>JANTNU010000235.1:3499307-3513630 GCA_024752395.1 Erythroxylum havanense | reverse complement strand
TTGATATTTTTTAATCCCAGATAAAGACTTGAAAGATAAATAGTGACCAATATGTCAACATATGCTCAGAAAATTCAGAATACAAGAATTGATATTTTTTAATCCCAGATAAAGACTTGAAAGATAAATAGTGACCAATATGTCAACATATGCTCAGAAAATTCAGAATACAAGAAAAATATTGAGCTTACCTCAACAACAACAAAAGCTTCTTCCGCTTCTTTTAGCCTCACAAGTAATTCTGCAAATTTGTTTTTAAATTTTTTTGGTCAGCCTCACAACATAAGATATCAACAAAAGCTTCTTTCAACCTCATAACATAATATACCAAAAAAAAGACTATAAATTTTTTAAATAATAGTCTGCGTGTTCATCAACGTAGACAGTCTGCGTTGGTCTGCTTTGTTTCAGCGCAAACACGCAGACGTGGTCTACGCTGCTCATCAACGCAAACGCCGTCTGCGTTGATGAGCAAGCAACGCAGAGCGTTCTTGCTCATCAACACAACTGCGTTGCTTGCTCTTCAACGCTCTGCGTTGCTTACCGTCTGCGTTCTTGCTCATCAACGCTCTACGTTGCTCAACGCAGATGGTATTGAATGTTTTTATTTACGTAAGTGACAGAAACTTACGAAAAATAACTTCCCGAAAAAACTAAAATTTGAGACTTTTCTGAAAAGCTCCAAATTTTAGTTTTTGAAAAAGTTGTATTTGAGCCTTTAAAAAAACTATTTCTACATTAAAAGTGCTTTTAAAATTTACAGTTAAACATCAACTTTTTCTTTAAAATAGTTTTTGCGGTAGACAAAAGTGTTTTTTAATTCTCCAAAAGCTGAACGAAACATGTGCTTAACCATGTTGAATCCTAGTACTCTGCCTAGGAGTTTAATGACTACAGTATTCGCCCAAATTTTATCAAGTTTTCCTTTGAACATGTTTGAGAGCTCCAATCTCAGTCCATATTTACCTGGTATAATAGCAATGTCACCTTTTGTTATTTCTATGAGGTCCTCCGTCGACTATACTATTTCTTTTTCGCTTCTGTTAGCGTCGAGTTGGCCTAAAACTACCGCACTATAACTTATTGGGTTGCTATATATGGCAGGTGCAAGGGGAGGAATCTTCCTCGCGTTCTCGGAAACAAACTTTTTTAGCAGCTTGACGATCAATTTCAGGAAAGTTGAGCGAGTTGAGAGCATGTTCAGTTGAGAGCGAAAGGGAAAACTCTAGGTAACTTACCTAAATCTTTAATAAAAGGTCTTGCATAATTGAGCGGACCCGTGAATTGTTGTATTTGCTTTAAGTCAGAGAAAGATTCGGGAAAATCTTTTAACTTTTGGGCGATGTGTGGTTGTAGCTGGATTGTACCATTTCCTATCGTGACGCCTAACAATTGTACCTGGTTCTTAGCTAGTTCTATCTTTTTCTTTGAAATAATGATTCCGTGGCCCTCAATAAGTTTAAAGATGGTTTCTAAGTGCTTTCGGTGTTCTGCTTTGTTTTGCTAAAAACTAATACATCATCAATGTAGGCAGCTGTAAAGCAGCTGCTGCGTTTTTTAAGCAGAAAGGCATCACCAACCATCGCCAATGTCCTATAGGGTTTGGAGAAATAAACGCTGTCCATGGAATCGAATCTGGGTGCATATTAACCTGATAATAACCTGATTTACAATCAAATTTACTAAACCAATTACAACCTTGGATTCTATTTCATAATTGTTCTTTATTGAGTAAACTATATCCATTATCATGGGTATTATCATTTAATCTTTTATAATTAATAACCATTCTAGGTTTACCTCTTTGTTCACTATGTTTATTAACAAAGAAAGCTGGTGGTGACCTATGTTTTAATTCTTCGGAAATAATTTCAGTTTTATAAGAATGTTCATTTTTCTGCCAATGAGCTTGGGGATTTTCTCCTATAATCTGGATTTTTCTAATCTGGATATTGTGTCTTCTATTGAAGGTGATATTAAGCTTTTTGTGAAAATGGTTAAGTCTTGACATTCTATAATCTCACTATCTTCATAATCTGAATCTGATATAAAAGATTCTTGGATACAATCACAAGATTCTTTTCTTAAGTTCGTCCTAGTTTGTAGTGGAACTGTAGTAGTAGCACTACTAAATATAATATATTCTTTTGTAATAGGAATCATCTTATTATAACCTAATAAGAAATCTAATCCAAGCATAGCAAGGTAGCCATGCATGCTTAAGTCTCTTAATCCTACTTCTGTCGTTGTATGTCTCATGTCAGTACATATATCGGGAAATTCGATAAAGCATTCTTGTAAGTATTCTCTAATACTAATAATTGAACCATCTACTTCTTGTCCATACCTTGGTTTGTCGTATTTGCTCCTATATTCTGTAGGGATCATCTGGATTTCAATTTTTGATGTCGTCATTGCTGTGTCAATCATAGCGATTCCTTCCAAAACTAATTGGTCACTAAGTCTTATTCTTATTGGTAAAACTAGTTCTAATAAATTTTCTTGTCGTCAACGTAGAGGGATCATATTAGGTTCTTTATCATTTTCTATTTGTACCTGGACCGGGTTAATGGGTGATTATGAAGGTCCATGCCCTAAGGTGGTGACTTCCATTACACCTAGGTTAGGTGCCTTCCTTGAAAGATGATGAAACAAATTTTATAATGTAATTGTCACAGTTTTTCTTTTCATTGAATGAGTATATATATAAGGATTTGTATGTCTGTACAGCTAAAGTTTGTTACAATAGAATTGTGGTATTTTATTGTATATCGTGCAGGTGTATCCCTTTATTGTGAGGAAGCTGAATAGTTGGCCTAGAGCTGGATCTGGATCCGGAACTTGGGCTTGCAGCATTCTTTTTGTTAGCTGTGCACGAAGACAATTGGTCTCTTACATCCCCTCTCAAACGAGACTTGGGATTTGGGATAAGGTTGAGTTTGGATATTAGATCAGAGAAACGTGTGGCTGTCAAGGGCTTCGTGAGTAAGTCAGCCACCTGATTTGTTGTACTGACATACCTCACTTCTAGAACCCCATCTGAAACCTTGTCTCGAATGAAGTGGATGTCCAGTTCAAAGTGTTTGGTACGGGAGTGAAATACTGGATTGTGAGCTAGAGACTGAGCACCATTATTGTCGCACCAGATGATAGGCTTTTGGGAGGAGGCAAACCCGAGTTCGGAGAGCAGAGAAAGAAGCCATATGATTTTAGTGGAGACCTATGAAAGCACCCGATACTCTGCCTCAATACTGGAGCAGCCACTATCGACTGTTTCTTCGAGTTCCAATACACAAGATTCCCCCCGAGGAAGACACAGTCACCACTGGTAGACTTCCGATCATCAGGCGAGCTAGCCCAGTCCGAGTCGCAAAAGGCGTGAAGCTGAAGAGGAGAAGAGGAGGGCCGAAAGTGAAGCCCTAAATCAGCAGTCCCTCGAAAGTAACGAAGAACCTTTTGAGGGCAATCCAGTGGGTAGTTAATGGATTGATTAGATATTGACTCAATTTATTTTCTGAGTAGTTGATGTCGGGTCTTGTGTTACAGAGATATTGAAGAGCCCCGATTAAGCTTCAATACAGCGAAGGGTCCGAGAAAGTAAGACCATCATGTAGAGAGAGCTTGGACCCAGTGGAGATGGGAGTGGCACAAGGCTTGGAAGAGGACATATTAACACGATGAAGCAATTCTCGCACATAATGACTCTGAGAGAGATACAACCCTGTCTCATTATGGTAAACCTCAAACCCTAGAAAGAAATTTATACTTCCTAGTGTTGTGAGAGCAAATTGAGAGTGAAGCTTAGCAATAAGATCCTGTATAGATGCTTGATTGTTCCCTATAAGGAGAATTTCATCAACATAAACCAAGGCAATTAGGAGAGGCGACAAACACTATCAGGGTGAGTGGAGCTTTCAAAACCCTGAGGTTGGCTGACGTAAACAACCTCTTGTAAATCACCATCCAAGAATGCATTGTTGACATCAAGTTGTTGGATATCCCAATTATGGGAAACTGTAAGAGACAAAACCACCTTAATGGTGGATGCTTTGACTACTAGACTGAATGTTTCAGAATAGTCAATGTCAGGGGTTTGAGTAAACCCCTTGGCAACAAGGCGTGCCTTAAACCTGTCCACAGACCCATCAACTCTTTATTTTGTGCAAAAAACCCACTTAGTAGCCAGAATATTCATGGTAGAATCATAAGGAACCAAGGTCCAGGTACCGTTTTTGTGTAGTGCAGTGATCTCATCCCTCATAGGCTGATTCTATATAAGATCTTGAAGGGCTTGAGAGACAGATGTAGGTTCTGAGATAGGACAAGAGGTTAAAGCAGCAGAATAGATTTTAGGCTTAAAGATGCTATGTTTGGATCGAGTCTGCATGGGATAGATATTTTGAGTTGATGGAGGGTAAGGAGGATGTGGTGTAGGAAGAGTGGAAGTAGGCTGCTAAGTAGAGGAAGAAGAGGTAAAAGGGAGAGGAAAATGAACATGAGAGGGAGAGAGAGGAATTACCTGAGAAATATTGCTAGCGCAAGGAGGTGTGACAGGCAAACCTTGTGAAAGTGGAGTGCTTCGAGATGAGATCTGAGGATAGGCAGCAGAGGATAAAATAAATAGAGATAAGCCTGTAGAGGGTGAAGTTGAGTGAGGTTTAGGGGGAAAAGGAGAGGTATAAGGAAACTCATGTTCATTGAAAACAACATGAAAAGAAATAAAAACCTTGCCATTTGAACTGAGACACTTATACCCTCGAAGAAGAGGGTCATACCCTAAGAAGACACATTTAGTAGTGTGAAAATCAAGCTTGTGCTTGGAGTAATACCGTTGGTAAGGATAGCAACTGCAGCCAAAAGTTTTTAAAAGAGAATAATTGGGGGATTTGTGATATAGAAGTTCAAATGGTGATTTGTTATGGAGACGTGGTGTTGGAAGATTATTGATTAAGTAAACTGCTGTAGAAAAGGCCTCAAGCCATAGAGTGAGAGGCATAATGGCATGGGAAAGTAGGGTTAAGCCAGTTTTTGTAATGTGTCGATGTTTCCTTTCAGAAACACCATTTTGTTGGTGAGTGTAGGAACAACTAAAGCGATAACAAATGCCAATTTGATTGAGAAAGGGTAAAAAGGTTTTGTATTCCTTCCCCCTCCCATTGCCTGTGTGAATTACTTTTATTTGGTAGTCAAGTTATAGTTCAATGTGAGTTTTGAACCGAATGAAGGTGGCTAGAGCTTTAAATTTAAGTTTAAGAGGATAAAACCAGGTAAACCGTGAGTATGCATCAATAAAAATGAGATAATATCGGTGACCTTCATTAGATGGGTAAGCAGAGGGTCCTCAAATATCCGAATACACAATTTCAAGAGGTTTAGTGACAGTGATATCATGTGTGTCAAAAGGAAGTTGATGTAATTTACCTTGCTTACATGACTTACAAAATTGAAGATTAATTGGATCAAACTTTAAGTTCATTAATTTTGAAATCAAGAGAAGTACATGTTTGGATGGATAGCCACGTCTAGTGTGCCAAACATTGGCAGTTTTTTAGCATTGTGAACTTCACATTTGTTGAGTACATGAGCAGTAGAATTTTTTGGAGAAAGGGCTTAAGAGGAACCAGAAAAAGAAGTAGAAAAAGCAGACTGTGATGGAGTGGTAGCTTTAAGACTTTAGAACCCATCTCGTAGCACTCCTCTAAGTAGAAGTTTCCCTGAAACTTTGTCCATAAACAAGCAATAATTGTCAATAAATTCCACTATGATCTTGTTATCCTTTGTTAGTTTAGAGATACTCAAAAGATTTTTAGTTATTTGAGGAACATGAAGGATTTCTTTTAAGGCTAAGGGTGTGTGTTTGTTATCATGAAAGCGAATAGAAGAAGAACCAGTATGAGCTATGAAAAGGGCATTACCATTTCCCACAGTGAGATGATCCCTGTCTCCATATGCTGAGCTGTCTGTGAGGTTGTTCAGGTCAGAGGTAACATGGTGGGTAGTACCACTGTCATCAAACCATGTTGAGTCAATTCCAGGATCTGTAGGAGTGTAATAGGAGGACTGATTGTGATAAATAAAGGTCTGTGGACCAGATATGTGTTGCTAGAAGTTACCTAAGAATCATGAGACTGATGTTGTGATTGCCAATTTGGTGAGCTTTGTGAACCTTGCCAAGTTTGATCAAATCGCTTGTAACATTTGAGAGCATCATGACCAGGCCTTTGATATAATTGACCAAAAATTCGTCCAGCTCTAGACCATTGACCATTTCTGCCTCTACCACCTCTGCCTCTATAGCCCTACCTGCTTCCATGATTTGGCTGTCTATTGGAGTTGTTATTTTTGTTATAAGTAGCAATGTTAGCTATGGGTATAGTGGCAGTAGCTTGTGTAGAGAGAGTATTGAGTTGTTCAATTCGAGACTCATGCATCATTAGAGTATACTGAGTATCTTGTAAGGTAGAAGTTTTCATGTTGTGGGTAAGAAAAACAACTATTGGATCATGTTCATGTCCTAAGCTATTTAGAACACTTAAAATGAGTTCATGTTCAGGGATTGGATGACCTGCAACCAAGAGAGAATCTCCAATCGATTTAATATTCTGCATATATTCTAAAATATTAAGAGCACCTTTTTGTATTGTAGAGAGCTGTTGCTTGAGTTGCAAGACACGCACCATAGATGTTTAGGCATACAACCTCTCAAGTGTTTGTCATACCTCAAGTGAAGTTGAAGAAGTATTGACCTGTCCAATCACATCATCGCCAATGGTGGAAAACAACCAGCAAAGGAGGAGCTGATCAGAACTTTTCCAGTCTTTATATTCTAGATTTGATGAAGGTTGAGCTTCGACAGTGATGGAAGGTGAAATAACAACTGGATTTGGTGATGAAATGCTTGGTGTGATGAAGATCTCCAGCTCCAAGGCACGTATGGCTGCTAGAACTTGTGCACGCCAATTGATGAAGTTATTTCGATCCAACTTAATGGGTAAGTTGAAATTGAGTGTTTTAGCAAGTGCAGAGAAATCAAGAGAAGGCATAGTTGAAGTTGTTTGATTTTGTTAAGAATCAGAAGGATGATTGGCAGAAGAAGAAGCTTCTGAAATATGAGCCGTGGACATTTGTCCTTTGTAGCTTTGATACCATGAAAGGCGATGACAAATTTTATGATGTAATTGCCACACTTTTTCATTTCATTGATTGAGTATATATACAGGGATTTGTATATCTTTATAGCTAAAGTTTGTTACAATAGAATTGTGGTATTTTATTGTATATCATGCAGTTGTATCCCCTTATTGTGAGGGAGCTGAATAGTTAGGCTAGAGCTGGATCTGGATCTGAACTTAGGTTTGCAGCATTCTTTTTGTTAGCTGTGCATGAAGACAATTGGTCTCTTACATTCCTAAGGTCTCCTCAATGAGGGAGAGCCTACGTCATAATTTGTGGGAGAAGGGCTTGTGTTCACACGGCCCTTGCCAAGTTATGAGTACAAATGATGGGTATGGGTGTTAATCTGCTTGAGTAATGGTGGTGGCTAATGGCTATTATCAATTAAAGTGAACAATTAAAATTTTCTTACAAATTGGCAGATATCAGTTGTCGTTTCTTAAGAAAAAGTACAATTGTTTCTTCTGAAAGGGTACAAGAACGCCTAAGTGACCTCTAACTCCTCTAGTTGCGATGGAACATAGAGATGATTTGGTGTTTCGACTTGGGATTTGTTCTAATAGTCAATATCTCTGTCTATCGTAGTGTATTATTAATCCAAGAACAAGATGAATTAATAATAACGCTTTGTTGGAATTTGTGAATTACATCTTGTAACAACTGAATCATTCTTTTATTGTAATATTTGTATACGGGTTTACCAAAAATAATCTCTCTATTATGTAGGAGTAAGGCTGCGTACTATCAGACCTCTCCAAATTCTGCTTTATTGCAGGACTTCGGACTGGGTGATGATGATGATGATTATGATCTTGCAATAACTTAATCATGTTTCTAAGTTGAATTTGTTGTAACAAATCAATTTGAATGCCTGGACACATTTAGCAAATAAAATATCTGGATGAAGTATCAACGTCTTTGTTTTCCATACCCTTGTTATATCTAAATCTCAAAATTAAATCCCAAAAGATTTGACAGTTTCATTTGTTGAAATGATCTTTTGATTCAGAATCTCAAACTTCTATAGTTAAGTCTGCATGTCTTTCGGTATTATAATGAGACCATTGTCTGATTGTCATAACTAGTGCCAATAACTCATCTTCGTAAGTTAATAAATGAAGATATCTTGATGATAACGTCTTATTGAAACAAGCCAAAGGATGCTCATCGTGCGTGAGAATTGCTCCTATTTTTTCTCCAAGTGTATCTGCTTCAATCATTAGAGGTTGGTTAAAATTAAGGAGAGCTAGAACTAATTCTTGCCTTGACATTTTTTTGAGTTTCTCGACAAGATTAGATCCTAATTAGATCCTGATTGTAGTGGAATAACAACGAAATTTTTTATATTTTGATTTCTTAAATATCAAGATCCCTTTAATTTTATAAAATAATTAATACATAAATTTTTGGAAATTTAGACCTCCCAAACCCACACTCAAGGATATTTGACAAACAAAAATATCGGAAAATAAAACAATAATAACAATACAAGAGAATTTATGTGGAAACTCCCAAATCGGAGAACAAACCACGGGCAACAAGAAAAAAATCCACTATGTGAAAAATTCTTACAATCACAAAATTTTTTCTCTCACCTTATCTCCCAATGCACCAACACACCCACAAAGAAATACCCACAACAAACTCTCCAACTCTCACCTCAAAAGAGGAATTTAACTAAAGTCAAATTTGTAATACAAATCTTTGACTTTGTATTGGTGTACTAACTAAGGAAGTAGCAACCTCATATAGGCAAGAGTCTTACCCCAATTGTTTTCCCTAACCAATATGGGACAATCAAAAGATCAAAACTCAACAATCTCCACCTTGGCGACTTTGGTTGATCCCACAACTACGCTCCACCTCAATGAAGATTTCCTGATAATAACATAACTCTCAATGTAGAGAATTATCATGCTTCACAACATCATGCTCCACCATAAAAGCATACACACTCAGGATAAACCAATTCCAAGCCTTTTATTTCGGCATATGTCGAAAATAACCTGGCTAAAAATTTATGGTGCACCTCTCATATTTGGCTTTCCTGGAAGTTCATCAGCCATCGACATAAATTCCACCACACACCTTGTATTAATGCCAAACCAATGCCCGTGTGCAAACTTGTGGACCTGCTAACAGTAACACATCCATTATCATGGCATATTTGGGATTAGCGACATGCTATGAGGATGTACATGCCCCCTTTTTTAGAGAGCAAGATCATCATCCATGGAGACAATTTTAGCGACATTGTCAGTCTCTCTATTAACTGACCCAGAGCCTCTTGTCAAACTCGCTCCATCTCTCAGACAATTTTTCTTCATGTGCCCAAATTGTCCACACGTCCAACATACTATATTTTTCTTCATGGAGTTCTTCTTCCAATATCCAGCTACCACCAGAGTTGAGTTTTCAAGAGGAACATTTCTTCCACCACTCAATCTTCTCTCTTCTAAAAAGAGTTTTCCGGTAACTTCAGAAAAAACTATCTTCTCCTTCCCATGAATCAAAATCGGTTTCATGTGTTCATATGAAGATGGAAGATACTAGATGAGTCTCAAAGCTTGATCTTCATCATCTATACAAACTCCAATTGCCTCCAGTTCAGAGACGATCCCATTGAGAACACTTAAATGATCTGAAATTGTAGTATCTTCCATTATCCGCAGTGTATGAAAGTGCTCTTTTAAGTACACCTGATTTGAGACGCCCTTTGTTTGATATAACTCCTCGAGCTTTTCCCAGAGCTCCTTTGTTGTAGATATTCCATGCACATTCGCAAGGACATTCTTAGCCAAACACAATCGTATCTCAATTGCTGCTCTTAAATCCAGATTCTCCCAATCTTCATCGCTTATACTAGATCTATCCGTACTAACCATTTTGTCAGTATCACTAGTAGTAGTGCTGATACTAGGGATTTGTCTACTTTTCAATGTATTATGTAACCCCGATTGAATCAAAATGTCCCTGACTTGCACTTGCCACAAGCCAAAATTGATTCTCCCGTCGAATTTCTCCACCTCAAATCTAAGAGGATTCGAAACCCTATTTCTTTACATTTTTCCTGTGCTCTTCTGCCTTAATGAATTTTACCGTATTAATGAATAGTATACCAGGTAAGTTCCCAGGAAAGAGAGGTGGGTCACAAAGGACACATTTAAATACCAAGTCTTTCCTTAGCCAAAACTTTCCTAGACATGCACTTCCACACTACCACACCAAAATTCCACCACACCAAATGAACCTTTCTCAAAAAAATCTTTTCTGATGTAGAAGATTAGTCAACACTGCGACCATAAAGTATACTCAGAGTTTCCAAGGAAAACACACCTTGGCTCTGGTACTAATTATTGAAAATTTAGACCTCCCGAACCCACACCCAAGGATATTTTATAAAACACAAATATCAAAAAATAGAGAAATAATAACAACACAAGAGAATTTACGTGGAAACTCCTAAATCGGAGAAAAATCATGAGCACCGAGAAAAAAATCCACTATGTGAAAAATTCTTACAATCACACAATTTTTCCTCTCGCCTAATCTCCCAATACACCAACACACCTACAAAAAAATACTCACAACAAACTCTCCAACTCTCACCTCAAAAGAGGAATTTAACTAGAGTCAAATTTGTCACACAAATATTTGACTTTGTATTGGTGTATTAACTAAAGAGGCAGCCACCTCCTTATATAGGCAAGAGCCTTGCTCCAATTGTTTTCCCTAACCAATATGGGATAAAAAAAGAGCCTAAACTCAACATAAATCATAATAAAGTATGAATCGTAATTTGTATCTTATTCTTCAAATTGATCATTTTCTTGTCGTATCTTATGAATAGTTTCTAAAATTGATTTATATTAACCACCATTGTTGAACAAATGTCAAACCTTTAACTATATCTATGAAACAAGTTGAGAGAGATAAGTAACGCTTATAGAGAGAGTTAAGTAAGAAATGGTAACTCTATTAGAGCTTAAGTTTTTTTATAATAAGTTTTGGATGTTTTAGTAATTCAATTGAAATTAGAATTTAATTTCAATTAAACTTTAATTAGAATTAAATATCAATTATGCCCAAATAAGATTCAATATCTCATACTGATCTTTATTTATTAAATATGAACTTTACAATTAAGTTCAATTTAATTAAAATAAATTTGCTCTCTACAATCTGTTCTTTATGTGTGACTCATTATATTCTCAAATATGTTATCAATGATTATAAATTTTAATTTTAATTCATAATTAGAATTATATAAATTAAAAGTTTTAATTTATCTTTAATTCTTCCATTAAATAATTTATAATTATAAATCAAGATTGACAGCTAGCAACGCATCATGACTACTTAAATATTTAGGAATGTCAAAAATAAATTTAACTAATCTTTCAGTGCATGATGTTTTCGTATAATTAAATCATTTCATAATATAATGTTCCAATTAGACAGGGCATAAAATTAATATCTTCTCTTTTTGAGTCTAATCATATTAGTTCTCTGTTATTAATTATTTATTTAGTTAATGGCATTCGTAAACTGTTTACAAAACGTTATTCTATCTTGGCCAAAGATTTATCGAATTAATACTGATAAAGAACAATAGAGCATTTTCCATAATTATTTTTGGGTGATGAAATTTATCTTGATCACTCAAGTACCTCTATATAGTTCATGCTACATTAATGACTATCGACTGAACAACCTATAATTAAATAGGTCATAAGTAGTATCAAAACATAACAATTTCTATACAAAATAACTTGGGAGACCTTAAGTTAAATGATAGCTTATATAATCATCAAAATGATAATTTCATAGACATATTAGTAATATTCCAAATGGATTTCTCATATTGGGTTAGTTCAGGGAACTTGTTTTATAATAAACAACCATACGTTTGTTTAAGTATCTCCATATTTAAGTCTATAAGATCGACTGCTTTTTTCATAAGGAAAAATATAACATGTGCTATTTTGTTTACTTTCTATTAATGTCTAGTCTTAATAGAATAATGATTAAAAACAATATAGTGACAATAAATAAATGCAATATGAATTCATTTACATTTTATAATTATCCTATGAATTTTATCATATACATCTAAATATGTACAAGATAAATAATGTCTTAAAATAATTGTTACTAAACTACAACCAATCAATTTACTATAAGGCATAAACTAAAAGACTCAGACTAAAAAATGTTGTATCTTTAGATGTCCAAGAAAAAGCATTTTGCATAAAAATTAAGTTAAAGGTTTGCTAATTTAACTATATTCTCTTGCGATTCTTTGGTAATAGCCTACTAATTTCAAGACACTTCTATTTTCTTTCAATGTCAACATGACATAGCTACTCCACTTTCCTAGAGGCAAATGAACATTTGGATTTGTTGGCATCTAAACACGTTTCTCATTGTACCATGTATTACCTTGAACATCTACTATAAACTATTATGTTATTAAAGAAAATCAACACTAATTTCCTCAAGTACTGCTTGAAAATTGAGATTATTAAACTTTAGAATGTTACTGGAGCATTTGTTAAGTCAAATGGCATTATTAGGAATTAATAGTAACCTTAATGCATCTAAAGGTTGTTTTATAGATATCATTTTGGTTCATTCTAATATGATAATACCCAACTCTTATGTCCAATTTAGTGAAATATACAGCTCATACAACTCTTCTAACAATTCTTCAATCAATAAGATGGAAAACTTATATTTAATAATGCTTTTATTCAAAGCTCTATAGTCAATACAAAACCTCCAAATTCTATATATTTCTTTTTAACTAAAATGACAAAAAAAGTAAAGAAGCTTATACTTTCCTGGATAATTCCTTGTAGCATCTCCTAAACCAACTCCTAAACATACCTATCAGGCCTCAATTCATATATACTACTCTTTCCTTCAACTGACTTTCATGATCATAAACCCTTGATGGTGGTAAACCAACTCCTAACAAACATTTTGGTATTCCTTTAATACTTGTTGTAACTCCTTCCCCTGCTTAAGAGGCAAAGAAATTAGTTGACCCATATAAGGATAATATTGGATTGGATAGGGCTCGGATCCCATAGGCCTAATTTTGATCCAAAAATTTGTGCAAGAGCTTGACCTTGACTCGAGATTTAAATGAATATATAGAATTTATGACCTAAATTTGAGCCTAATCGAGTCAGGCTAAGCTTAAAAATTATATAATGTTTTTATATTAGAGTAAGGCAAACAAATTATATAAACTTTGGATTGGATCAGGTCAAATAGTTAAAACATGAACCTAATTCAAAATTTAAAAATTTAAAAAAATAATCAACCTAATTCAAAAACTTTAGGTTAGCCAAACTGAGGTAAAAATGTCATATCTAAATCCAAAGTTATAGTTTGAATAATCACCTATGTATCCAAAGTTATAGTTTAAATAATCACCTATGTATCCTTACACCAATTAATACTTCTATTTTATGGCAGTAACAAAACCCGATAAACTACTTCCTCCTTCAAGCATTTATCCATTTGTTTGTCTTTCACTTCCTTTACTCTTTTACCTATCGTACTTCGCAAATCAATCTTATGGTCCTTCCATTCAAGTCAAGTCATCCTAGTATCTATAATCAATGCATCTGTGTTGAATTTTTATTCACTCATCATCCCCTTAAACTCTTGCAGTACTTGTTTCATTTGATGTATAACCCTTCTCCTACTAAGGTCATCATTCGTTCTATCTGCTCAATGCCATTACGATTTTGATTTATGAATTTTTATCCACAAAATTATGTTTGCTACCCCCATCTACCAAGACATGGATGGTTCTTCCTGATATCTTCCCACCAATACTTTCATTTGTAAGAATTTAGAAGAAGAAGAAAGTACCTATCATAGCTTGTAATGAGATTGCAATTTGCTTTATCTCCCAACTTTCTTCTTCCATCTCCTCTTCTCTTACATCCACCACAAACATGTGCATTTTCTTTCTAGACTCGTTTCCTAATTATCAAAAAGAGTGTTAGAAATTATATGAACAGATCATATATCATAGGATCGACTGTATATGCGTAGGAAAAACAAATCATACATACTTGATGAGTTGTTATATGCCACCGATTAAAGAACGCAGAATTCTCCTCTCCTGTTG
>JANTNU010000235.1:3463417-3486994 GCA_024752395.1 Erythroxylum havanense | reverse complement strand
GTAGAGCATTTCTTTCAAATCCTCTCATATCGCCTGCATTTAAATTTTATTTATTGTCACAACACAAGTAGAAAAAATATTGACATATCAATTCCTACTCCTATCACACGTTAACATCTTCAAAATGAAAGAAAGGGAACAGAACAACTTCAAATTTTTAATGAAATCCAGAATTGCATCAATGCATAAGAGAATGTTATTCATTATAATAATCATATAGAAAGATGGATCACTTCTATAAGTACTGCAAACGTATTTGGATAATGCATATACTGGTTTGAAAATACACCTGAATATCTTGAGTAAAACCAAAAGAAGCATGTCATTTTCTTATCTCAATAAATAATCATAGAGAAAGGAACAAGGAATATAATATATCATCATACATATTCCATGATTGGGAGAGTAAGTATCGCCTATCTTTCCTACTTTGAACCAGGGAACCCCAAAGTTATGGGAATTGTAGCAAAAGCTAGGAGATGCAGCATTACAATCAGGAATATCCACAAAACCCATAAACACTTCTAACCTATCAAACAATTACCAGAATTTACCAGAAAAAATGTGGGCAGAAACCTATCAAACCATTACCACAAATTACCAGAACAAACGTGAGCAGAGCAAAGCATATTCATAGACCACCCAAAAAAGTCTGCAAACTTTTGCCAGATTTTCCTCACACAAATCAATCACTTTGAAGTAGGAACACAAACACACTAAAAAGTGCAAAAAAATTGATCCCTAACCCACAACATCGCTCTTTGGCACCTTTTATGATAATAAAAGTTGAAGAAATCTGAGTTCGTAGGGCATTATCTATGTGTTGAGCATTAAAACACTACCAACTTTATTTATAATACTCCTCACGGAAAAATGGGTGAGCAACCATCCATCTCAATTAGCCAACTGAAACTGAAGTTCAGGGGAAAGAGAAGAAAGTGATGCAATACTTTCAGAAACAACAATAACACGTGGAATCACGGTAAACAAGACAGATGAAACTCCAAAAGATATCTAACTTAGAAAGATATGAAAACAAAGACATATTCCTCAGACCCTATGATTCCTTATTCATAGATCCTAGTGTCTGCAAAATTTCCTAAGCCCTAACTATTCACACACCCAATGCTTAGAGTTGAAGACAGAAGAATAATACCTCCAATGGATAAGAACACAAACAGAACAGAGAGAGGAAAAAGATGCAGAGCGTGGACGTTGCTGTGCGTGCGTGGGAGAAGAGTTTTGTCTGCTGGTGGGAACGGCTGCTGTTAGTCGAAGTAGGGTTTGTGAGAGTATTCAATTCATGTTTTGTGGATGGGTAACGCTAACGTGTGAAGAAAGTAGCGACGTGGGTTGAATTCATGTGATTCTAAACGTGAATTCAACCCCTCAATAATGATACATTTGAATCCTATGTTGAATTCAACCCATGCACTTTTTTTAATACCAAATAACTGAATTGAATTCAATCCCACAATTGAATTCAATTCAGGCCTTTCCAAATAGGGGGTTAAAGATTAGTGGGCCTGTTTTCTATATTTGTGAGGTCGAAATCAAAGGCCAGCCATGACACACGTTTTGCTCTTTTTGGTGGAAACTATCGACCTCCGGTAACTTCTGGCCAGTCTCACCGAAATAGGTCGGATCTTTAAAATCAGTTGTTATCGTATTTTATTAAATTTTATCAATCTATTTATGTAAAATTTACATAAATATATAAATAAAATTAATTAGAATAAGGTTAAAACACAAATCTACAGGCGTTGAAGATTTGATATGCACCTAAACTCATAAGAATTCATAAAAAAGTCTAATATTTATGAAATTTAATATCAATATAAGAAAATAAATTTTTTTGAAGAAATATATATGCTATTACTCTATATCCTTATTTATTATTAAATAATAAAAATGAAATTAATGATTGATTTAAATTAACAAATATGTGAAACGGATTGTGTTTAATATATATGTGTGTGTATAAAATGAAAATCATTTAAAATATTTTTTATGATTTTTATTAATAGTAGGATATTATCTAGTAAATTTTTAATATTTTAATAATAAAAATATTTTTATTTAATTATTATTTTAGTTAAATTAAGATATTTTTGTTAAAATTAAAGAAACTTTGTTTTAGCCTTATAAAGTTGCGAATAAATGACCTCTATTTTTTCCTATCATTCTTATTTGTTCATTGTCCAATCCTGAGCTTGGTCTAAAACGCGGTCAATTCGAGCCAAGCTTATTAATTTTGGACTTTTGAGATTAATCTGAGAAGGCCCAATAGTATACATTTTTATCCTTAAATGATAGAGATGCGGTAAACATATTTTATTAAATGTTTAAATGTTACTATCTTTCTAACTCTATAAATATGTGTCTAATTAAGCTACTTTTGTATATTATTACCAATATCATATAATTCACATAATTGATTAAAGTTGAGGGGTAATATTTTAAACTAGACGTTTAAAAAACATCATCAATTGTAAATTTTAAAGTATATCACCAATTTAAAAAACTTAAAATATAATAATACATAATGTTTCAAAAATTGGATTGAAAATTAAACTGATGGGGTAAGAGATTTAACATTTAAAAGTTTCAACTGATATTAAACTGTTATAAAATTAATTAAAAATTGAATAAAATTGAAAATTTCTAAAATATAATTAAAAAAGACATCTATTAATTTAAAGTTTAATTAAAAAGAAAGAATGTTAAATAAAAATTAATTAATTTATTTTAATTTATAAAAATTGACTAATTATAACCTGATCGATTTTTAACAACATAAATTATTAAAATAAATAAATCAAAAATTAAAATTCTAACTTAAAAATTCAGATTTAAAATTTTTATAATTAGATTGCAGATTTTTTAATGATTTATAATTCACATTTTCGCAAAAAACAAAAGTTAAGAATAAAAGAGAGAGAACCTATTGGACGAGGAAAAGACCAAACGGTCTATTTTGAGCCAGACAAAATCTAGAGGTCTCCGAGATTGAAACGAAGACAAATCTGTGTCGCTAACTTGCGTCCCTAAACCAACCTCGAAAACGACGTCGTTCGGCTTTTTAAACCGTCAAAATTAAATCCACGGGGAGGGAAGAGGAACGAGCCAACCAGAGCCAGTAGCTTAAGAAGAAACAAAAGTTGAGAGTTCAAATGAGTTGAAGGTGATGAGACATTGTGGATTCTAGAAGTGAAGGAGAGTGAGAGAGCTTAGCGGTTAGTTCTTGTAATGGCAGAGCAGAGCAACAAGTGGAGCTGGGACGTGAGTGGCTTCGAGGCGAGGAAGTCATTGACCGTGCCGGAGCCGGAGGACGACCACAAGATGGCTCCACCACTCGCGAGGCCCTGCTCGATCTCTTCCACGGCGTCGGTTCTTCCTCGCGAGAATTCTGGCTTCCCCAAGCAAACTCTCGCCTTCAAATTCCAGCGGTTGAAGGATCAAGTCAAGGTAAGCTCAGTGGTTAGTGATTTTAGTGGAAATGTGGGAAATTTTGAGTCGACGGAGACGGTTACAGAATCTTAAGTCGTGCTTCTGTTATGGTACATTTATGTTTATTTTCAGATATCAGAAATCTTCTTAATACTTTTCCGGTGCAGTGTGTGAAAGAAGATTACGTGGAGTTGAGACAAGAGGCAATTGAATTGCAGGAGTATTCTAATGCAAAACTCGAGCGACTTACCCGCTATTTAGGTGTTCTTGCTTCGAGGACTTTTAAGCTAGGTGAAAATTTTAGCTCTTCATTGAATATTCTATGTAGAACATTTCCAAACAAGCTCATTCTTCTGTTTGGCAATATTAGTCATTTTGATTTTTTAGCTCAACAGATTGATTTTTTTTTAATTTTTAATTTTTAACAAGGCTTTTATTGAGACTTTGTAACATCTGATTGATTATTTGCATATGTTACTGAAATAAAATTTTATGCTTGTGTCTTTGTAGGTAGATTGTATAGCGTCTTCTTCACAAGCTTTTAAGGTTATATTCACTTGTTTCTTGTGTCTGAACTATTTAAATGCCAGATCAAATTGCACTTGAAACTGAAGCTAGAATATCTCCGTTGATCAATGAAAAGAGAAGATTGTTTAACGAATTGTTAACAGCCAAAGGTTGTACGGAAAACCTCTCCAGATTAAAAATTCTCTCTTTCTTTCTCATACATTTCAGAAAAGTTGTAAAATTGTCGCCCATTTTTTTCATGGTTTATTATCATATTATGTTCCACCGAACTTATGAAATTTCTATTTTGTTTGAAATATATTTTTATTTTCAGGAAACATAAAAGTTTATTGTCGTGCTAGGCCATTATTTGAGGATGAAGGCCCTTCTATTGCCGAGTTTCCCAATGACTGCACTATCCGTATAAATACTGCCAATGACGCCCTTTCCGGTTCTAAAAAGGATTTTGAGTTTGATAGAGTTTTTGGGCCCCATGTTGGACAAGGTTTCACATTAGTGTTTTTATGTTTATTGTTATTCTTTGTTGGTTCTCTGTCATATTATGTGCTAACAATGTTACATAATATGACATGAAGATGGGTTATGCAATGTGGCTTTTTACGTTTACTTTTTTGGCCATGTAGCAAAGCATTGCAGGCTTGTTGCTTACGTATTTTCCATTCTATGTTTGTTTTGCAGCTGAACTATTTAGTGATGTCCAACCATTTGTGCAGTCATCATTGGACGGTTACAATGTTTCTATATTTGCTTATGGACAAACTGGCTCTGGAAAGACATACACAATGGTATTCTGAAAAGAAAAAGAGGAGAAATCTTTTTAAGTAGTCTGCACATAATTTTGTTTTCACATATTTGATTTTCTAGAATGATTTTTTAGTTTCTCAATGCATGCAGATGCAACTTGGCCTGTGTTTCTTAGAGGACTTGTAAATAGTCTGAGATGTTCTAGTGCAAGATCTGAGAGTGATCTTTTTGATTTTTGTGCGTGCTAGATATCCTTTGGTAACTGGACCGACTAGCTATTTTATTGGATTAAACAGTTTCACTGTCTGGTACACAAACCCTTTGGATAACTAAAATCTCCTCACGGTTCATTTGAAAGTGTTTGAGCCAGACATCTCACTAGATTACACAGGAACAAGTCGCCTTGATTCCTATCTGTCAGATGGTTTCTTGTGGCAGTTGAATGCTTTTTAGAATCTTTTTGTCTAGTCGGTGCTCTTTAATCACTCTTTTGTATGTTATAACATATATACGCATTATTTTGCATTAGTGTGCATGTAGTTTTATATGAACTAAGTTTGCATTATCTTGCATGCTGAATGGATTTGCTAATGTGATTTCACTTTTCTCAGCAAGGATCTACTTATGATCGGGGTTTGTATGCTCGTTGCTTTGAGGAACTGTTAGACTTGGTTAACTCAGATTCAAATTCTGCTTCTCGATTCAGTTTCTCAGCTACAGTTTTTGAGTTCTACAATGAACAGGTTTCATTTGTTCAATGTTTACACTTTCTTCCAATAAAGGACAGTTTGCACTTGTACCTAAGCATGACTATCTTTTAGATTGAGGTATTTTTTTCATTCTATAGATACGGGATTTGTTGTCAGAGTCTGGACAGAATTTGCAAAAGATCAAAATGGGATCAACTGAATCTTTTGTAGAACTTGCACAAGAAAAAGTTGATGACCCGTTGGACTTCTCTAGAGTCTTGAAAAGTGCATTTCAGAGCCGAGGAGATGACTTGTCAAAGTTCAATGTTTCTCATTTGTATGTCCTTTATGCTCTTTGCCCATGTAAGATATGAATGTTTGCTGTTAGAGCGCTGCCATGATTTTGTCTAATTAAATGCAAAATGCCTGAAATTGTAAAAAACTAGTTCAATTGATATTAAAGGTTTATATAGCATTGCCATGCGTCCACACCTAGGCCTCAGACATTATTTGAAGGTTTGGTTATTTTAACATGATACTAGACTCTACAATTTAAGAGGTCAAGTGCAATGATCTTATATAGAACTTTTAGCCAAAGGGCTCTTTGTCAGGGGTATATGGTTGAATATATAATTGAAGGTTTGATTATTTTAACGTGATACTAGACTCTACAATTTAAGAGGTCAAGTACAGTGATCATCTACAAAACTTTTAGCCAAATGGCTCTTTGTCAGGGGTAGATATGATTGAATATATAATTGAACGTTTGGTTATTTTAACATGATACTAGACTCTACAATTTAAGAGGTCAAGTACAGTGATCATATACCAAACTTTTAGCCAAATGACTCTTTGTCAGGGGTAGATATGGGTGAATATATAAGTTATTTTAACATGATACTAGACTCTACAATTTAAGAGGTCAAGTACAGTGATCATATACAAAGCTTTTAGCCAAATGGCTCTTTGTCAGGGGTAGATATGGTTGGATATATAATTGAAGGTTTGATTATTTTAACGTGATACTAGACTCTACAATTTAAGAGGTCCAGTACAATGATCATATACAAAACTTTTAGCAAAATGGCTCTTTGTCGGGGGTAGATATGGTTGAATATATAATTGAAGGTCTGATGATTTTAACGTGATACTAGACTCTACAATTTAAGAGGTCAAGTACAGTGATCATATACAAAACTTTTAGCCAAATGGCTCTTTGTCAGGGGTAGATATGGTTGAATATATATTGGAAGGTTTGGTTATTTTAACATGAATCTAGACTCTACAATTTACGAGGTCAAGTACAGTGATCATATACAAAACTTTTAGCCAAATGACTCTTTGTCAGGGGTATATATGGTTGAATATATGATTGAATCTGCAACCTATAATGAAAGATATGTGGTGGAATGAAATGAATAACAATAGGCAAAGAAAGGATAAAGTTCAAAATATGTTCTAAAGATACCTAGCCGTTGTGTCCATTGTCCCTTTTCTGTTTCATTAGGGTCTATGAACTTGATAATTGTCATAGGAAACTATCTTTGTGAAGTTTGAATCAGGATTGAGTCTTGATTTGGAGATGCATATGTGATGTCTTTTAGTATTATAGACAATAAATGTCTTTCTTTGTATTGCAATGCAACAAAATGAAGTTCAAATGAGTGATATTTCTCACTACCCATGACTAGCATGCAGTAAATTTATGGCACATAAGGCATGAGCTGAAAAAATTAAAGATGGAATTAAGAGGCTTGGTACTCATCTTTTGAAATTATTTCCCATGGTAGAAAACTTCAAAGCACCATTGTTAAATATACACATAATTCAGTCTTATAACAGGGCATTCTATGTGCTCCTATTTTTACTATAACTTTGATCAAATTTATCTTAGTGTTACAAAGTTTATATCTATGATTCATACTTTGTTCTTGTTCCCATTGTAGGATTGTCACAATTCATATATTTTATAACAATTTGATCAGTGGAGAAAACTTTTATAGCAAGCTTTCTTTTGTTGATCTTGCTGGAAGTGAAGGTTTAATTACAGAAGATGATAGTGGAGAACTCGTGACAGATTTGCTACATGTGATGAAATCGCTTTCAGCGTATGTTTCCGTTGGCACTTTCTGTTAATTTTTAACCTGTTATTTGTGTAGTGGTTATCATCTAGATGGGCATTTCATTACAGTTGTACAAGAAGTTTTGAGTATATAAGTGAGAGGGCAGACCTTATGATTTGTACAAGAAGTTTTGGGTATATATGTGAGAGGGCAGACCCTATGACAATTATTGTCTATTGATTGGAATTTCCTGCCTGTTGTGTGCATGGAGAAGAGAAGTTTGGGATACCAAGAGGGCACGATAGAGATTAGGATATTATTAGCACTTATTCAGTGACAGCAGTAATAAATTGAGAATCAGTAGTATTTTACGGGATACTTCAGTCATTGGTACATGATCTCAATACAACCTATGTCTCACATGTAGGTTGGGAGATGGTTTATATTCGTTGACTTCAAAGAAGGAAGTTGTTCCATATGGAAATTCAATGCTAACAAATATCCTTGCAGACTCTGTAGGTATTGTATTTCTTCTTATTTTCTGCACTTGGTTAGGCTGCATAATTTCAAAACCAATTTTCAGTGTATGCCTTTCACATTGTAGTCTTGTTACTGTTGATTTTGTAGAATTTATGAGCATCTCAGAATCTCAAGTAGATAATGCCTAAATTGGTGATCATTGAGCAAATTCAGTTACATATTGTTCTCTTTAAAGTAGATGACTGCATTATGTGTATTGTTTGGCGTAATGTACCTTGCAAGTTGAAGAAACTAATAAACGGAACTATCATTCTTTGTTATCATGCTGCCTGCTTTGCTCATTGATTTCCTCTCTTATCAATCTTGAGTGCTTTTACGATGTTTCTTTTAGGGGGAAGCTCAAAGACTTTGATGATACTCCACGTGTGTCCAAATGCTGCAAGTTTGTTTGAGACGTTGTCCTCCCTCAATTTTTGTGCCAGGGCTAGAAATGCTTCATTAAGCCTTCAAAATCACGATACAATTAAGAAGTGGAGAGATGTAAGTATCTGTCTTTCTATATGATGTCGGAAGTAAATCCTTCAATTTGCTCAGAAAATATTCCTTCTAGCTACTTGTTGTCAATGACTACCCTTTCTGCAAGAGAAGCTTAAGGAAGTAGTGACCTGATTGGGGAATGTAATTGGTGCGAAACAGGCTTATGCGAGCAAAATCCTTCTTGTGAAATTTGGAGAAGTTAGTCCGTTGTAGATCACTGAATTTAAAATGGGTTGTTATGTATAGAATTGGAGATAAGTTTCAAGACTTAAAATCCATGAGGATGATTATGAAAAATAGAGATGATAGTTTGAGTAAGGTTCATTAGGCTTTCGTTATGTTTTTTGATTTACTGCTATTATTTGTTTAAAGATAAAACATGTGAGGTCACGCCATGTGATAATTATAAATTCATTCTTATAATTGATGAATGTAGCTGGCTTGGAACATGCCCATTCAGTAGTTGTGATGATTCTTGTAGGCAAATGATGTACAGAAGGACTTGTATGAGAAGGAAAAGGAAATTCATGATCTGAAACAAGAGGTTTTAGAACTGAAGGAAGCAATTAAAGACGCAAACGATCAATGCATCCTCCTCTTCAATGAAGTTCGGAAGGCGTGGAAAGTTTCCTTCACACTGCAATCAGATTTAAAGGTTTTTTAACTTCAAGTTTGGTCTACTGTCTAATTCTCTAATGAGCTAAGGAACTGTCTTTTTCTTGGTTCTTTTTTGCTCTGGAGTGTCCTTTCTTCCATTCTTCATCTTTACTAAAAATAGAAATTAGAATAGAAAACTTTCTAGTTTATAAATGTATTTCTATATGCATTGAGTGAACAACAATCTATTTTTGACCTATATATTATCATTTAACTTTTGCATGTGTGTGGGTGTGTTTATTCCTTGTCCACTTCAGGAAAACATGAATTTAAGTTACTTCTTTACTTTTACTTGATGCAGTCTGAGAATGTTATGCTTGCGGACAAGCATAAGGTAGAAAAGGAACAAAATGCTCAACTTCGAAATCAATTGGTACAATTATCACAGAAGGAGCAGGAACAAACATTTCAGATTCAACAAAGAAATTCCACAATTCAGACATTGCAGGTTATTTATACTTAAATCTTAATATTTCAACAACATGAATATTTGTCAGGTTCTGATTTTATGTTGCCTACCAATGAGTATAGAGTTCATGCACTGCATATATATGGACTGTGAATCATTTGACAACTTCTTGAATAGTTGTTCATTGTGGGTCCAGTGTAAACTGCTTTGGAAGTATTATCATTATTGAACAGAGCAGGCATTTTCACTTTTAAATCATATATTCTTGATTTCAAAGCTCTGCCATGTTGAATACCTTTCAGAATCATTGTCTTGGCCTTTATATCACATATTCTAGGGAAGCTATGACCTTCCTTTCCTAGATAAAATCACATTCCTCTGATATTGTTCTACTGGTCATTGAATTTCTATGCATGTTTTAATCATTACGCTGGCCTTCACTTTCTGTTGTAGGCCAAGATCAAAAGCTTGGAAGTTCAACTCAGTGAAGCCTCTGGTCAAGAAAAGTCAAAAGTTGGTTCAGATTCATCTTCTGGAACTTCATCATTTCCAAAGGGACATGGGGATGGAGATACTTCAGCAGTAACCAAGAAACTTGAAGAAGAACTAAAAAGACGTGATACTCTCATTGAGGTGTGCTACACTTTGCAAACCATTAAGCTATGTAGTCTTGCATAATAGGAATAACTCACTTGAACATGAAATTATGGGGGCCGAGTTTCTTTCTTAACAATTCCACATGCCAACCTGAAAAAAGGAGGATATCTAAGAGCACTACCATGTTTCTGCCTTTGTGTAACATAGAAGATGGGATGATTTGAGCTACAAGGCCTTTCAATAAAAGATATGGTTTTACGGTTATGTTCTATTTTAACAAACTTAAGATGAGTTGTTGATATGAAGATGAGATGTGTGGTTTTTCAATTGTGCCCTATTTTTCTTAACCCACTATATAGTTCAACATGTTTCACTTAAGTAGATACATACAGAACCACATTTCACGTATCACTTCTGCTGGTCCCGCTACTTATTGTATATATAAGTGAAAATTAAGTTTCTGTGTATGACACATGCAGGGCCACTAAATTTTTTTTTCCTTATTTCCTGTGTGCAGAGATTGCATGAAGAAAATGAAAAATTGTTTGATAGATTAACAGAAAAAGCATCATCAACTAGATCTCCACAGGTTCTCTTTTCATCTGGCGAACATTTCTGGAGAATGTTGATACTTCACTTTCAATTCATTGTCACTACTATGTGTGCTTGTCACCCAAAAAAAAAGTGTTAAAGCTTATATTAGGATATCAATGGCAAGACTTTTGAAGCCTTCTTGGATAGAAACTTGTGTGTGGAGTAGCGAAGGTTTCGAGTTTTTTCACTTTATTTGGTCTTTAGGTTCTACTCTTTTCCATTATAAAAGATCCCGTGTATTGGAACTTAGAGATCATTAATCTTGATCCATGTTGTTTGAAATGTTGATGTTGTGTCTGTATTGTCATGGTATTTTTCATCTCTCTCAGTTGTTTGCTATAGAGTTTTTAAACAGATTTTGTCAATATCGAATTTCATAGGCGTGCAGATATGTGCAAAACATTTCGGTACAATTTTAAGAAGTTGTATCTTTTTCTGATGTTGACTGGTAAAGTGATAATGGCATATTCATCATTGTGTTTTTCATTAAGTTTGCTATATGTTCAAATGCTCCCATTTCATGGACTTAATAGGGCTTACAATGGTGGGGTTGCTTTTCTATTGTCTGTCTTAATTGTTTATTGCTGTTAGAATGGCTTCTTACATGATATTGGAGCCTTGTACGACTGTGACTTCTCGAGTTCAAGTTGCCATTGCCTCCATTTCTGATATTTGTGATGTATTTTGGTGTGTTATAGAATGATATTTATTGAGCCTCCATTTCTGATATTTGTGATGTACCATTTATTGAGCCTCATTCAACAACTTAAGGTTTTGGGTTGAATGGTTTCTTGATTTTACAAGCCACAAAATTAGGCAATACAAGATTATACTAATACTAAAGAATATACCTTTGCACTGCAAGATACTTTATATAAAGGAACCGTGGCTTAATAATACTAATTTTTTAACTTTGTTAACTTCTTTTCAGCTCTCCAATCCGTTACTTAAAGGAATGACTAATGCTAGGGATCTAGGAAGGTACTGTCAATTTGAAACAAATAGTACTTATCATTTAACGTCTTGTGTTTTCCCTTTTATCCTTTTTTTGCTGAAAGCTGTTTATTTAACTTGCAGGACTGAAGGCAATAATAAAGGGCCTCCAATAGATGTTCCATTTTCAACTGATAGCGCTGAGGGAACAATAGCCTTGGTTAAATCAGGCACTGAGAAAGTTAAAACCACGCCTGCGGGAGAATATCTTACAGCTTCTCTAAATGATTTTGATCCTGAGCAATATGATGGACTTGCTGCCATTTCAGATGGAGCAAACAAACTTTTAATGCTGGTAAATGGTTGTAATTGTTAGTTAATTTTCCTGTATTGAACATTATTTTCTGTTCTCTTCAGCTGAATATCAATATTGGCCTCACCATGTATTTACTGATTTGAACTGTATGTCAGTTACCCCCTTGTGGATGTGAAATATGTTAAATTAAGTTCCTCTTTTTTTTTAAAAAAAGAATGAGTTTGAAGCATGATTAAACAGTACCTTGATAACAAATTTTCTGATTTTTTAACAAGATTGGGACGAATAATTACAGGTTCTAGCTGCTGTGATTAAAGCAGGTGCTTCTAGGGAGCATGAAATACTTGCTGAAATTAGAGATGCTGTGTTCTCTTTTATTCGTAAAATGGAACCAAGAAGGGTAATGGACACCATGCTTGTTTCTCGTGTCAGAATCTTGTATATAAGATCCTTGCTTGCTAGATCTACAGAGCTGCAGTCCATCAAGGTAATGATCATTGGTTGCTTTCTTCATTCGGTTAATCTGCTGAGCATATATAATGTGCCTTTGTTGAGAGTTCAATGTTTTGTCCGTTCTCTTCCTTCACTTTATAGGTTCCTTCCGTGGAACGCTATTTAGATAAGGACAATACTGGACGTAGTAGAAGCACCAGCCGAGGTAGCAGTCCTGGAAGATCCCCTGTGTGTTACATAGATGATGAAATTCAGGGATTTAAAGTGAATATAAAGCCAGAAAAAAAATCTAGGTTTTCATCAGTGGTTCTGAGAATGAGAGGAATTGATCAGGTACCTGCTATTGTGTTCTGCTTTTCATGTCATTATTTTGAAGATAGAATGCTCATACTGACCATAAGTTCTAAAGTGGTTTAAAGAAGAGGCAAGATCGATAAACAACTGACCAGTTTTAACAATGATCTGACTCCCCAGATTGCATATACTAGCCACATGAGTACTTATATGAACATTTTCCCCCTCCTCTTCACACACACCACAAAATGCATGCACATGCAGAGACATCCCCACGTTATGGAAAATGCAAGTAAAGGGAATTGTGTTCATTGTGTGTGGAAAGAGCTCCGTGTAAACCTAGACGATAATGAAGAACGAAAATACAAAACGTGGGGATGTTTTAATCTTTCTTAATCATAATTTTAAATGAAATGAATGTGGATGGAATTTCTTTCATGTTCTCTTGAAGTGTTTTTTTGATTGTCCTGCTAACGCTTCATGTTCTTACGTGTTCTCAAATCCTGCAATCTTCTGATTATGGTGAGGAATATTTACAAGATGCAAATGGATCCTTAAAACCCTCAAGTTTTACGATGATGCATGCAGGACTCATGGAGGCAGCAAGTTACTGGTGGAAAATTGAAGGAAATACAAGAGGAGGCAAAAGGTTTTGCCATAGGGAATAAGGCCCTTGCTGCTCTCTTTGTTCATACTCCAGCTGGTGTGCTGCAGAGGCAAATTAGGTCCTGGCTTGCAGAGAACTTTGAATTTCTTTCAGTTACTGGAGATGATGCATCTGGGAGAACCACTGGTCAACTAGAACTAATTTCAACCGCAATTATGGATGGTTGGATGGCTGGGCTTGGTACTGCAGTGCCTCCTAGCACAGATGCTCTTGGTCAGCTGTTATCTGAGTATGCAAAGCGGGTATATTCTTCTCAGTTGCAACACTTAAAGGTATGCCACTTCATTGTTTGGGAGTGGATGATAAGTAGCTTTCCAATGAACAAGTTAAGGTTATGTTTCTATGTGTTTTTGATATGAGGATTGAATATTTTATTCTCTATATGGTCAATAACCTTCCTTTGACCTCATTGTACATTACTACCTTGATTAGCATCTTTGTGTGTGTTTGTTATTTTTATATTTTTTCATATTCCTTGTTTTATTACTGAGCTCCTTTTTGGTTGATATTACACGGGCGCCTCTTTCTGTTTGATATTTGTTTCCTCGTGGTAATGTTGTGTCGATGCTTGTTCCATCAGCCTTCTTTGAAAAGCCACTTTACAAGAGAAGTTTGTATTATTCTGATAGAAACTTGATCGTAGAAGCAAACTTGCAAAACACCCTTCTTCTGTCAGAATGTTGGTGTTAGGAAGATGATATAATTTGTATAACTCCGAAATATAAAAAATGGTTAATGATCATGGTCTAAAGTCTTCTGGAGATGTGTCAGTCTCTGCATCTGTTATGTGCCCATGCTTGGGATCGAGTCCAAGGACGATTTTCAGGAAAGTTAATCTCTTTTCCCTTATTTATGTTGGTTCTATTCCTTGCAGTCACGAATCCAGAAAGTTTTTTGAGTGGGGGAAAAATTTTAATGGGGGCAAATTTTTATTTTTAGTGGGGGCAAAATTTTAATGGGAGCAAAATTTTATTTTTTAATGGGATCAAAATTTAAAATAATAAATTTTTTATATACAATTTTTTCCGTCCATGCTTGCAGAACCTATTTTTGGTGATGAAAAATTGGTAGCACTTGTCAAAGACAAGGTTTGCTGAGACTGGGCTAAATTACTCTACTCCCAATTAGCTAATTTTTATGATAACTTCTTCCTTACTTTATTGCATAACGTAATGGCCTTATATAGGCAAAGACGCATAAAAGTTCCACCCAAACTAGGACTCCTAGAAAAACTCCTATTCAAGTTGTTTTATGGTTCTTAGAAAGACTCCTATTCAATAACTATAACAGAAACTAGTGCAGAAATAATAGACTCCTACTAAAAATAAAATACTCCTCTAATAGACTCCTAACAAAGCACTCCTCTAATAGACTCGTAATAAAACACTCCTCTTTGCAAGTAGTAGGTCCTTCCCACAATGCATCCATATCAGCATCTTGAAATGCTACCTTAAGTAGGTGCTAATTTATTGTGATTACTAACATTGAGAATGATTAATATATCTGTATTACCAAAGTTGAGAGTATTTATGAAAGCATATTTGATTGAAGTACAGTTAATTTGAATGGCTATATATGGTAAGTTATGCATTACCACCTTCATACTCTGTCACTTAGTCTTCAGGCCCTCAAATATTTCACTTCCCATTTGCTTGAGCTCTTAATTTTGCTGCTGAAAGTTATTACAATCTTCTTAAAGAATCTAAGAGCTACTATAACAATATGTTACCTAATATGTCATTCTGGTTAGCATGCATAGTTAGAAGAGCATTCTTCATCCTTAAATCAAAAGTTCCCTTTAACACTCTACTTTATCCTTTATTTACTGCCTGTAACATGCACTCTTTCTACGAGGTTCTACCTACAAAACTGAAATTATCTAATTAGATACTATCCTGCATTTACGTCATTCTCTTGGAATGTACAGTTCTGCACTCATTAGAATCTGTTTTGAGATTCTAAGCATGTCTGATTTTTCTTTGTACTGTTGCTTTTATTTTTATCAGGATATTGCTGGAACATTAGCCACAGAGGAAGTAGGAGATGCAACCCAGGTTTCTAAACTGCGTTCTGCTCTTGAGTCTGTTGATCATAGGAGACGAAAGGTAATTTTCCTGACCAGTACGTTTTCCCTCTGCTCTTGAGTTTGTTATAGATGCCTCGCTTGTTACAAGGAGTCAAATTTCCAATCAATATGCCATGGTAGTTATTTGTGCTTCATGGTTGATCGAACTGCTGTCATTCTTTGGTCTGTTTGAGTTATCGAGAATGAGAATATTTGAATGATGTGATTTAATTTCCCAACTGAGGTCGTAAACTGTTCAATGCTAATGGATATGGAAGATTGGGATGCTTATGCAATCCATATGTCAGCGAAACCTTCTGTCAAATAGTTATTTATTTAGGATGAAATGTTTGTTACTTCGTGCAATTTATAGTTTTCTTTAGAATGGATGTTTGAAAATGGGAGTTCTATTTCATTTTTGTGTTTTCTTCTTCTACATGGCCTTTTGAGGCAGGGTAAAATTTTGGACTAGAACTATTTGCGATAGGACCTAGATTTAAACTTTCGTGGGATAATTACTTTAGCCATGAAATTTGAACTAGAATCATCATGGAATTTGAAGTATCATGTTGTGCGAAGTGTATCTCTTTTTGTAATAATCATGTGACGTTGATTTTTGTTATATCTTGATGCAATTAATTTATGCTGTTAGATTTTGGAACAAATGCGAATTGATGTAGCCTTATTGACAATGGATGATGGTGTTTCACCCATTCCAAATCCTCCAACTGCTGCAGAAGATGCACGATTAGCATCTCTAATTTCCCTTGATGACATATTGAGGCAAGTCAAGGTTTGTACCTGTAAACGAAACTGATCTTATATTATGTTGAAATTGAAAGGAAAACATGAAGCAGTGATGTACTTGGTGTTTTGAACAGGATATACTGAGGCTATCTTCCGTAAAAATGCTGGGTAAGTCTAGGAAGAAAGCATTGCTTGCATCTCTAGATGAACTAGGGGAACAGATGCCTTCTCTTCTTGAGATCGATCATCCATGTGCCCAAAAGCAAATTGCTGATGCTCGTCTTGTAGTCCAGGTACATGAAGGTCGATATGGTTTTTTCTTTTTCTTTTTCTTTTGCTGCTTTTATGGCAGGTAGATATTTTTTGTCATAAGATCAAGTTTCTTGTTCAGTGGGCCGAGAAATATGCAGAATATGATAAATATGCAACGTGCCTGTCTCCTTGGTTTAAGAGGATCCAGTTGGGGCCGATCAATTCCTTTTTGTTTTGATCTGTCAAGACCAGAGAAAGTGTTATTGTAGGATGATAAGAAACCTTTTTTCATTGCATTTGAACGAGAAACTTCTGTCCAATTTCAAACTTGATTGTAGCTCAGTTATCTTGTTTAGACATAATCCTTCACTCTGTTGACGCTGCAGCTGACTCCTGAAGAAGATGACGACCTTCATGACCTGACACAAATGCAGAGATCACTTACAGATTTGGGGTTGAGTACTAAAACTGATGTGGCACAGTGGAACGTCCTGCAGTTTAATACAGACTCAACAAGTCCGTTTATCATCAAGTGTGGAGCAAACTCAAATTCTGAACTTGTAATTAAGGCCGATGCAAGGGTTCAGGAGCCTAAAGGTGGTGAAATTCTGAGGGTTGTTCCAAGACCATCTGTTTTGGAAAATATGAACTTGGAAGAAATGAAACGAGTATTGTCGCAACTTCCTGAAGCGGTAAGTTTACTTGCCCTGGCAAGGAGTGCAGATGGTACACGAGCTCGGTATTCTAGATTGTACAGGACTCTAGCAATGAAGGTTCCATCACTGAGGGACCTAATCGGTGAGCTTGAGAAGGGGGGAATACTGAAAGATGTTAAGTAATGAGTTCCAAGCCTGCAAAATATTATATCCTTTTGTAATATGTATTGTGTGTTCATAATATTCTTTCGGGTGGGGAGGTAGTACGAGCTAGGATTTTCTAAGCTCAAACAAACAATTTTTTTGTATCATATTTTACTATTTATTTGAGCCGAGGTAACTGCATTTAAATCTTCAACCCAGTTGCAATGTAATGTACACATGAGTTTGCTTAGTACCTAGCTTCTTCATCTAACTAGCAATTTTCTCTAACATGTTCCATTATTCAATTCATTGGTCAATGCCATTTTCTAATAGGAAACCATTTGTTATTTGTTGATAATCTCATGTGCAAGTTTTTCTTTTCTTGTGCCACATTCATTTTCTGGGATTAATAAGCCGAAACATGGTCTGTAACATCACCAGGGTGAGACAGGCATGGTGGCAACAAATGCACAACTGGAACTATTGCGAGGACATGATTTCCTGTACTGAGATGGGTAGTAGTCTTCTGTTGTTTAACAGTGCAAGTGATTGGAGACTGATATGGTCATTTGTTTTGTTGTTTAATGTAGTATATATCTCCGCGAGTTCTTTGCAACTGATTTCAGAGGGGCGTCTGGCCGGAGAATCCGGTGATGCTCCTGAATGACTCCATTTTACAAGCTGTACGTACATATCAGCCCATTATCTATAAAGAGATTTGCTGGTTCTTAATACTCTATTCAGTAAAAGCTAATTACTCTGCACCACTCATTTATCCATCAGCGTATCTTTTCAGACATAAGCATGAATTTGCCGTAGATCTTTTCGAGTCATCCCACGTTATTGTTGTCAAGAAGTTATATGGCCATGATTATTTCAGGCATAATTATGAATTTGCCGTAGATCTTTTCGAGTCATCCTATCCAGATCATTTCTTGGTACCCAAGGATATTTTGTTACCATAATAAATTAAACCCTTATTTCCTCTGTTCCATCACCGTCAAGCACGTAAAACATCTCCGGTTAAAAGAGCAAAATTTACCTCTCGCGGAGGTGACTCGCCATTCCAAATGGACCAAGAGGTCCTCCTCAGGGTTGTCACTCGCTTTCTCAGCCTCCGTGACTTCTCCTCCGCTCGAAAGTACGCTCTTTTAGCACAACGCTCCTACCCAGCTCAACACGAGTTTGCTAAAGCCATCGCCGTCGCAGACGTTCTCCTTGCCTCAGGCAACCCTCTCAACAACGGACCCGACGAGTGGTTCTCCATTCTCCAACTCAATTCCTCGTCCCATTGCGATTTCGAAACTCAGTTTGAAAATCTCTCGACCCTGTTAAACCCTGTTAGTAATCACCTCCCTTTTGCTCGAGATGCGTACCAGCTTGCTTGTAATGCATGGTCTGTGTTATCCTGCCCAGAAAAGAAAACCCATGTTAAGAATGGGGTTAAGAACAACGGTGGTGAGTCACAATTGAAAGAAAAGATTGGTGCTTGTGAGCAAGCAAAGGGGACGTTTTGGACTCTGTGTCCATATTGTTACTACATGTACGAGTATGAGGAGGTTTACAAGGAGTGTGGTTTGAGGTGCCAGCACTGCCGGAAGGCTTTTCATGGGGTGACGGTGGTGCCAGAGGCGAGTATGATGGTTGAAGGGAAGGATGAGTACTATTTTGGATATGGACATTCCCCCTTAACATCTGATGTGGATGGTTCCTCCGGGGACAAGAAAAAGAGAGGCTTTGGTGATGGTGAATGTGGTAGTGGTTTCTTAGATGAGAAGAAAGGAAATGACGGTGCATTTAAAGGTGGTGTGCTTAACGTGGTGGAAATTTCTGATGATAGTGAGGATAGTGAGTGTGATCTAATGGGAAGTAATAAAATTGGGAAGGACGATGGTGTGAGATTAGAAGAGGAGACCGTGGACAAGATGAGTGGAGTGAAAAGGAATATGAGCGTTGGTGGGGCAGGCAACTTTATACAGGGGAGAAGTAGAACTGATGTTAAGCCAAGGGTAATCAACAAGGTGAAGTTGATGGTGAGGCACACGAAAAACAAAATGAATAAAGGAAAGAAGGTTGAGGTAATTGAATCTGGGGAATGGATGCAAACGAAAGGGGCAAGTATAAATGCTGAAATTGGAGAAATAGCAGGAAGCACTGAGGGGAATAGTGGAAGTGGAAATGTAAATAGAAGTGGTTATGTTATTTGTGAAGGTGACTTGGAGTTCTTTCTGGGGGAGGATGATATCTATATTGGTCTAAAGAATAAAGGTTGATGGTGAGCAGATGATGCTTTCTGGAATCTTTTAGGGCAGTTTTGACTCTGATTTTAGCATTGGATCTTGTAGTTAAGAATTAGCCATGGTTTCGGCATACAGCTTTTGGCATACTTCTTTTATCTCATTGGTATAACCAAATTACATAGACATGTTTAGGAGTTGGCAGTCTACTGCTATCATGCATGTGCATTAGTATGAAACTTCTAATAGCATTCTGGATTTTGTGGTCTCTAAAGTTTTATGTGTATTCTTGATAAAGTCTAAAGCTTCTTGTTTTAATTGCCCAGGCTTTGCAGTGGATCCTGTATGGTCTTCCGTTGTTTCTTTAACCCAAGATCATTTCTAGATTAGTACAGTTTCTACACTCTGTTTTGAGGTCATTTTGGTAGATTTAACACATCATAAATTCTGCAAGGTTTAGTAGATCTTAATCATGAATCCTTTCCTCATGTTTTTCAAATAATTCAGTTTAATCAGAAAACTTTAGCATGTGAGTCTGGTATAAGACCAGCCAGTGCGTAGGACTTAACACAAGCTCTTAATCCTGACGTCTTTTGAATTGAATGTTCAGTCACCTTTGCATTACTCTGTAATTAAATCATTCTCAATAGTAAAGAACCTCACTTTCATGTTCCCTTTTCATGGCCATCACAATCTGCAAGATCAATGTTTATGTCTGGACCTTTCTATTATGAGAAATTAGTAAAAGGTCAATTTATACTCTAATCTTGCTCATTTCTAATAATCACTAATGTTATCACATATTGTATGATATCACATTTATTACAAATGTTAGATAACACAACTACTAGAAGCATAGTTACACACTTAACCTCTCTTTTGTTTTTCATAGAATTTTTTTATTATAAGTGTAGAACACAGTATTTAAGTGCTTTCTTTTCTTGGGAGTATTGAGGAAAACAATCTGCATTAAGTTTTGGGAGTATTGTCTCTTATTAAAATCACAAATTGTCTGATACAGAGTATCTTGGATTTAAGGGCAAAATCAATAGAAAATGTCTATTAAGATTCTGTCATTAAAATAGATTTGGTTTGTTATTCTAATCTTCCTTTCTTCAATGAAAATAACATGTGCCACCATTACTGTTCTCTCTATGCTCCTACGACGAACTTTTACAAGTCATCTTTAAAAAAGTGAACACTTTGGTTTTATTATAAGCTTTGCATAGGCGTAGATATTGTTGAAAGAAAACCATCAGTTTTTCAACTTTCCCTTTCTGTTTCTAGTGCTGTATTCCCAAGTGAAACCTGCCAATTCGTTAACATTATCTCCATGGATACTCTGCAAGAGGTAGTTTCTTATACTATCAAATCACCTCATTTCCTCTCATGTCCGTCTCTCTTTTCCTTTCACTCTCTGCACGCGTGATTCTCTTGTTATAGATGTACACAGTTTGGTACTTATTTGTATAAAAACCAGCAGGTACTTGGCATGCGGCGTCTTGCAAGTTATTGTGCTGGTGGAGGAAGTAGCTTATCATCAGGAAAAATGGATTTCCGCAGCTCTGTTGGGATGTTAACGAACTATAAGAAGTCATTAACCAGAACAGTTTCCAAGCAAGAGGCTCAAGCAATTGCCCCCGAGAAGCACAAGCTTTCTGAGAGGAACAGAAGAGTGCGAATCGCTAGCCAGTTTGCTGCCCTCCGTGCTATCCTTCCTAACTTGACAAAAGTACGTAAGTTCCATATATAATCTGCAATAATAGTTTTATAAGAGATTGTAACCTTACTAGTTTAAGTGTTAAAATTATAGAAAATCCACTTTCGGAAAATCGCAGTGTTCCAAAGTTTTATCAACACTTACTAGTTCCAAGTCACATATAAGTTAGTATGATAACATGTAGAACACTACTTCCTGATTAAAAAAAGCAGAGGAACAAGGCATCAGTGCTTGCAGAGGCAATCAAGCAAGTAAGAGAGCTGGAGAAAGTTGTATCAGAATTGCGAGCAACGAGAGACAGTAGCAGGGACATGGAATGTGCATTTCCTGGTGGGAGAGATACGTTAAGGGTGGAAAACTTGGAGAAACACGGCAGGGACATGGTGAAGGTTATGTTCAACTGTAAGGACAAGAGGATGCTAATGTCCAACGTAGGAAAAGCAGTGAATTCTGTTGGAGGGAAAGTGGTGAGAGCAGAAATGGCGACAGTAGGAGGGAGGACTGGCTGTGCTCTGTGGGTACAAGGCATAAAGGGCAATCAAGAGATGATTATCCTAAGGTCTGCTTTGGCAGCTGTTACACAGAGAATATGACCAAAAACTAACAACAGACCAGAACAGTTCTTTCTGTAGCCCTGGATGAAAGCTTCGGTGGAGGGTGTTAAAGTGGTAAAGAAGTGTAGAAGTGTATATGTGAAGTTTACTTCAGGATACAGATGAATGATCAGTCTAGGTTGAATTTAGCATGAGCTCGCTTTAGCAAATTGAATAATTGCCGATACTGACAGATTATACACTTAAGAGATTTATATGTGTGTGTGTTTATGTACATGAATTCTAGAGATCTATGCCTTTATGATCAAAACTGTGTATTTACGCATAATAATAAGGATTAATTACGAAAAAAAATCAAACTTTATCAATTTCACAATTATAACTTGAACTTCAAAACATATAATTACACTTTCAATTTTGTTCAATTCTAACCTGACTTAGCTTGGTTAATTTTTTTATGTGGCTTGCCACGTATTTTAAAAACTATAACTATTAATGCATGTCAATCAAAATTAATACAAGTAACGAAGATTAATGAAACAATGTCATTTAATTATATAACTAAAATAAAGTTTTTTAAAAAAAATGATGCAATTTAATCCTTAAATCTATTTATGAAGTTCCGAAACCTTCACCCTTCGTTTTTAGTTTGTTCCTTTAATTTTTGTTTTATTCTCTCATCATTCTCACTATTCATTTTTAGTTTGTTCCATTCATTTTCAATATGTTATCTCAATGTTCTTAGTTTTTCATTTTTCAGCTTATTCTCTCGACGCCCTTATCCCTTTTTGCATTGCATGAAAATGAAGTCAACCACGAAAGTCGAGAGCATCGAAGAACAAAGTAAAAACGAAGAGTTTGCTAGTGCACTACAATACGAGAGGCTTAGGACATTAAGAGAATAAACTGAAAACCGAAGGGAACAAACTAAAAACGAAAGGTGAGAACGTTAGGGCTGCGTAAACGGATTTAAAGATTAAATTACATCATTTTTTTAAACAATGTCGTTTCAGTTATGTGATCAAATGAAGTCGTTTCACTAATCTTCATTACTTGTATTAATTTTGGATGACATATATTAATAGATAGGGTTTTGAAACACGTGGTAAGCCATAACAACAAAGTTAACGAAAACATTAACATTGGCTAAAAATGAAAAAAAAAGTTCAAAATTAAATTTTTTATTACTATTTTTTAAAATTCAGACTATAATTACAAAATTGAGTCAAATTTTATTTTTTTTAACCCTAACAATAATGCCAAAAATCTCTCTTTTATTTGCTTGCATATTTTTTATTTATTTATTAATGCATTTATAGATTACACACACACACAAAAACTAGTAATATACTCAATTATCTATCATTTCTCCAAATTTTTAGTATACTGGTAAATCGTATACTTCAGAAAAAAATAAGTACTTTCATGAAAGGTTTCTTAAATTAGTGAATTTGACAAAATGTTTATGATAGGAGGGTCCATTTAAATATACTTGGAATTTTTATATCGACTCTACTGTTACTATTATATGCCAAGAAAATGAAGCCGTGATGTTCATAGCTTCATATGACTGAGCTTTGTGCGATATCATCAGCCCATGATCATCAAAGTTGGATTTAGAGAAGATGAAGTAATTTTATAAGCATTAATTCTATAGTCGCTCATGGCATTTACATTAATAATCATTTCCACATGGAAGGTAGGGAATGTTTGGCTTATGGCTTGGTTGAATGAAGGTGCCAAAGAAATAAGATTTTTACTTAGGCTCAACTTGGCTCCAAAGGGAATGTA
>JANTNU010000235.1:3444656-3463317 GCA_024752395.1 Erythroxylum havanense | reverse complement strand
AATTAATAACGGAACTCCAAAACAGGGAACTTATAAATTTCAGATTTAGACATAGACTGAATTTATGAGAGAAAACCGGGTGAGCAAAGAACATAACGGGTTATGCTTGATTGCTAGGCTGCGATAGTAGACTAGGATTATTGCGTAATACTCCTTTGATACCTTGAAAAAGGATCTAAGAAACTCTAGGCTCCACCTTCTATCAACCAAAAATTCGCCTAATAAATTGATCCGGGTAAAGTCCATAAAAAGCGCTAAAAGTTGGAACCATCCTTGAAGCTTATCACATTCCATTCGAATTTACGCCCTGAAATATTCGCAATTTTCTTTAGCTTAAATTTTGTTATTTTTTTTGTTAGTTAATTTTCTTATTTTATTTCCCCATTTTTTATACAATCGCCGTCGGTTTTGTCTATTTATTTATTTTGATAGTTAAATTTTCTCTTAATTTAATTTCCCAATCCTACCCAATCGCTTAGTCCAATTAATTGAGTGATCCAAGCCTAGTACTTACGCAATTACTCCCTGTGGGACGATATTATACTGTACTACTTGAGACCCGTGAACTTGCAGAATCGCATCACTTGTTGCAGTGCCTGGTTCAGTAATACCACTCAATCCTAGTGAGTTTTACGGTCCTATTGGACCACAAACTTCAAAAGCTCAAGCTTAGATTGTCTCTAAACTCCTTCGAAATCTAGCTTAAACCCTGCAACAAAAACCACACACGTCATTGCCTTTCTCTGGTAGATTGCCTGTCTTAAGCTTTCTTGCAAAAAGGTGAATTTCAATAACAGGTCAAGTTGAGAAGGTGAACTAACAAGTTCTTTTCTTAACTTCTCCACCTACCTCTCATCAAACACAAGAAGGGAAGAACTCTGTATAAATACCTGTCAGTCAGCTGCTTTACACCCAAGTCACAAGCATATCTTACCTGAATTTGCACAAGAAGCTAGCTTTTTCCATCATCACTATAATGCCTTCCTTGAAGTTCTGTTTCGTGTCATCTCTGATTTTAGCATTATGGCTGTCAGGCATCAACATAAGCATAGCAGCTCGACAGCTTCTGGACACGAACGCCTCCCCACCACCAGCATTACCACTGCCTTCAGCTCCACCGCTGCCTAAGATGATCTTGCCACCCTTGCCTTCAGTTCCACTGCCAACCCTCCCAACTCAGCCTTCTCTGCCAAAGGGTGCACAGCCATCATTGCCTTCAAATCCATTGCCAACACAGCCAACTCAACCAATTCCAGCACAGACGTCACTTCCCCCGTTGCCGTCACTGCCAGCGCAACCAACTCTTCCAAAGACCACATTGCCTCCATTGCCTTCAAGTCCATTACCAACACAGCCAACTCAGCCAACTACACCAAAGACAACACTGCCTCCATTGCCTTCTCTGCCAACTCAACCAGCCCTGCCTAAGACCACATTACCTCCACTGCCATCAACTCCACTACCTATGCAGCCAACTCAGCCTACACTGCCACCTCTGTCAAATCCAAGCTTGCCTACATTACCCACTGCCCCACAAGTAGCTATACCTCCAAGACCAATCCCCACTATTCCTATTATACCTTCAATTCCAACTATTCCAACCACAATCCCCGCTATCCCATTCCTCTCCCCACCACCATCAAATTAAGTCATTAATTCCCCAACCCTATGTCACAACATTATCAAGTCCACTAGCTTATCCCATGCTGGTTCTAGATCAGGATCAACCTGCGATATGCACTTATTTGAGTTGTACATGTGTGAAATTTGCATTCTTTTTCCCAGTCATTCCAATACTATAGTTGTTTCTGATATAGCTGATTGTATTCTTCTGGCTGTTGTTATATATTCTTGATTTCATACTATGATTAAATATATTCAAATAAATATAAGCAATGTCAATGCTAGCAGATAGCTCAAACACAGGGAAAACTTAAACTTGGAAACAAAGGAAAAGATGGCATAAAAGTAAACTAGAGAGATACAGCTCTTTTGATATTCACAAACAAACATCAAGATTATTGAATAAAATCATTTTGAAGAATTCAATCATTTATTTCTTGAAAACACTAACTACTATAAAGATTTTGACCTAAAATAACCTCGCTGTATGTTTTTACATGTTCTGGCACCAGATTCTGTAGTGAGAATTTTAAATAGGAATATGTCTGCTCAAAACAAGAAGATTTTAAAATGACCTTCACAAGATCCTCTCTGTGATCGAGGACCAGCACTCAATATACCAGAATATTTAGAGACATGGGAACCATCAGGATACCCTACTCCACTTTTTCAACCATGCTGAAGCCATGATAAGAATAGAACACGTGACTTTTTCATCTGGAAAAGTTAGCTGCAGCCATCGTACACAATTGTTCCCAAACAGAGCTAACAAGTGCTACTTGGCAACTGTATACTGATGTGTATATAAGTTCTGTCCCATCTTTCTTATCGCTTATAGAAAATCAATTCCCTGCTACAATTTGTTTTGATAGCATCCTCCAGGATTTTAGCCTGGTCAAAGTCAACTGTAAAGGAAACCATAACAATGCCATCTTTACCAGTCTCATAGTCCTGTCTGATGTCCTCAGCTTTAAATGATTGCAACTGTGAAAACCAAGAACCATATCAAAATAACGTAATCACTGTCGTGAAAGATTACAAGGTTATCAATTTCAAAGTTGTAACATCATGAGGCGGCAACACGACGGCATTTAGATGGAGAAACTTAAATGATGCAGCTTATCCTCATTGATATTGTAAAGCTAAAGACCAGCAATGTCCAAATTGTTTAGAGCTTTTCTGTGCATCAAGTTAAAGTAAAAGCTTTCACTAGAGACTCAACTATTTAATTCCAATTCCGGATAAAAGAGTTATAAGTTTGCATATGCCACATGACAGAATTTAGGATGGGCAAAACATAATTCCAAGAAATAATTTCCCCGTGAAATTTGGAGGACAAATGATTTACAAAAGTTGTAACAAGCCAAAGGATAGGCAAGAATAAAGGTAAGAAGATTAATAGCTCATGTAAAAACGTCATTTTCCCCTATTTTTTATTTTCTTATTTATTCTTTTTGTTGTACTTTGCCACAGCAATTATCTTTACTTCAGGAAAAAAGAAATCAACATGGACTATAACTTAGATCACCTGATGATGCAGAATTCCAATAAGATCAAAGGGAACCTCCACACCCATGGGAACCTACCAAAAGCAAATGGAATAGCCAATAAGAACACTAACAGCCAAGAAGACCATAAAATGATATTATCTCAAGTCTCAATTAAGCACAAAGGCACGCATGATTGTCTAGACAAAGAATATAAAAAAACCACCTTAGATTTCACAAGACATGTCGGGGAATTTCTCAAGCATTCAGATGCCACACCTCCGTAGGCCCTCACCAGTCCTCCAGTGCCTAGTTTGATCCCACCGAAATACCTACGAAAACCAATCACATAAACTCAATACATATGAAAAACAGATTAAAGACAAGGAATTTCGATGAATTTCACAGCCAATAAAAACATCAACCATCACATTATCAAATGCAAACTTCAGGGCAGCTAAATTCTTTTACCGAATAACATGAAAAGAAAAAGCTGTCGAAATTCATTATGCACCTGATGACAACGACCATAACTCTATCAATCCCAGAAGAAACAATAGCGGAATGTATCGGTTTCCCAGCAGTGCCTGAAGGTTCACCATCATCATTAGACCTGTATTGATCTCCAACCTATTGTTACAAAAAATCAAAACCCAAACCCACTTAAACGAGATACAAAAACCCATAAAGAAAGATCAAAACGAAGCCAAGAAAAATGAAAAGAATTTTAAAGAAAAAAACGAACCTTATAAGCCCAGCAGTTGTGGGTAGCACGCGGATCCTTGACCTATCCAACCAACAAACAAGATAACCAATGATAAATGGATGGTTGGTTAGTTTTGTAAAATGGTGGAATCAACAAAATGGGTTACCTGAGAAAGGAAGGAGAAGGCGGATTGTTCGTCGATGACATGGCCACCGACTGCGATGAATTTGCTCTTTTTAATTTCTCTTTCGAAAGTGACTCTCTCTTTGATAGTGGTGTATTCACCTGCTGATGCTGCTTTGGAGACCATAGTTCTTGTCTTCGAGACAACAGAGGAAATTGCCGACAGTGCGGCTGAGATACGCTTACGGTGGTTATGATAAGTTGGTACGAGTGGTGGTGACGTTGACGATGATGAGATTGTTGGCACTCGCATTTGGGTTTTAGAGGTGTTTGTACTTTGGTCTAGGAAGAACCTTCTCTTACTTGTCTTCTCCAATTTGACAACAGTATCTCATTATGGATCACAAATTTTGGACCCCAAGTTAAGATAATCCAAATATTTAAAACAATGTCACGTCAATTGAAAAAGAACTGGGTCTGACCCGTTAATTCGGGCCGGCCAGGACCGACTTGCCAACCCTAGAATAGATGAGATGGGCAATGAAGAAAGAAAGAATTGGGTCATTAAATTACCATCACTACAAACGCTACAGAATCAATCTCAACTCGAACATGAACAAAATGATTGATTGAGTTGATCTAAATCCCACTTGCTCTCCCTAACCCTAATATAACACATCATGAGTCTTTGGTGGGATGGGTTAGCCTAAGACTAATTGCTCCAAGTCAATTTTACATGCTGTTACTGCTGCCAAAATTTAGGGTGGAGGGGTTAGCTTTCAAGAGTAGTATAGTATACAGAGAATTCAAGATTCCAATCCTTTCTAGGTGCTTATCTCCAATTATTTGCATGCCTTTGTGAATATGCTTCAGGGTTTCTATGTACGTCAGAGTCGGACACAAGCCTGTAAGGACTGTACCAACCAGTACCCACCTCACCGAATAAGAAATCGGACAAGTCTCCACTCCTGGTAGACCCCTTGGTGCTTGCAGTGCTGCAAGAACTTGCATCAGAGGAACTAAAAAGTGAAGAGCTCTCACTTGATGAATCCAAATTAGGAACTCCGCGCATTTCGTCATATCTCCAATAGTCTGAATTACACAGTTCAATCCTATTCAATGGATCATCCATCGTCATCCAGGAAGGGTATTTCCCATGTTTGCATTGTGCCTTGGAGCGATCTGTGCTCAGAGTGTGGGAGTTGGACTTTGATTTATGGAGGCTGGCAGGAACTGCTTCCAAGTTCCTCTTCTTAGACCTCACAACATGAGACATTAAATTACTCCTAAATGAAGCAGGGGGTCGTGGAGAGAATCTGAAGACAGCAAAACCAAGAATAAGTAAACACTAAAAACTACAACTTCCATTTCACCCTACTGAGACTCGCCAAATGTTTACCTGGCATAGAGTAGCATATATGCCCCTTCTGATAAGACCATGTCCAATTCTACAGGTATTACCTGAAATGCACCAATATTCACCAATGAAATTGTTTACATGGAAATACAATCATGGTTGCTTATAATGGATCAAACGTAGATAAAAATGAATATAAAAATATATAGGCGTGACTAGTGTTTATCTAAGAACCAAAGGATGGCATCACCACATCCCAGAATAAGTGCAATAAGTCTCACAACATGCAACATGTCGAGATGTTGACTGCAATATGGCGCACGTGCAACATCACTTAAAAATGTAAAGGATACTACAAGCAGTCTTTGGTTTGGACTTGCAGCTTTTGGAAGTTCTTATATCTAAAAATAACTTTCTCTAGCAAAATAACTAACTGAAGTTTTCTCTTCTTCTATACTAAGCCAGTGTGGCAGGGAAGCGCATCACTATCACATAGTAAAAATAAGAATTACAATGCAGGAAAAAAAATAAAGCTGCAAAGCAACCTAAGGAGTATGGGAGAGGAAAATATGTTACATACAGTGCTGTCATTAACCCCAAACCAGTTGCCATGATAATTCTTCACATAGCACACATAATGGCCCGTAGAAGTAGCATTCATGTAATCCCTGTGAACAATAACTCCGTAAAGACTGTATTGAGGAGATTTGTCAATTTTCCCATGCATATATGGAGTCATATCAAGGATCTCGGGGAATTGAACTGACTTGTTCAGTTTCACCAAGTTACCAGACTGAAAAAGAAAACACAAAACAAGAAATATCTTAAATGAATTGTCTAGTAAAGATCTAGTAAAGAAGTGCAGCTTCATTTCAATAAATTGCCTTGTGATGGTTCGAGTACAAGACCAACATTTACATCAAGACTTTACCTGAAATCGCTTTAGCACAATGGTGAGGATGTTAGGGGCATCAACCAATTTCAGCTTCTTTTTTGCTCTCACATAGGCTTTGCACCTGAGATAAAACAGAAAATTGATAATTTTAAATGATTGAAAAAAGTCAAAAAATTGAATTGAGTTTGCTGAATTTCTTTCCATGTTCATCAAATAATTGAAAGTTTATTCAGATATAATTCAATAACATCCACAAGGCCCAAAAATATTGGATAATGTCAGGACAACTTTGGATCACCTTATTACAGCAAAGAGGCAATGAATTAGAACCTACATGCTTAATATGTTACTCAAGCAAAGAACTAAGGGAAAGAAAACCAACCTGCTACAATTATACTTGTTCTCTCCATCCAACACTTCTTCAGCTGTAAATTGAGTAAGGGCTTCTTCGAGAGTTTCAATGTGCCCCTCTATTTCAACTGTTAGATCCATTATCCGTTCAAACCTCTCAGATTGTCCCAGGCACCTCATGCAAGTTATCTAAAAACAGTAGTCAAAATATTAAAATAACAGAATTATGATTTTCAGCCTTGCTTGCCCTTCAGAAATTGACCAAAGACGAGACAACAAACTCACACACAGAAGAAAGTACACTCAACCTTGGATCGAAGGTAACCACCGAAAGTTAGACTAATTAGGGTTGTTTCTTCTCCCAGTGGACCCTGAACTCCAGCTTCCTTGAGACAATTAGACTGCATCATATCAACTGCATACCTTCCATGTAACCAACCAATGCTGTCATGAATGTCTAAAAAAGAAATCTAAATCCTTCACGGGGAAACCAATTCATCAAAGCTCACCTCAAAAATTCATGGGCATCTTCTTCCCTCCCATGACCAAAATGGCTTCCAATTTTGTGTATGTTGGATAATATACGGACTGGGGACAATGGTGAATTTCCACTCCTTCCCTTGGCAATCAAATTTTCAAATTCACATACCAAACACCAATCCTTCTCTTGACCTGGAAAAAAGAAAAATATAGGGAAACTAGTAAACCTTCAAGTTTGTAATCCAATAATAATCCAGTACAGAGATCACAAAGAAATCATGAAGGTAAACTTGCATGCATTCGAATGGAGCCCACGAACAAGGTAAACAGTAAGTGGCCGGGTAAATGAAAGGCACTGGAGCACAGCATTAGCATAACAACTGCAGAAATTCAAGGAGAATTGTATAAGTAAAACTGAAGAAGCATGTTTATACAAGTACCTCTTCTCACTTGAAGAAAAGGACATTAGTAACAGATAGAGTCTTTGATCTACTTACAAATGAAGAAGCATGTTTATACAAGTACCTCTTTGTACTTGAAGAAAGGGGCATTAGTAACAGATAGATTCTTTGGTCTTCTTACAAATGAATGGAATATGGTGGCATCCAAATGCATGAACTTTTTTAAATATCAAGATGAATAGTTAAACTGATACATTGCCTGGATTTAGATGTCCTAAGAAGGTAACAGCAAAGTAAAGGCATACAAGTCCACCACAGTATACCTATTCCCACAGTTTATGAGCCCAAATGGATTGAGTTCCACATCGGAAGAATATAGCTTCACAAACAGTTCGTATGGGAAGATTATCTGAAAAGGTCAAAAATCACATTAGCACCATATCAGTGTGAAAAGCAACTTGCACCACAAAATCATCTCAGAATATTAGAAAAACCTTGTAATTATGTTGCTCTTTTGAGCCTCTTAACTGCTGCACTTTTTCCCATACTGATTTTCTGCCCTTAAAAGCATCTTGTGGATTGTGAGTTGAAGCATTAAATGACAAAGATCTCACTTGTTCACCCTTATATAAGTGTGGTTTGTCCTCTCCGCCACTGGTTGTACAATCCAATTTGGCATAGTTTGAGGACCGCGAGCTGCTGGAGTGAGGGTCATTTACAGCTGACATCCGAGAGGAAGATGCCCTTCGAACAGATTTTTTATGGGCCATCTTTGTTGGCCCATTATTATCAATAATATTGCCATTTCCATTAGGAAGTTGAGACTTCCTGTCTTCATCAGTATTACTGGTTTTCATCTTAATTAATTTACTTTGTGGAGCCCCACAACTATTAGCCAGCTTGGAATTTTCAGAAGGTTTAGTTTCTTGAATTTCCTTAGCTCTAGCCTTAGTTTCAGGGGGTTTAGCAGCGTCTTCAGAAGGTGTCTCAAACTTGCTGCTGCTACTGGAACCAATATCCTTAATGGGAAGATCAACGACTGGCGATTCACTGTCTGGGTTGTGTGTTTCAGGTTGTTTTCTGGGAGTTGCTACCTCGTTCAAATCACTTTCTTGCTTCATATGCACAGTGACAGCTGGGGGTCGACATTCATCCTTGTGGCCTTGCCTCCAGTGAATTATCTGACACTTGCCAGAACTATAGAAGGAGGAGTTTCGACTAATTAATATTTAAAAAACCTACAGCAGCTACAAAAGCAATATACAAACATAAACAGGCACTGCCCCAGAGAAAGAAAGATCCTAAAAGCTGCAGTATTCTATGTTGGTTATCAGCAACACAATCTAAACTATGCAATCCAGTATGCAGCCTACAAGTAAGAGGCTAACGACACTCAAATGGTAAGTACCAGTTAGGTAGGATATATGAAATCAAATAACCAACAAGTAGTTCTGGACTGCCTTCTGTGGCATAACAATAAAAGATATTCTGTTAGATGAGTTCTCCACGAGGTTGTCTGGAAGCTGGTAAGAAAATCATAATGAAAGCTTAACTGTTAATTTGTAAATATCTTTCTAATGGCTACAGTTGCCCGCTCAGAATCCCCCAGCAAAGGAAGACAATTACAATAATAGCTAAAATATTTTACAGCTTACAGAATCCACGTATTTTGGAAGTGTTAAAACCATTGTTCTTAACATTATGCACAAAGAAAGTGAGAGGACAATCATGCACAATGTATACAATTCAAGAGATTTTAATTCTATACATTAAATAAACATTCATCATTCAGAGTGCTTCAGAAACTATCCACAAACACAAAAAGCTTTGAAGATAAAATGGTCTAAAATTAAAGTAAAAGCAATGGGTCATCCTTACGGAAATAAGTAAACATGGCATCAAACAAAGATGTTCTTCAGCAGACATTAGTAAAATATGCAATTCCAAATAAAAATATGATCATCTTCAAGCTGTTGGATGACAACCATCAACCAACACCATTGAGATTTTCTCTCCTTTTCTAGAGTTACAATTCATCCACGAGTTGCTATATAAATTTAGAATTACAACCATCCTAAATTTTTAAATACCATATTCCTCAACCACTTACAAGGTAAAGTTGCAATTTTTAATCAATCAGAAATGCCAATCAAATAAAATAAACCCCATCGACAGATAAAAGAAGCAGCTACAAGAACATAAACCCGCTTCACCACAACATTACTGGATATCAAGTAGAAGCATCGACAATTAAATACCCAATCTTTTTTAGGATTGCAAAGAACGAACCAGTAATGGACGGACTTGCATTGTGCACAACGGGTAGTGGTGGGACTAAAGCACACTGCGCACTGATGAGCTATGGGCAACGTATAAAACTCATTACTCGCTTCAAATTCAGTCATAGCCGACTCTTTCGACACCATGTCAACGAGTCGCCTGATCTCCTGGTTCCTCACCACCATATTACGCCACTTGCTGCGTATCCAGAGGCAAAGAACAGCTGCAGAGAGGAGGAATAGGGTTTGGAACCCTAGGATTCCAGTAACAAACATCTAGAACTAACAAACTATCCAGGGCCGAGGACGAGACCACAGTAGAGAAACCCTAGGGTTGAGATTTTGTTATACATGAACTCGTATCTGTCGATGGTGGTTGTGGTGGTCGTAGTGGTCGTGGTGGCGCGTGAGGATCGCGATTGAGGAGGTGAAATAGTGAATGATTGCCAATTAAAGCGCATGTACCAATAGTTTCTTTTTCTTTAAAATTCGGGTTTTGTAATGTTTTTAATAATATTAAGAATAAATAAAATTAAATAATTAATTTTAATAAAAATATTTAATAAAAATTAATTAAGTAATTTTAGTTTATAAAAATTTATTAATTTATATTAGTTAACTGATTAATTAATAAATTGATAATTTTTAACAATAAAATTTATTAAAATAAATTAAACAAAAAAAATCAAAAGTTAACTATTCAAAATTTTTAATTTATTATATTAATGTATTACACTAATAATTCATAAATAAGGGCTAAGTGTTTATTTATTATGCAAATTTATGTTTTGCAATATTTCTCAGACCTATGAAAGCCAAATAAATTGTAATTTATGGGACTCTTATCTTAAATATATTAAAATTTAAAATTTTATTTAAAATTTATTAAAATGTTAAATTTAAAATTAAATTGATTTTTTAAAAAACTTAGGAGTATTTACTGATAAAACTTGGCTTCACACCGTAAAGCGTTTAACAAAAAATCTGGCGATATATCCTATCTAGACCTATTGGAATAACCAGTAACAGCTGTAGCTGACAAGTTGGCTACCATATTAACATTCCAAGGAACTCATGTAAACAAGCAAGATTGAAATCTACCAAAAAGTAATTTACAGTCATCCAATATTGCTCTCACCTCATTGATTCTCATATGTGCACCATGGAATCGTTGCACTAATTGGAGGCAATCTGTTTCCAACTCCGCAGAGGTAAAACCCAAATGAGTTAACCACGTTAGAGCTTCCTTGAACGCCATAGCTTTGGCTATAAATGGTGTGTAGTTTGATATCGCAAAACTAAAAAAATAGTTGAGAAGAAGTCCATTTGCGCCTCTGATTAATATATCATACGACGTAGTTCCCTGAGCTGTTTGAATGACTGCATCAAAATTGCACTTCACTAATCCTACTGTAGGGTTGGACCATCTCACAACATTGTCCTCTGCTCTATATGGAATGCTAGAAATGACTGTCGACTCTTGGGTTTGCTTCCACTCTTCGTAGTAGTTGTTTGAATTTGACACTAAGACCCTAAGTTCGAGCCTTTGCTGCTTCCATATGAAAGAGTTTTTGGCTTTCCACAGGTGCCAAAGTAGAACGCACGCCTGACCCACTTCCTCTAGCTGGCCATTCAAAATATCCTGCAAAAATGTAATAAACTGTGGGGCAACAGGATACATATCAATTAACGCCCAACATGATCTCACATGTACACATGCTAACAATGCATGAGTAATGGTTTCTACTTCAACACAATATGGGCATTGTTCATCTGTGTCCACTCCCCGTCGTTGTAAAGCCTCTCACACCAGGAGTATTTCTCGACAAGCTCTCTATAGGAATTCTTTTATTTTGGGAGGAAGGGGAAGCTTCCACAGTTTCTTCCACGAACCCCTTTGATGCTCGTGCTCTATGGTACTTAACCATTGGAGGGCTACTCTATATCCGGACCTAACGGAGTAGAAGTCATTTGTAGTGAAATGCCATACTATTTTGACCGTGTGGTTGGTTCTAGTCAAAGGGATGATCTTTAATGAGTCCACGTATATGCTGCAAAAGAAACCTTGTAAGAACTGGATATCCCATACCTTCTCTTTGGTGAGGATGAGGTCTTTTACTTTCAAATGTTCAAGGCCCTCCACCGTTGGTGATTGTACTTGAAAATCCAGTTCGTGTGGTATCCACGGATCAGTTCAAACAGATATTGTCTCACCGTTGCTGACTCTCCACCTTGTGCCTAACTTGAACAATTCTTTAGCGTGTAATATACTCCTCTAAATAAAACTATGATTGGATCCGTTTGGGGCTTCCAGGAAGGAGTTCCTAGAAAAATATTTAGCTTTGATTATCATTGTTGGAAGAGAAGCAAGGTTGTGTATAAGGTTCCATCCCTGCTTGGCTAGCATTGCTAGGTTATACTAATGTAAGTGTCAAAAGCCCAATCCTCCGATAGTTTTAGACCCACACATTCTATCCCATGTTAACCAGTGCATTCGAGCTCCCCCATTGGTCTTGCTACCCAACCAAAAGGAGTTCATCATTTTTTGGAGTTCATCACATGTGGTATTAGGAAGAAAAAATACATTCATGTTGTATGTGGGTAGGGCTTGGTAAACTGTTTTGAGGAGAATTTCCTTTCCTGCTATTGAGAGAAGTTGGTTACTCCATTGTCTAAGTCTTCCTGTTAATCTTTCTTTGAAATAAGTGAAGATTTGTTTCTTTTTCCTACCTATCAGCGAGGGCAACCCCATATATTTACCTTGATCTAGAGCCTGTGATACTCTAAGACTCACCTTCATGTTACGCACCAGCTGTGGGCTCACATTTGTGGAGAAAAAAATACCAGATTTCTGAAGGTTTACTACCTACCCCAAAGCTTCTTCATAATCAGCGAGGATTTGTTTTATAGAGTCACAATCAGAAGTAAATGCTTGAAAGATAAAAGAAAATATCATCGACAAATAGTAAATGCGATATGGGCGGGGCACTTCTAACCACCTGAAGTCCGTGCAGTTGGCCTTCAATTTATGCCAATCTGAGTAAGAAAGTCAGGCCTTCAATACAGAGGATGAATAAGTAAGGGCAGAGGGGATCCTCTTAGCGAGCCCTTATTTGGGTGTAATCGAACCCACTTCAACTCTATTTAGTAAGACACTATAATGCACTGTTTTGACACACAACATAATTGTCTCTATCCATTTGCGGTGAAAACCCATATTTCCCATAATAAATTCCAGATATTGCCAACCGATCCTATCATAAGCTTTGCTAATATCCAGTTTTAAAGCCACTGCCCCTAATTTGCCTCTCAACTTCCTCTTCATGTTATGTATCAGTTCAAAAGCTACAGTGACATTATCATGAATAGTTCTCCCAGATATGAAAGCAGATTGAGTATCAGACACAATATGAGGCAGTATGATTTTTAACCTATTAGCCAAGACTTTGGCCACTATTTTGTAAAGAATATGATAGAGCGCAATCGGGCGAAAATCCTTAACATGTAGTGGTTTATCATGCTTGGCTATGAGGACCAAATATGTGTGAGTTAAAGGTGTAGGGAACTTGTAACGTCCTGTTACCTGCGGGGAGGCTAGAATAGTCAATAGAGAGCTTAGAATTTGCATTTTTAATGCTCATGTATAAAATGACATACACATACACATGAATAGTGAAATTGTTACACATGGAAATAATTGTACATGCATTCATGAATAATTTCGGGCATATTTGGACTGAGTTCTTATTTTAGAAATTTTTTATATTTGGAATTTAATTATATTGAAAATTTTATTGGTTTGTGGAGTTGTAATATTTTTGAATTTTGGTGATTTTAGGATTTATTTTTGAAAATTATAGAGAATTATGGAAATATATGGAAAATAGGAATAAGAATTAATGATGATTAGAGATAGTTATATTGTGAAGTTGAGATTAATGGAGTTAGTTTCAAAAGCAACTTAGTTAGAGTTAAGCGTTAGGGAAGTGACAAGTGTCACTTAATAAGTGGCTTAAGAAACTTTGTTAAAAGTAAGTAATGTTGTGAGAGTGAAGTTATCTGAGAGCTAGAAAGTTAAGTGCTTAGTCTAAGTTTCCTTCTCTTTCGTTGTAAGATTCTCTTCAACACACAGAGCTTTCCATCAAATTCCTTATAAGGAATTACTTTGTTTTTCCTTCCTCTACCATATTGTTTTTTGTTCTTCTGCCTAAGAAAAACTAGAAGTGGGTCAGTTTTTATAGAGGAGAGCGTGGTTTTGCATGGAATTTAGGGCTTGAAGAAAATTTAAGATTATAGAGTTTTCAACAAGTAAGTAGTGAATAAATCCTTTAGAGTTGTGATTATGAAATGAAATTGATGAATTCACTGTCATCTGCATGAACATGGGGTTTATGTGTATATATTTATGAACACTGTGTTAATGGGATGAAAATATGGATATAGTGTTAGTTTAGTATTTTAGGATTTTTAGTGTTCAGATGTTGTAGAAATAAGTTTGAGAGTGTGAAATAGGAATGAAATGGTGTTTAGGATGTGTGTAGAAAATCAAAGTATAAAAAGATGATATTTTGATATGCTCTGTTTCTTCAATGTGTACATATATATGTATGTGTGTGTATGTGAATAGGTAAGAGTTTTTGAGATAATCAAGTAAATGGTTTTTGAGTTGAAGAGCAATTGTAAAATGATAGTCTGAGATGTGAATGAGTGTTTAAATGGAAGTTGAGAGAAAACAAGGAGATTGAGAATGAAAGTTGGAAATGCAGAAAGTTGACAGAGCATGAATAGGTTGAATATGAATTTTTGGCTTTTGATGATTTTTTATTTTAATTTGTATATGTTGGAGTAGTATAAATTTATGGTGAATCAGTTGAATGAAATGGAGTGGAAAAACTAAAATAAAAAATTGAAGTATTCGATTTTAGAGAATGAAGTCTGAAAATTTTATGGGAATGAATAGTAACAGTATTGAGTTTTTGATCTGAAACTTCTATGAATTTATTATACCTATCTAGGTTGATTTTGACAAAATTGTCTGCATGAAAGTTATAGATCTTTCTTTTAGCTTTTCATTGATACAAGGTTTGCAAATTTTGGAGTTCTGGATCAAAAGTTATGAAGTTTAGAAGTTAAGATGTCACTGAAGAAGAAGAAATGGAAAAGCACCGTCGTGCTTAAGATTTGAGGCCAAAAGCACTATCGTGCATAAGCAAGAAGGTGACATTGAGGGTTAGCCAAAAAGCACCGTCGTGCATGACGATGACTTTGGAGGTGAAGAGAAATTTGCACCATTGTGCTTAGGCACGATCATACATTTGGGATTTTGTCTTCTACTAAATAATCTTGTTTCTTTTGATCATAATTTTTTCTCTAGAACTCTAAATGACTTGATTCTTAAACCATTAGATTTTTAAGACATTGTTCTACCTATACAAAAAAATTAGTATCATTCTGAATTGATTTGAAAAATATTGATCGAACAAAAATGAGAGAATCTGTTGGAATGGTATAAACTGGTGTTGTTTACTGAACATACTTTGGTATTTTGATTATATCTGGATTTATAGGATTCCAAATGAGATTATTTTTATTTGTAGTAAACTAGAGATATAGGGCTACAAATTGTATTAAGAAGTCAAATGTTGATTCATTCTCTAAGATATTGAATTTCTGGATGGAATTTGTACATAGTACACTGTTTTTTTAATGTGAACAACCCGATGGTTTTTGAGGTATATCTTTCAAATTACTGAACTAAATTGAGTGATTTTGGTGTCAATGGAAATATAAGACATAGATAAACACTTTTCGAGAAGGGAATATAACCAAATTACGTCTGTTTTGCTTTCTAATTGAATGTAAACAGTAGACCTGAAAGTGTGACTTGGAAAATTCTGAAGTGAGTCAATGAAAAAGGAATAAAGATTTTAATGGTTTTAGTGAGGCATAAACCTAAGTATAAATTATACTTAGATGAGTTTTGATATGAGATTGATTTTGTGATGTAATTAATGGTAAGATACCCGGGATTATCATGAACATGCATTGTACACATTCCATTACATACATGTGCATTATTGAACATTTATAATTGTGCAAAAGTGTGATATTTGTAAATGTGTTTTGTATGATATAGAAGAACTCATTGGACACCAGTTGGACATTGCCAAACCATCCAGGCAATAGCATTTTGGAGCGTATTGTGAGTCAACCTAGATGATTTTCTAGGATTGATTTGATTTGATTAAACTTCCAATATTATTGAACTACTTGTGATTTGTTTTTGAATTCCGGATTTAAAGTCTTGAGGAGTTTAAATAGTTGGGCATGTATTGGAAGTGTTTTGATTTGACGTGAAATCCTATATGATATGTGAATTCTCAATGAAAGTTGAACCGGACTTAGGTCCGATGATGATGAGTCTCTGATTGAATATCGTATGTGATTATCTGATATGGCATAATCAGTATTTTATGCATTTCTAAAATGCATGCCCAGATAAAGGTGTTATGACTTGAGTGGCCAGTATAAAGCGCTTCCACATAGAACTTTGCTCCGTGATATATGTTCTGAATGTAGAGCTATGCTTTATAGTTCTGTTCTGACTGAATCATATGGATCAGTATTTTTATAAGTATGTGATAGGCACTCGGTCACAACAATAAGAACGAATATGATTCTTATGCATATAGCATTATAAGATTGAAATCCCTTGAAAATTATATGCAAAGCTGAAATGATAAATTGATATAAACTATTGCTATAGTTGGCAATGTAAACTGTGTGATCATATGAGATATCATGTTATGTGAATATTAGGAATATTAATATGATATGAATTAATAACTGTGAAATATGTGATATGTGCATGCGATCTGGTGAAATCATCAATGATGGTTCACTCAACTAAGTTCGCAAAACTCATCAAAATTGTAACGTGACTTTTTAAGTTTTATAAAATTCTCTAAAAAGGCTTCGAGTAAGAGTTGCGAGTCGGGATCAGTGTGCGCCTGCATATGTATTTTTTTATGTTGCATTGAAAGTGCAGTTTTAAGTGTTGTATCGGAATGTTAAGACATTATGAATATTAGTAATTTGTTCTATATCTGAAACTGGCCCAAATGATTGTTGAATACTAATGTCTGTAATAATTGTATATGTGAATGGAAAATATTTTTAAATAAAGTGGGTCAGTTTTGGTTATCGATTTTCGCACTTGATGTTTGTGGTTTAAAAAAAATTTGTACTGAGTTTTGTATGATTGAGTGTTCTAGCATGCCATCCTCGTGGGGCACGGACTCTGATATCCCTCAAGATATCGGGTACATGTCTTTTGAGAGTAGGGTGTTACAGAGCTGACTAGTGTTGGGCCAGGCTTGATAGCTGCAAACAACATCCTTCTCTATGATAGGCTAGAAGCATTGGTAAAAAGCTGCATTATATCCGTCAGGCTTAGGCGATTTGTCAGGGTGCATTTGATCAGTGGCTTCTTTGAACTCCACCTCCATGAAAGATGCCATTAGAAGGTTATTATCTTCCTCGCTTACAGTCGCCCTCATCATAGAAAACCCTTTCACATTCGGTGGTGCACTATCCGAGTATAAGTTGGAGAAGTATTCACCTATAATTGCAACCTTGCCGTTCTCATTTGAGATCCATCGGCCATCTTGGGATTTAAGGACTGGAATTCGATTCCTTTGTTGTCAATGAATCGCCTGCCTATGGAAATATCGCATATTTCTGTCTTCAAATTGTAGCCAATAGGTTTTGCCTCGCTGTTTCCAAAACATGACTTCCCTGTCTAGTACATGGTTTAACTGTGCTTTAATGGTGGAGATATGTCCTCCCAGATCCCCTGCTCGTTGGCCTTGTTGTAGACGCTTTTGCAGGACGTTTTTCTGGTGGGGAAAGGGCACGACCACCAACTTGCTCCAACGATCCAGGACTTCAGAACATTTGATCAGTTTGGCTATGATAGGAACCGATCCTTTCGTTGTCCAGTTGTGTTTAACCACATCTGCTACCCCTGATTGCAACAACCACCAATTTTCAAATCTAAACCACGTAAAAGACCCCCCGTTAAGTGGTATCTCAATCAAGTTCAAGTCTTCCACACAGTTGCGAAAACCTTCAACAAACTTTGTGGATGTTCCCGCCCTCCTACTTTTTCCGTGATGGATAGCATGTCATTAAAATCCTTGATAATTACTCATGATAGCTCGCTCCTCCGAGACAATGCTTTGATCAGTGACCACGAATTGTATTGTCTATTTTGCTCCGGATAATCATAGAAGCCCGTCAACCTCCACTCGTCACTTCCCAACTGCTTTATGATCATATCGATATGGTTGCTAGAATAATTGACAATATCTACTGAGTCCTTCTTAATCTTTAACTTTAAACTTACCCTCTTATTATCTCTAATTAGATTTTCCATTTTTCAAAACCTTTTCTATATTTAAGTTTTTAATTTGTAATCAAATTTAATAATTTAAAAAAAGCATGTACGATTGCATAATTAATTAAAACACAATTTAAAATATAAAAGACTTCACAAGAAATTTAATTATTCACATGTTGAATATTTATATTAAACTATTTTTAATATTTTATTTTTCATACTTTATAAAATATATTTTATTTTTTATTTTATAATATCACATATTATGATTTATGAAAGCATTTATATGTACATTATTTTGGAATATCATTAATGTGGATCATCGATGTTTAAAACTCTTATGTGATGCTTTTATAAATGTTGATGATATTTAGATTTACTTATATCTTTATACTTTTTAAAAATAAATCAAACATAATTAAAAAATTTATAAAAAATGCACATTAAACGTTTAGAACTTTGTACCAAAGTTATATATATTTGGACGGGTCGGCCATTTTGGGCCCGGACCCAATCACAAACGACTTGCGGCCCGGTCGGTCCATTCGTTGAAGATCA
>JANTNU010000235.1:3416652-3442798 GCA_024752395.1 Erythroxylum havanense | reverse complement strand
AATTTTAACTATATTTTATTTTGTAATAAAAATTATTTATACATATAAATATTATTTAAAGTATATTAAACAATATTCAAAGCACAATATATTAATTATTATATAATTTTAAACTATATGAAATATAAATGAAAATATATTTAACCAAATATTTATACATATTATAACATAAATAAAACTAATATAAAAATAAATATTAAAGCATATAAAAGTCAAATAATATTATATAAATCATAAAATAAACATAAAAGAGACTAAAAATTTACTAATTAATTGATCTGAAAAATCCATCCGAAATTTTTTTAAGTTTCAAATTTGAGTTTATTAAAAAGCTATATTTTGGTCGAAAAAAGTCAAACCTATTAAAGAATTATTTTTTATTTTACAGTTAAACACTCATTAAAAAAAAAGCGTTTGTGATGGAAAAAAATACTTATTAACTTTTCAGAAACTATTCAAACAGACACTAAAATAACTATATTTCTCTTGAATGTCTAAAATAATGATGAGTTAATAAGGATATTAACGAAAAAAGAAAGAGCTTTGACTAAAAAAATTCGATTTGGTTTGCCACCTTGCACCTCTTGTATTTAAATGAATTGTTTTGACTTCAATTTCCATTTATATATATTAATGTCAACTACACGTGTACCAATTAAAATTTCCTCTGGATTGTCAACAGTAACAAACAAAATGGCACGTGCGGAGAACGAGTGAGAAAATGAACCCCTTTTGTTACAAAATATTGAATACTAAAAGCTAAGAGAAAGAGTCTAACAGAAGACCAAGCAAATAGGAAGTGTAAGGGATTGTCAAAGAAGGGAATGGTTGGTTCAAGTGGGAGCCCTTATAATTTAAGAGATTGTGAAGATTTGTCTTGTATAAAAAATTATAATTTTATTTAGGAGCAGAGATGATAAAATACTTTAATTGAAAGTTAAAACATCATATATAAATAGATTGAACTTTGCATTAAATTTGATTTTCATTAAATAATTGAATAAAATTTAAATTAATATTATTTCAATATAATTTAACTAAAATTTAAATTCATATTAACAATGTTTTAAAAACTAGACAAGAAGTTAAATTAATAAAACAAGAGATTTAAAGTTTAAAAAGTTAAACCAATATTAGATCGTCATAAAACTAATTAAATATTGAATAAAATTAAATAATTTAAAATATAATTGAAAGAAGTTATCTTTATCAATGGAAAATTTTGAAGTTTAATTAAAAATTTAATTGATTTATTTTAGTTTATAACAACTTATTAATTTATAAAAATTGACTGATTAATTAATAAACTACTCAGTTTTTAACAACAATAATTGTTAAAGTAAATCGAACCGAAAAGTTAAAAATCGAACAAAAAAATTGAAATGTCCAAAGTTTTTACGATTGAATCAACCGTATCAATTGAATTTTTTAATTATTGCATATTAAATTATTAATTAATATATTTAAGATATATAATTTATAAATTATTACGTAGATAATTTATTGAAAAACAGTTTGGTGGGAACAACTTGAAATGTAATGACTTACATTTTGCCCTAAAAAATTGCAAGTGATTCACAAAATAGCCAACTTGACTAGCAATTTTAGACTTTAGCCATCTTTGACAATTGGCATGTGCTGGACACAAATCATACACTCAGGAACAATTGAAACTTTCTGAATCTAGAAATACGCAAATAGGTAATGAAAGTTCCCATTTTCACATTATAATATTAATAGCCTACGTAAGAACCTAAAGTAAAATTCCACAATCTCAGTACTCTATATATTCTCATCTTCTTCGCACCATTCATTTCGTCGAAAAGTATCCTTCTTTCACAGAGAACCTCTATTAGCATATGTCTCAAAGGCCTAACGTCCCTCACTATTCTTCCATAGCCTTTGGCCTTCACTCCCATCTCATGGTTTCAAGTGAGATGATCTCGAGTTCCAACTGGTCTTCCTTCCAGAGCTAAACCATAGGAAAAATCAAATCTTTCTTTGGCTTTTTCAGGTGAATCCTTCGTTCAAGAGGTTAAATTTGTCGTTTGATTGATTGTAAAAGATGGGTTTGAAAGGTTTTGTTGAAGGAGGCATTGCTTCAATCGTTGCTGGTTGTTCCACGCACCCTCTTGACCTCATCAAGGTCCGCATGCAACTCCAAGGCGAAAATCCGGCGATGACTAACCCCTCGGCAGCCGTCCAAAACTTTCGCCCGGCGCTTGCTTTCCAGACAACTACTGTCCACTTGCCTCATCCTCAAACATCACCGTCAGTTTCTGTTCCTCGCGTTGGTTTGGTCAATGTTGGAGTCCGTATAATACAACAAGAAGGCGTCGCCGCCCTTTTCTCCGGCGTCTCTGCCACGGTACTCCGACAGACTCTTTACTCCACCACACGAATGGGCCTCTACGATATGATGAAACAGAAATGGACCAATCCCAACACGAAGGTCATGCCTTTATCGAGCAAGATAGGGGCCGGACTCATCGCCGGAGCCATCGGTGCCGCCGTGGGAAACCCCGCTGACGTGGCAATGGTCCGCATGCAAGCCGACGGCCGCCTCCCTCTAGCTCAACGCCGGAATTACAAGAGCGTAATTGACGCCATAACTCGCATGACCAAAGAAGAAGGCATAACGAGTCTATGGAGAGGCTCGTCACTTACCATAAACCGAGCCATGTTGGTCACGGCGTCGCAGCTCGCATCTTACGACCAGTTCAAAGAAATGATCTTGGACAACAAGTTGATGCGTGATGGGTTTGGGACCCACGTGGCTGCGAGCTTTGCCGCCGGGATTGTTGCGGCGATTGCGTCGAACCCGGTTGATGTTATCAAGACGAGGGTGATGAACATGAAGGTGGAAGCAGGAGCGGCTCCACCGTACAAGGGGGCGTTGGATTGTGCGGTGAAGACGGTGAGAGCTGAAGGTCCGATGGCTCTCTACAAAGGGTTTATTCCGACGGTTTCCAGACAAGGGCCGTTCACGATTGTGTTGTTCGTGACTCTGGAACAGGTCAGGAAGTTGCTTAAGGATTTCTAGTTTGGATGATGACGACGACAACAACAATAAGGAAGCTATAGACAAAGGCTTAGTTTATGTTAAAGTTTCATAACTAGTTTACGTAATGTTTGTTTTAAATAAGAATTCAGTTCCTCGAGTCTAGGAAGAACGCGAAAACGTGTATGAACAAGTGTTGTTACTTGTTGTCTGGGTCCATCTGTTCGTGTACTAATAGAAAATTATCTACTTTTATATCAAAACTTGTTCTAATCTCTTTTCTTTTTCTCTTGATTCTCTATGAAACAAAAAAAACTTAAACTTTCTGGTTGGATTCAAACTGGTTTGAATTGTAAGATGGAAATTAAGGAAAGGCTGGTAAGGATTCGAATCCCGGCAACGGGAGGAGTGGGCTTCCTTGTTGAAAAGTTGACTGAGATAAGACCGTGATTTACCCTCTCATTATTCTGTCGAGTCGGAGTATAGGGCCGTCTGAGGTGGGCGATCCACCTTTTGAGACAAGGTGTCATATTTTTTCATCTTTAGCTTTGGAGACTAGTAAGGGTAAAGCAAGTTGACATAATGCCATGTTAATTAAAGCTCATTGACTAAATTGCTTAACAAACTTTGAATCGTAATTCCGTTAAAGCTGTTTTTCTTGCCATTTGCATGTACGAGAATGGTCTTGCAATTTAGTGGCAAAGAAAAAGGGCAACAAATTAAAAAAATATTAAAAATTTTGATCGGATGTGCTTCAAAGAATACGCAAGTGTGGAATCAAAAGGCAGGGAAAGCAAAAGAACATGTGAAGAAGCAGGATTCGTTTCTGTAAGGACTCGAATGAGTTATATAATATACAAAGAAGATGGACCGATGAAATAGCATCAAGGAAGATGCCTTGATAAAGCATAAATTCAATCTCAAGGTGTGGATTTGTTGAGAACATAATGGTAGTTCTCATGTTGGATGCTTTTAGCTGTTGTCGGAAGTTTCCTGGAAGTTTCCTGGAAGTTAACTGTTTCGTCATAATTAAGAACATCATCTTTGTTTTGAACTGTTATTGGAATCGAATCAAACTGGTGGAAGAAGATTCCTTTATAACACAGTCTGTGTTATCTTGTTCTTTGAATCCGTTGCTTAGAAGAGAGGAATCTTCTGTGCGTAAATTTGGAGAAGACAGGATGGACTTTTCAGGTAATTACAAGAATGTATTTTCATTGTAACGAAAATGAGATCACTAGAGATTTCAACACTTCAAAATTTCCCAGGAACAGGGAAAAGAAACCACCATGGAGGCATTGGTGTAAAGCTTTACATAACTGTGATCAAAATTGGCTGATAGTCGTCTCTGATGGTCTCCAAGGCGGTGTCACTCGCAAGTTCAGATCTTTTCAATCAGGACTTCCACCTGATCCTTAATCCCGTGATCGTTGAGCCTAAGCTACCAGATGGAATGTTTATTTACATGAACAAAGAATCTAATAGTAGTAATTGTTGTCTTGGTTATTCACAGCATCTTTACAGAGCATGGCACGTGCTTCCATTATAGACCTTGGAGGCTCCAAGTCCTTCTCTTGCAGGGCATTTCCAAGCAATTGCTGCATTTGGGATGCAAAGATGTCATCCAAAATCTGCAAAAATACAGTATAAGTGAGAAGGCTTACAAGGATAATCACCATTTTGTCGAATTTTATTAACTGGTGGTAATGAGAAGCACCACTTTTTAGACTATCGATTAAGAATCTTTTACGACAGAAAAATGAGTACCTAAAACTGCATTCTATGTGTGTATATAGAATAACATAAACTTTTCACTAACAAAATGTTGTTACCATATGACTACTAAAGTTGAAGTTCTGAATGACACTGTAGAAAAAGATACTTCTGAACTGGTTGGGGAAATGTAGACTCACTGTCTTTTCCTTTTGTGAGTCAGCCTATTGCTCACTAAACCCCAAAAACTACAATGACTAAGATGATAAGCATAGTAGACTTAGAGGAACTTACCGAAACTGCAATTCGAGAGCCTTTATATGAGGATCTATTCTCTCTCCTATCTTGCAAAAAGTTAAGTACTTCCTGTTTTAAGGAGAATAACAAAATCATCAGTTGGAGAAATCTTCAGAAACCAAAACTCTGTCAGAAAAAGATCTATGAAAAAATGTCTACCTGTCCCAGGCGATCCCAGAAACCTCGGCAAATGGTTATGAACAACTGTGGTTCAACAACCGTTTGCAGATGATCTATTGTCTTAATCAATAGATCCTTCAAAGGCTGCATCCTACTTCTTACATCTGATTCAGCCACAGGTTCCTTTGAATCTTGGATGATCTTCTTCAGTTTTGTTGCACTCTGTAACTTTGTCTATATAAATAGATAAACAGAAGTCTATCAACATATCTGAATAGCAACCATCTCAAAATCTGAGTATCAGCAAAGAAGCATGCAATTGAAAAATCTAAAAGAATTCAGATGCACCCTCTTATGCTAACATTTGTCCACAAAATATATGAGACCAAATGTTCTCAACAAGAAAAATTCATGTTATTTGTTAAGTACGGAAATAGTGGCTGAAATTTTGTGAAAGGCATTTCGGAAGCTGTAATCAGACATGCTTCCTATACGAAATCATGTGCATCTAGAAACAGAAGCCCTTCAGCTAGCCGAGAAGAGAGTATAAGCAAGAATGTGTTGATGTAGTAACCACAACTCAAGGACCCTTCATGAACCATGGTAAGGTCCTAGAATGCATACTCAAACAATGGTAAAACTTGGGGCTGGTGAATCTTATAGTCCCTGTATACTCTCTTCACTATTAGGACTCTCAAAGCTACTAGCTCAAGAGAGTGGTTCATTAACTACCCAATATTTCCCATGCATTGGCATAACAATTTGTACACACACATCACTTCATTCTACTTGTCATCAACTCATCTGTCTTAGTTACAGGAACATATGTTTTGTAACAAACAACTTGAAAGCAATATTACTCACATTCCCTACAAGCATCTCCACAATGGCTTGCAGGTAACTTCTGAATTTGGATCTCAACATCACTGTAATTTCACTGAGACATTCCCCTGTGACAGCATTTACCCCCTCGGGGATACAAGAACTCCACGACTTCAACTGTGTTTCAATCTTAGGCCCCAGCACATCCAGCATCCATTTCATAGAATTAAGAAGGATCCCTAGCTGAAATACAAGAATGAACATCAGAAAACTGAAAGATGCCATGCTTGAATGACGCCCAAATTTATCGATAAATGTTTACCTCATCAGGCACAAAATATATTTCGCCTGTTCGTTTAGATAACTTCTGAACATATTTAAGCCCAAAGAGCTTTGGGTTGAAGCTATCCTTCAATGGTGATAAGACATCAGCATATTGCTTGTCCAAAGCTTCAATAATTGCCTTCTCAACGTCTGCAAGAGCCTGAAGCATCCACATGGTTTGAGACATTCAATCAACCACAGAAAGTTTAAAGAAAAAGTTGCATGGATCAGGGAAGAGATAAACGTACATTTCCCAAGACAACAATATACTCTGGCCATTGACGAATGATTACTTCATATTCATTCAGTGTCTCTTTCAACTGAGTATACATTTCCTCAACAAAAGGAGTTGTCGAATTTTGTGTTTTAACACCAGACCACTTGACCTGAAAGGTATAAATAAATGGTAAATCTCTAGAGCACGTGACATCATAAGTAAAACTCATAACTTAAGACATTATATTTTATAACGGTAGAAAAAAACTACTTATTGTAATATTAGTCTAAAACTTATTTGTTCTTGGTTTAATGTTATAACAGTAACTCCATGCCAGGTTGGTTCTAAAAAAAACAAATATAGATAATCATATTTGCGGAATATAGAACTCATGATGTTTTGTGAAAAAGAGTAGCTGAAAACTTGTAGACACTAAGAAAACTGAAACTGTTAGTGATTTATTAATTAAGAAGTTCAAGAATCTATAAAAATAATGTAGAATTAATTGATATATGTAAGAATATGAATTTCAAAGCTTATGTGAAGAAATGAGAACCTTGATGAGTTCTCCAAACTTCTATTCAAGCTACTAAATAATAATAAATGGGAAATTAAGATTGAAATTCAAATAATAACTAACAATATTTAACGGTAACAAATACATTAAAACATTTGGGTGACGCTGTTTGAGACTGAAGATGCCCTTAAGGACGCAATAAAAATATAAAATATTCACAAAAAATTTGCAAGTAAAGTACACAATTTATTACAGTTGATCATTCAAAACAGCAAGTTGAAACACTTACCTTATCTAGTTTGCACATCTCAAGCAAAGTATGACGCTTGTCCTTGATCCAGAGAGTAATGTATGAATGAAACAACTCTTTTGCATCAACACCACCTTTTGCAGGGCTATAAAATGAAATATGATCAATACATTTCTGCAGGGTTATAAGATGAAAAAAATAAGACATCCAACTTACTTAATGTTCCAGGACTCAAGATCCCTTTGGAAATCTGCTGTCGCAATGACAAGTTCTGCAACAGGCAGTGAGGGGTTTGAAGGAGGGCATGCAATCAGAAATGTGCGCAATCTAGCAGAAAGCTCCATGCAGTAAAGCGATGCACTAAGATTTGGAAGGTCTATGAAACTGCAAAGAGAAAGAATTCATCAGTTTTCAAACGGTCAGCAAGACAAAAATGTCATTTAACAGCAATTAAATGACCACTGCAGAAAACTTCTGAAGATTTTTTTATTAGTTAAATAATATATTCGATTTAAGAATCACGAATATACGTATCAACAACTAGGGGTATGGTTGGCAGAAGGGATTCAAATCTTGGCAGGCATAATCAACGAGCAACTTATCTGTATATTTATGCTTCGCCATGTAATAAATAAATATGCATATTGAAGTGAAAAGTTACACAATTTTTCCTCATGCCTGAGTATAGGACAAGAGTAGGGTGGAGGTAAATGGTCAATGGTTTTTACCTAGGAAGTAGGTGCTGATTGTGGATCTGTATGTCAGTGTAAATCTCGTTTTTGATATTCAAGATTAGAGATTTCATCTTTTGATAAGCTGTTGGAAAGGCAACAGGATCTATCAGAGAGGCCTCATTAGAATTTATAAGTTCATCAGTTTCAGCCAAGTGCCTTCTTGATCTCTTCCGTGCTGCAGCCTATAAAATCATTTTCCAAAAGCACTTTGTATGTGAAGCACAGAGGTGAAGGTGAAACAATAAACAACATAAAGTTTCTATCGGTTTTTTGTACCTGAAAATATCTTGAAAAAGCCAATTGAGCCTCGGGCCTTAATATATCATGCAATAGAGTGTATAGTTTGACAGCAGGTGCCAAAGCCGGAGCAGCCAATCCAGTGGCTGGAGCAAAAACATCCATCATGCCAGATGGTGACAATTCATCCAATGACTTATAGTTCTCAAAAGCCATGGCAAGGACCTGATGAATTTGATCTTCAACCTCTCCAAAGATACGATTCTGGTTCAAGTTTCACAAAACAAGATATTATTCTTCTTCTCTGACTTCAATTAAAAGCATATATCAGCATTAAAAAGTGCAAACTAGAAAAGAGGTCTCTTTGTTTTCATCCAATTCATCAATTGTTAAGTCTATGGAACATACAAACAGCATTGAAAGATTGAAAAATGCTCGTAGTAAAGAAGGTTTGGAGCTTAGTAATACCATATATCTACAAGCAATTGCTATATGCAGTACCATACATCTATAAGAGGTTGCAATCATTAAGATTTTTATGTCAGAATACTCACTCTGTTCAAGAAATCTATTTAGAAGAAAGATTTTATGATCACTCTTAAATGATAAACATGCAAAACCTACCTACTGAATATCAAATAGGCATGGGTGCATTTGCAAACTTCTGGATCAAGAAAAATTAAACTTCATAATATACCTCTTGATGACTCAACACACTCTTCCTATTGCCTTTCATGACTACTGGATGCAGTAAATCATATACTAACTCAAGACAATCTTTGGTAGGCGTAGCAACATCCATCACATAGGAGAGATACCTGCAAGTAGCATGGAAAGGAAAAAAGGAAATGAACTAGCAGTTTAAAATTCCAGAAGATGGAATGAGTTAATACATTGCCATAGAGAAAATTTGACATAATCCCGATACCTGAGTTTGGTGTAAGCATCAGACACTCCATAATATGATGCAAACTCAGTCACTAACCACTTCCACGGGCCATGTAGTAATAGTTTCCTTTGCTGAAAACGTACCATTTTCATAGCAACTTCCAAAACAAAATCGTAAGCAACAGTTTCTGCAACACAACCAGACTGGAAAAAGAAGTTGCTTTATCTTGTTTCTTGATAATGCTTCACATATATTTTATAATTGATAACTCAGCTAATTTCAGACACAAAATGAAATGTAGATAGTAACCAATGAGACAACGAAAGCTAGGCACCTTCTGATGACTGCTCTCATCTGGAGTTATTGAGTAATTTATGTTCAACTGGATTCTACCAACAACTTCATGATCAGGCTCATGAAAGATGGGCCACCAACGAAGCTTGTTATTCTGTATTTAACCAAAACTAAGAAACTACGCACCATTCTCAAAAACCGATAACATAGTTCAGAAAAAGAAAAAGAAAGATACCGAGTCATCTGCAATAGCAGCAACTTGGGCTTGTCCACGACCACAACACTGTCCCTTGGAATCTTGAAGTTCAATGATCAAATCATCCCCAAGTTTTTCAGGAAAGCTGCGTGACCATCCACAAAAGAAGTTACCCACCTTTGAATGGAGAGAAAAACAAGGGGAAATAACAGGAATGTATAAAGAAAAAAAGCCACTTACAACACAAGAGATTCACTAGTTCCTGGTTGCACTCGAACTGAATCCTCGTCAGATTGGCTTTTCAACCTCAACAAGCATGTATATTGTTCTAGTAACAAAAGATAATCGTTACATTATAAGTAGGATAAGAAAAAAGGTTTGTTTCACAGGCTTTATTGAAGTAAGACACAATAAATGTTAATACTTATAATAATTATTCTCAATTCAGGCGCAGAAATATTATTAATGCAAGTGTTCAATTCAGACACAGAAATATTATTAATGCAAGTGTTTTATAGTGTGAAAATAACTGATAGTGCCATGTTATTGAAAGTGGTAGATGAAAGGAAAAAGAGGGAAAAGAGAAAGGAAAGAGAAGAGAAAAGAGAGAAAGGGAGAGAAACAGAGGCAATGAAAGGGAAATAGAAGAACAGAGAGGAATCGAGAGAATTTGGAAGAGTAGAGAGAAAGGGAGAATGCAATAGGATTCTCATTAATTGCCAAAAACATACAATAGCCGTGGGACAGTAACGATCTTAACTGCCATCTACTACAAGTACATATTTTCGTATCACACAACATCATGGCTGCTCTTCTTTCATGCTGATAACAAGCAACATAGTACTAACATCTTTAAAATAATTCTCAATTTTTCATCATTTCCTTCTCTATTGTTTTACCACTGGTGCATGCGGTTACTCTTAAACACAAGTGCATGCACTTGATTTCCCCTAACTTGCATTTGAAACCTTCAAGTGAAAGCTTCTCAATAACAACTCAAATATTCAGTAACAAATGTTCCACAAACAAAAAGGCTGTTTAGGTAGCAATATGTCCAAATACATATTAAAGATATTTATTCCTCTCAAAAGGAAATACTGAAAAAAGATAGTTCACAACCATAAATACATTAATATGATATTCAAGTTCACAACCATAAATACATTAATATGATATCCAACTTCTAATCAAATTAGTATTTTGACGTACAAGGAATTCCTAATTACTTGTAACCTAGTTTAGATTGTGGGCTTACCTATTGACAATTTTATGGTCAACTTATTAAAAGTCCAAGGATATAGCTTATAGTGGCTCCAAAATTTATTATGGAAGATCGACTAGTGTGAGGTTGCATACCTTGCACTACTTCATATGATGAGGGACTTGTGCGCAAAGTAGTTGTTCTACTTTTTATGAGCCTTGAGACCTCTTTGATATACTGAGTGCTTGCACGCACATATGCCATGCTTTGTTGTGAGAAAGAACCATTAGGAGGAACACGTGGATTCACCCGGACTTTTCGCACTTCTTCCCATCCAGAAAATAGTGTTGAATTCAGATTTGAGATTTGTCGCCGAATAGACTCAATCTTCATAACGTGTGGATTTAGATATAAAAAGTTGCAGCTAGGAGGGGAGTCCAAACCCATTTTGACAGAGCGAACTGCAAAAATGAACAAAAAGTACAGACAGGTTATAAAGACCACAAATTGCAAAAGTAAATCAACAGTCTATATGCCCTAGCAAGCATGGTACCTTGCACTTTCAGTTTTGCATAATTCTTTTTAGATTTTGGAGCAGCTTTCTGGCTCACTAATTCCACAGAACGCTTTGCTAACAGCTCTTCTTCTGGTTGTAGTAAAATTTGCTGCACACTAGAGTTTTGAACGGAATGAAATAATCAAGAAACTGGAAATCACCAAATGCAATAGAGGTTAAGCTTAATCTATGCAACTTTTGACCATTCTCAAATACAAGAAAGCGTGAAGATATCAGACTGGAAATAGATCAAAAGCTTTTTAGCATAGAATCTCATCATCCAAAACACCACCGCTTGCTGGCTCAGCTGTGCAAAGGCAGCTTCAGCAGCAAGGTCAAGTAATAACACTGAGTTACATAGCCTATATTTTAGCATATAGTGGATAGGTACCCCAAATTCAACAACAACGTAATAGAAGGATATAAATAGTAGGAAATAGAAACCCACCCAAATGCATCACGCAACAATGCGCATTCCTTGTCCAAGAAGAAGGGAGCTTCTTCCGTGCAACCTTTGGCCCATGAATGTAGACACAGCCTGACACATGCGTCATAAGAAATCACAGCACACCATGGTCCTTGCCCACTGAATCCATTCACACAAATTATAAAATGATAAAACTATAGAGCATGAATTGTAAGACCATGCTTACACTGATACTGACCATCCAATCAGAAATAACAATATCACAAACATTGATATTAGGATCAATTTCAAGTACACAGTCATCATTAGTGAAGCAACATAACCAACCTTGCATGAAATGTAGGGATGCGAGCAGGTAAAGAACTTGGAGACATAGCTTCTTTGACAACAGCAATCCTGTAATGGATAACATAGATGCCCAAAATAAGTTCACTTCGGGAAATATAAGCATAGAGATTAAGAACAAAAGATCCAGACACCTTTCAGATAGTTTTGGTTTCTCTGAAACTACAGAACTGTTCATGTTTGCTAAATGTGGTGTCATATTAGTACTAGATGTTGAAATTTTCTCAACTCTGCGTTTTATTTCTGCACCAGAACCCATAGGAGGTGCACTGGGCATGTCCTTGCGAATATTTTTTTCTTGAGAGACTCTACCATTGCGAATTTTATCATCTTGGGGAGATGTATCAACTGAGTGGGGCACACCATAAGCCTCATCCTCAGACTCAGAGTCAGAACCAAGATCCATGTCTGATCCTGATCCACCGTCATCTCTGTAAACAGGTGAGGTTTTTGACACATGAATTGCAGCAGAAGTCAAGTGCCCACTTCGAAACTTAGCTGAAGAAGGCAATCCAAACCCCTGTCCATCCTTTCTTACTTTACCAAATGGATCAGAGTTCGGTTTCTCAGTAAGAATCGAATTGAAAATGCTACCTCCTCCGATAACACCCCCCTGATACAGGTTTTGGAAACTTCAATAAGACCAATATAGCAACAAACACTATCTGAAGACAAACTAAAATACACCCTTGGCTAATTAGCAGTAAAGTAAATTACGAAATTCCTCGTTTGCTTACATCTCGACCCCATCTATCAGTATACATTGTCTTCAGGGTTCTCCTTCACCTAAACCACCAATCCACAATAGAACAATCCAGTGCCGAAACTGAAACACTCAAACAAAGATTGATCAATAAGATTTGGACATTACCAAAGAAGTTATATCCTCGATGCCCACAAACTAATTACCATAAAAATCAAACCTTGACCTCAATAACAATATTGACAGAGACCCCAAAGCGAGATTCTTTCACACTCTTAAACTGGCAAGCCACACTCTCTCTTAACTGATCATCGCCAAACGCTAACCACAAAAAGTTCACACCAATGAATCAAAATTACCAATGCCCACTAAAGAACTCACTCCCTGTACGGCCCACAAGATACACTGATCTTTTCCTTTGGCCTAAGCAATGTAAAAGACCAAAAAAGTTCACTCCTCAACTATAAACAAGAACACAAAGTGAGAATTTAAGAGAACTTAGGGAGACCCAGATGAAAAAAAAGAAAGAAAGTCACTTAAAAGAAATCATCAATGGTTTCACTTTGTCTGTATCACAATCACACAGAGTCACCAAACAAAAAGAGAAAAGCAGGAACACTGAAACAAACAAACAAAAGACCAACCTTTGAGAAGAGAAAAAACCAAAACAATGTGAAGTTCTTGCGGGTACAGAATGAAGGGAGAGAGAGTGAGACAACTGGAAGTAGTAGTTTAAGGAAACTACAAGTACTTCCCTTTTTTCTTATTGTTGTTCTCTTCCTAATCAAATTTCCTCCTCCGTTTTTTAAAGACTCTTCCTTTTCTTTTTATGTTTTTTTTTCATTTTACGACTATAATTAAACAGAAACTATTAAAAAATGAGAGAAAAAAAGGAAATTTACATTTTTTTGGTTATATAAAGAAGAGAAGATCATGCCAATTAACGAAATATCATAACTTTCTTAGGAAAAAGAGATCAAAGGGACCATAATCAAAGGAAGATTAGATTCCATGACAGAAGGAGGTGGAGTGGAAGAAGGAAAAGGACACTTAACGGAGGGAAACGTATGATTAACGTGTGAAGATGACGTGGCAGGTCAGAACGCGCTCTTTCCCGTAACGGTCGAATGTTGGTGTTTGGTTCGTTACACCTTTTCCTGTGTTTTGTTTTGTTGAGCATGTGCTGTGTTCTACTGCGACCGTCACCATCAACATCAAGACAAGAAGTACGCAGCCTGTCTTTTATTATATTGACAAAATATTTATTTTTCACAACTGATTATTTGCTATTATAATAATTTATTTACTGCTTACTTCGTAATAGCTACAGACATCAATTTTTTATTATCATATTTATATATACGAAGTAATCAGAAATAATTTATTTATTATATAAAAATAAGACTGCATATTATCAGCCTTCTCTCGACTCTATTTTATTGTAAAACTTTAGATTGAATGATTAATGCTTATATTTTATAATTTAATGTGATCTTCACTATGATCTATGTTTTAATACTAGACCGGGAGTTAAATCGTATAACGAAAAATTTAAAGTTTAAAAAATTCAATTGATATTAAATTTACGTAATTGAATAAAATTGAAAATTTTAAAAAATGACGAAAAAATTGTCATTACTCATTGAAAACTTTAAACTTTAATTAAAAAAGGAAGCTTTTAAATAAAAATTAATTGGTTTATCTTAATTTATAAAAATTAATTAGTTTACAAAAATTAGCCGATTTATTAATAAATCGATTAGTTTTTAATAAATTATTAAACTAAATAAAACTGAAAATTTTAAAATTAGACTAAAAATTGACTAGTTCAAATTTTTTATTGTTAAAATCGATCGAATTAGTTCAGCTTTTAAAATTTTGCTTATAAGTTTAACTTGTGATAATTTAAATTTTCCAAATTTACTGTTTTGTTGACTCTATAGTCTATCCCTTACCATCTAATTCATTTTTTAAAATGTGCACATAATTTTCTTATATTATAGTATTTATAAATTAAGTTTGAAGATGATAAAAACTAAGCTAATGTAACAATCATTTTTATAGTTATTGGTACAAGAGAGTTATATATATATTTAAAAAAATTAAAATTATTTATAAGAGCGATAACTTAGTTAGTGAACTAAATTTCCAATAATCTTTTAATTTGATAAATTGTGGTAGACAAAAATTAAACTCACTCGAAATTTTGGATACTTAATAAGAAACAAAAATATTATAAATTAAATCTTACTGAGACGTGAGATCTGAAGAGCCCTGTTATTACCTATCCTTAAAATTTAAAGTCAATAGGAACATTAGAGGTAACTTTGTACGAGATTAGAGCGCTTAGCAGGCTCCTCCTAGTCCTGGCCCCTTTTGACTGCTTTCAAGGGTGAGTGTGGAGAGTGTGAGCTGTATCAAGAAAAGGGAAGTCTTTGAAAATTATATTATAACATTTAATGTTTGAATGCTGGCCCTTTGGTGCATGGAAGCTTGGTCACTAAGAAAAGTACTTCCTTTTTGCTTTTTCAGGTCGAGGAATAATTAATTTTCAATCGAATTTGATTAAAAAGTTTAAATTTTTAGATTTTAGATTTAATTAAGAAAAAGGGTCGGGTAGAATCAGCTCTTTGAAGGACACTTCGTCCGAAAAAAACTTAACAGATGTCAAATAATCAAAATTAGATTAAAATTTAAGTAAATGCTATTTGAATTAATTATTAAATAAATAATATATAGATTTTTTAATTAGTTACGAAATATTTTAAAATGGTCCTAATTATAAGAAGGTATCTTTAAGCTATTTATACCGAAATTAATTCCTACTCAAACTTGACATATTCTTATGATAGATAAAATTTTGATCCTAAACTTTAAACAACTTTATACATGAAAAGATTCGAACCTACGATTTTACTTAAATAAAAAAATTTACTTACTAACTTACCTAAATCCTGAAGTTATATATAGATATTTTTTTATTGCTTGAGAAGAAGACATGAAACCAAACCTTAACCTTTGAGGGTTCAGTCATTTTCAACCATGAGGAATGTCATGTGGTTGCAATTGCATACAGCTAGTGGGAAAGAGAGTGGGGTCGGCGGTGATTGCCCAAGCTGTTCTTTTCACGTCAGAGATCGTAAATGCTTGTATGAAAATTTAGATTTTGGTAAAACATAATCAAGTTGCACCTTTAAATAAAAAGAGTTAAGGTTTGAGTTATAGTAATATATCTTCGTATCGTCGGAAGTTTTCGTGATAAAATAGATGATCATAATATGCAACTTTATCTTTATATAATAAAAATTATTTTTAATATATTTAAATATAAATGAGACAATATAAAAATAATATAATTTACAAAAAAAGAATAAAACTAGCACAATAAATTATTATATTAATAAAATTATAATAAATAAAATAAAAATAAAAATAAAAAAATAATAAGATATACCTGATTTAGTCCAAATCTGCAAATACATAATAAGCTGCACAGTCTAACTTTTTTTTGTCTCTAATGAAGTTAGGAGTTTTTGTTATTAGTTTGAATTGTAATAAGTAAAAGATATTGTCTTTTTCTTAAGTTTTTATTTTTTTAAAATAATTTCTCTTAAATTATGTTTAAAAACTAATAAAAATACATATAATGTTAATATTAGATGTAAGTTCTTAAATTTAACTTAAATTAATTTAACGTCACTTAAATAGATAATTTATAATAAATTATTAATTTAAAAATTTAATTATTGGGTAAATTATATTTAACTAATTCATATTACGTATATTTCATAATTATGGGTCTAAAAAATTTTAAAATTATAAAATAATTTTTAAAAAATGGAACTTAAGGAAAGCTGTTATATAAGAAAGTTTGAAATTCTAACATTAAATTTGCCAAAAAAATTTCTAATTATTTTATTTTTGATTAAAAATAATATCATGAATGATATCGTTTTGTTGAATTTAACGTCCCCTCAAGAGCACAAAATTGGACTTAGGCTTGAGTCATAAAGAGGTCTCTTCCTTAAAGATATGTGAATCCCTCTTTATCAAGGCCTAGGAGAGTAAAAGAATGATGTGAACTTAGTCTTCTACAATCAAAGAAGCAATAATATCTTGTTTAGGAGATCAAAATTCAGCACGTGCATCGTGAAGAGAATCAGAGCGTAGATAACTTGGCCATCTTTGCCCTTATGGCCAACCCAGGCATTCATATTCTTCAGGAGCGTCTGATACTTACCCAAAATCTCTATCAGAAGGACATGCAAGGCGTAATGTACACATTGCGATAGTTTGTTTCTTGGTGTTTAGCTTTTTTCTCTTGTAACAAAAAAAGAAGAAGAAGCAATAATAGCAAACTGAAGAAACATACAAAAAGAGCTATATTCATTTTCTATGATATTGCCTTAAAATTCTAGTTATTGACACACTTCTACATAATTTTTTAAAGAAATCTTTAGTATATGCATGAAACCATATCTAACTTCCAAGAAAAAAGGGAAGAATAATCACTCATCATCTGAACCAAGGACCTCCTGCTTTAGCTCTTCAACTTTGGCAGCCAACTCTGCCCTATCTTTCTGCAGTACACCAGAGGCCAAGACACCAATTAGCATTTGCTCCTCCAAGTGTAGGCACATATCTTAACTCACGAGGGCTTACCTTAAAAAGCGAGTAACGTGTAGTAAACCAGACGCTGTAGCCAAGTCCTACTACATCCATCAACTTGGGAAACTGGAGTCACAAAATCAAGCATTGTATTAAGATAGAGTGATGGAGTAATTAATGATCGTTCCAATTAGTTTCGATAATAATTATCGAACATTACATACCAAGGGAATGGAATCAATGGCTCCAACAATAGCTGATGCTAACCACAAGGCAATCAAAGCACCAGCACCGTATAAAATAATAGAATACGTATTTTCAGAGTCAAACTTCGAGTTTCAAATAAGGAAGTTGTCAATATTTCAAGATATAAATATCTACTGATTTCTTTAACTTTGCTGCAAATACATGAAGTAGAATTATTAGATACAAAACCAGGCACGAAAGCTCAGCTATGAAAAAAGAAAAGATGAAATGGATCTGGGAAATAATCAGAGCATCATATGAAGTCATCACGACAGCTTTGCAGAACAAGACTTTAATACCATATCTGGTCTAATAAGCTTGAACCTTACGGAAAAACAATTCATGAAAAAGGACAATAATTTCTGGAGCAGATTTAAGGAAAGCAAAGTGAACGTTTCTTGTAAAGCATCACAAGTAAAACCAGATTATCACAGATATTGTGCTCAGGTAACCACTCAGGTTTGATGTTCATCAAGCCTTAATTACATGTATAAAACTTTCGTAACTTTCAGTTACTCATCATAGCAACAAACATGATGTAACATCAATTATTTGCAAAATGGAACATTAAAAGGCAACTGAACCAAAAGTCTGAATACACGAAATAGAAAACAATAGGTACATAACCTGTTAAGATAAAATGCCTTTTGATCGGATACCGGTTGAATATAATAGCTCAAAACATAGTAACGAAAATAAAGATAGACAAAATAAATGGGACAGAACATAAAAATTTACGTGGTTTGGTCAATGTGACCTACATTCACGGTCGGAGAGTAAGTAATTTTACTAATATGTGGAGAATGTATACAAGTACAAAGACTGGAACAAAAGGCTTTTAAAATTCATCAAATATACAGAAAACAACTGAAGAAAAGGATGAGAGTTGTGCTATTTTCGGTGATTGAAGGAGAGGAAGGGATGGTCTATTTTAGTTTGCAACCTTCCCTTCTATTTATAGTTGAAGTCCTTAAGCATCTGTCCAAAATTTTTCTAAACGGTGACCATTATTGTTGACAAAATGGAAGAGGCTAAGGTAGAAAATGATGGCCATCTTTGTTGAATAAATGGAAGAGGCATGCAACCAATAGCCACCACTTTTGACATATTAGAGGGGTCAAGGCATGTGCATGTAACAAATCTCCACCTTGACTTGACCCCGAACAATTAGTGATCTGTTTCACCTTCTCCGACAATGCCCCAAAAGAGCTATATCACTAACTATAGATGCCAATCAAATCCAAGCATTGCTTGAACTTATAAATAGGAAGAACCTTCGTAAACATATCAGCAGGATTGTCCTTAGTGTTAATCTTCTGAATAAGGACCTTCTTCTCTGCAATAGTATTCCGAATGAAATGATATTTCATATCAATATGTTTCGTCCTCTCATGATACATCTGATCTTACGTCAAATGAATAGCATTCTGACTATCACAATAAACAGTAGTAACCCCTTCATGAAGGGATAACTCGCCAAATAAAACTCTCAACCATAATGCTTCTTTAATGGCTTCAATAACTGCCATATATTCTGCTTCAGTAGTAGATAAAGCCACTACATGTTGTAGAGTAGCTTTTCAACTAATGGCACAATCTTCAATGCAAAATACATAAACTGTCAGAGACCTGCGTCTGTCGAGATTACCGGAATAATTTGAATCTACAAAACCAACCAAAATGTTGCTGGTTCTAACAAACTCCAAACTAAAATTTGAAGTGCCCTTCAAGTATCTGAGAATTCATTTCACCACCTGTCAATGTTCTTTGCTAGGATTAGCCATATACCTACTAATGACACTAACAACTTATGAAATATCGGGACGAGTACATACCATTGCATACATAATACTGCCGACGGTACTATAATACGGAACTCGTGCCATACAATCTTCCTCTTCCTATAACTGTGGTAATTGAGCAGCAGATAGTCTAAAATGACTAGCAAGAGGAGTACTAACTGCTTTGGCATCTCCTATACCAAATATCTCTAAAAATTTATTGAGATATTTCTCTTGGGTCAAGAATAATTTACCAGCTCCTCGATCACGTCTTATCTCCATGCCAAGAATTTTCTTTGTTACTTCTAAATCTTTCATCTCAAATTTACCATGCAATAAGGCCTTCAAATGGTGAATATCTGTGACATTTTTGACATCAATGAGCATATCGCCAACATATAACAATAAATAGATAAATGAGTCGTCATCTAATTTCCGAAAGTAAACACAACTATCATACATGCTCCTAGAAATCATGACCCACTATAAATGAATCAAACCTCTTGTACCACTATCTTGGGGACTGCTTCAATCCGTACAAGGATTTCTTCAACAAACACACCTGGTCTTCCTTTCCTGCAACTTCAAAACTTTCAGGTTGTTTCATATAAATCTGTTCATCTAATTTGCCATGCAGGAATGCTGTCTTGACGTCAAGTTGTTCTAATTTCAAATCAAACATGGAAACCAACGCAAGTAATACACGAATAGAGCCATGTTTCACCACTGATGAGAAAACATCATTAAAATCAACACCTTGTACCTGACTGTAGCCCTTTGCAACTAAACGTGCCTTATACCTTGCATTTTCAATACCTGAAATACCTTCTTTTCTTTTGAAGACCCATTTGTAGCCAACAATTTTCTTACCCTTTGGAGGCTTCACCAGAACCCAAGTATCATTCTTGTGCAATGATTCAATTTCTTCATTCATGCCCACCACCCACTTATCAGCATCAACATTTGAAACTGCTTCCGCATATGTGGAAGGTTCATTGTCTCCACTTGTATCCTGTGCCACTGATAAAGCATATGCAACTAAATTTGCATACCTCTGTGGTGGTCAAATCTCTCGTCTTGGTCTATCTCTGGCTATGGAATGTTCTTCTTCTACTGTGAACATGATCAGGATCTGGTTCATCAGCTTGATCTGTCTGATATGTAGAAGATGTCTGTGAAGGACCTGAACTACCAATCTCTAACTCCACCTGCTTCTGTGTAATATCCTCTTTTTCTAAATTACAAGGATTACAAGACTTTTTTCTAGGATACAACATGGAGGACTCATCAAATGTCACATCCCTACTAATTACAAATTTAGGTGACTTGGGATTAGGACACCATAAACGATATCCTTTCACCCATGAAGCATAACCAAAGAAAATACATTTCTTAGCCCTAGGCTCTAACTTTCTCTCATTTACATGCATATATGATGAACACCTAAATATTCTTAAAGTAGAGTAATCATCAGGAGTACCTGACCAAACTTACTTCGGAGTCTTCAAATTAAGAGGAGCACAAGGAAAGCAGTTGACAATGTAGAAAGTTGTTGCAATGACTTCTGTCCAAAAATCAAGTGTCAACCCTGCATTAGAGATCATACATCGAGCTTTTTCCAAAAGAGTCCGGTTTATGTGCTCGGTAACTTCATTTTGTTGCGGAGTCATTCTAACAGTGTGATGCCAAGCAATTCCTTCATTCTTGTAAAATTTATTGAATTCACCTTCACAAAATTCCAAACGATTATCTGTCCGTAGCCGCTTAACATGTTTTCCTGTCTGCATTTCAATCAAAACTTTCCATTGCTTAAAGGTTAAGAAAACACCATTTTTGTGTTTCAAGAAATACACCCAAACCTTTCTTGAATAATCATCATTAAAAGTCAACATATACCGGGAATCACCTTTATATGGAACACAAGAGGGCATCCAAAAATCAGAATGAATATAATCCAAAGTACCTTTAGTTTTGTGAACAGTCAGAGAATTGAAACTGACTCGTTTCTGTTTCCCAAAGATACAATGCTCACAAAAGTCTATTTTACCAGTACTTTGACCACAAAGTAGGCCTCTCTTGCTTAACAACATTAAACTTTTCTCACCCATATGTTCCAAACGCATGTGCCACAATTTGGTAATGTCACCATCAGTAAAGACTGTCGCAGCACCTGTTACTGTAGATCCCTACAAAATATACAAACTACCAGACCTGCAAGCTTTCATCAATATAAGAGCACCTTTATAAATTTTCAAAACTCCACCTTCAGCTGAGAACTTGCACCCTTGAGAATCGAGAGTGCCCAAAGAGATGAGATTTTTCTTCAAATCAGAAACGTGTCTAACATCAGTGAGTGTTCTAATGATACCATCATACATTTTGATCCGTACTGTACCTTTACTAACAACTTTACAGGCAACATTATTACCCATCAAAACAATTCCACCATTCAATAACTCATAAGTGGAAAAGCATTCCCTGTTGGGACTCATGTCGTAAGAACAACCCGAGTCTAAAATCCACTCCTTATTAGACCTAAGTTTATCTTTTGTGGCTACAAAGATAATTCCCTCATTCTCATCTGTTGCTACACTAGCTTCAACGGTGTTGTTGTTATTAAGCTCAACTTTATTTTTCTCCTTATGTTTCAATTTATAGCAGTCAGCCTTTATATGCCCCCTTTTCTTGCAATAATTACAAATTTTATTTCTATGTCTGGATTTTGACCTGCCTTTGGATCTACTTCTTTCAAAATCTCTATTTTTAGATCTATCCAGTATAAATAGTCCCTCTGCCTGACTTCCACTAGTCTCCCCAGTGATGTCCCTATCAATCTACTCTTTTGACTTTAATGCAAACTTAATACTATTATATGAGATTGACTCTTTCTCATAAATCATAGTATCACGAAAATATTTAAAGGACCGAGGAAGGGAATATAACAACAATATGGCTTGATCTTCATCTTCAATTTTTACATCTACATTCTTCAAATCCAAAATAAGAAAATCAAATTTATCCAGATGTGAAAGAATAGATGTACCTTCTATCATCCTCAACATGTACAACTTTTGTTTCAAATAAAGCCGATTTTCCACCGTCTTCTTCATATACATAGCTTTCAATTTGTCTCACATACCTTTAGCTGTGTTTTCACCAGCACCCTCCTGCAAAACCTCACCGAAGAGATTCAATATGATGGCTGATCTAGCCTTTTTATCTAGATCCGTGAATATATCTAATGCCATATCAGCTAGATTTTTCTCCACTCCATCAAGTGCAATCTCACATCCATCTTGTATTAAAATGACTTGCATCTTAAGCTGTCACATATCGAAATTAATGCTCTGGTCAAACTTTTCAATAGAGGTCTTCGTTATCGTCATGTTGGTAAAAAATTGATATTTCGACTATTTTTCTACAGGTGGGCCCCACATGAAAACTGGGACAATGTACAAAATCAATGGATGTGGGCCCCATAGGCAAAGTCGAGACGTGGACCTCACAAACAAAGCTAAACTCTGTTTACAAAATGATGCAGTGGGCCCTATAAAACAAAACCGAGGTTGTGGGCCCCGTAAGATAAACTTGAAGTAGCGGTCCCCACAAGACAAAAATGAAACAATGGGTCCCACAAGATAAATCCGAGGAAGTGAACGTCACAAGATAAAATCGAGGTAGTGGGCCCCGTTTAGACTCACAATAAAAAACCTAAGTTACTTTCTGATGTGGAGGGTCCATCTTAGTGGCAACTATAGAGCATACGGTAAGTTAGACCAATAGGAGAAGCTCTGATACCAGTTTGTTAAGATAAAATGCCCTTTGATCGGATACTGGTTGAATATAATAGCCTAAAAAATAGTAACGAAAATAAAGATAGGCAAAATAAATGGGACAGAACACAAAGATTTACGTGGTTCGATCAATGTGACCTATGTCCACGATCGAAGGGTGAGCAATTTTACTAATATGTAGAGAATGTATACAAGTACAAAGGCTGGAACAAAAGGCTTTTAAAACTCATCAAATATATAGAAAACAACTAAAGAAAAGGATGAGAGTTGTGCTATTTTTGGTGACTGAAGGAGAGGCATGAGTGGTCTATTTTAGTTTGCAACCTTCCCTTCTATTTATAGTTGAAGTCCCTAAGCATCTGTCTAAAATTTTTCTAAACGGTGGCCATTATTGTTGACAAAATGGAAGAGGCTAAGGCAGAAAATGGTGGCCATCTTTGTTGAATAAATGGAAGAGGCATGTAACCAATAGCCACCACTTTTGACATATTGGAGGGGCCAAGGCATGCGTATGTAACATAACCCAACAGAAAAATTATATCTAGTATAAAATAGGACTCAGAATATTGAAACATCACCAAGGCAAATCATCCATTGTAACGAGCGAACCAAAATATAATATTCTTCATCGTCCTATAACAACATGATAGAGAAAGAAAGCAAGGATAATTAACAAACACATTTTGTAACATCAGATATACCAGTTTGATGGGATTCTATGTAAGCTTATGAGAATCAAATTTAAACTCTGGTGTATCAGGCATAGTAAAGCAACATGATTCTAATGGATAAAATAAAATCGTTAGTCAAACTAATGCTTTTTGACATGAATGTAATACATAACGGGACCTTATTTACGTATCTCGAATCAAATATTAAAGGACAATAAACGAAGAAATGCAAAAAATATCTGATTTCGATTCTATAACTTTAAACAAGTTTTTCAAAGTTGAAATGAGCGTGAATCTACCGCCGCCTTAACAGGAATTGCTCAATGGCCGCGATAAATCCTTTATACAGTTTTCTCAAAACGTAAGCTCTCTTAACGGGTCAGAGAATCTTTATGCTTACGAATGACATGAGCAACTGTAAGCGATCTTAACCATTTTATATGACATCTATATCGACTTCTCCATCACTGGCCTGATATGGGTCTGATCCACACTGATCAGGATCTATTTTCCTTCTGAACTTTGACCAACTAACTTAGATTATTTATTGAGCCACTTTGTTATCCTTATCCGGATCAAATTACGTAAATTTACTAATAATTTATTGAAAAACTAAAAAATGCAATTAACTGTTGTCTAACTTTATAGGAAATGTCTAAAATATCCAACATTCTCCCCCTTGGACAATACTTAATTGTAGTGCTGACTCAAATTGAAAACACTTTAAAGACTCGGTTAAGTCACGCTACTGTATTAGTCGACTAGGTTTAAAAGCAAAACATTTGATCCAAAGATAAGAAAGTCAATCATTTCATCCTGCATGGCTTTCGATACCTAAAAATATCAAACATATGTGTCATGTGTAACATAGATCCAATATAGTCACACATATCTAATACCTTACTAACATGAATGAGAAAATAAAGTGTGACAAATTAGAATGATACCTGCATGATCTAATATGTATCATCTTTGTTTGTAGGTCTCAATTTCTCTAAACTTTACGCTAAATCGCTTATGATAAACTGCATTAGAGAAATCATGTTTTCTTTCACTGAATGCTAAACAACATTAAAGAAAACTTGTTTCCTCTCACAAAATACTAAACTACATCAGAGAAAACTTTTATGCTCTCTAAATGAATGCTAGACTACATTACAAAAGTTTTATGAGATTAAAAACTTATATCCCCCTGTGTCTTGTCAAAATTCATAGATATCTGTATAAAATTGTATGCATCTAAATGACATAGGCTCAAGGTCAATCTGTATGTATGCCCAATGACCTTTAAAATACTTAAGATTGACACAGATCTTAAGACTTTCACATGTATTATGACAATGTATAATAATACGTATTACTAAAGATAAATGATGATTATCTTTATTGATGAACCGTCATACTGTCATAAGACATCAAATGTATATATGTACAAATATACATGGAGTAAACATAACGATCCCCTAACTAACAATGTCTAAAGACTTTAAAACACCCATACTATATACTTGTCTTCTAAACACAAATGGGTAAAGTCCTTTAGTTAAAGGATCGACTTATAGTTCCTCAGTCCTTAAATGCTCCAAACCTTAATGTTGCCTTTTCATATCAACCTCTTTTTAATCAAATATTTGACCTCCAAATGTTAAGACCCTGTGATATTCTTTGTTGTTACTATACAACATAGCAGTAAGATTATCACAGTACAACCGAATGGGTCTAACTACTGGATCAATAACAGACAACTCAAAAATCAAGTTTCTGAGTTAAACCGCCTGTGAAGCAACCCCATAGCATGCACACTACAATCATAGTTGAGGAAGTCAACTGTGTCTACTTGACACTCTTCCACGATATTGTACCATCTGCAAACTTAAAATTGTAACCTTAAGTAGACTTTTGATCATTTGGACACATAACTTAAATCTAAATCTGAATTCTTTACAAGGTTTAGACTGTTGACTTTTCTATATGTCAACCTATAATCTTTGGTTCCCATTAAGTATCTCAACACTTGCTTGACTATTTTCCAATAGTATATGTTAGACCCCGAATTTTTTTTTATGATGTCATTAAGCATGAATTTTGATAATTATGTGTTTATGGCTTAGTTTGATTAAGTTGGAAATATTAATGAATATTTGAGGCTTAATTAGTTATAATATGTAAGGGCATTTTGGGAAGTTTATGTGAGTTAAAGTGA
>JANTNU010000235.1:3294661-3309267 GCA_024752395.1 Erythroxylum havanense | reverse complement strand
TTTCATTTTTATTATATTAATATATATATATATATATATATATATTTGATAATGAATAAGATTAGATTTGAAGTTTAAAACTCCTTTTAAAAACATTTAATTCTGAATTGAATTCTAATCAACTTGGACCGACCTTGTTGACTTTAAATTAGGCCAAACAATTTTTGTCAAGCCTATATATAAGGTAAATTTCAAATTTCTCAATTAAAGAGGAAAATAAAAAGAATAATTAGGGAGCATAATCTTATTATCTTCTTTTAATTATGTACTAGTCCAAGGGATAATGTCAAAAATGTTATTTTTAATCTTTTTTTATTATTTTTCACAACAAATATTTTTAATTACTAACAATATGATTTTGCTTAAATAATCACAATACAGCAAGAATTGTAATATGAATTTCTTTTTATGAACCATGTATCATTTATTTACTAAATTGATTACATGATATTATTCAATTGAATAACTCATACATCTTAATTTTTAGAAGTCAACCAATTTTAGAAGTCAACCAATCATCAAGATGAATCTTAGAAGGATAATGGCAATTACTTCACTATATGTTTGTTAATATTCTTAGTTATCTTAATTAAGATTACATATAGAAAAATGGGCCACCACCATATATAATTTCACATCTTATTTTTAATAGTAAGATAGTCATACTTCATATTTTATAAATTTACTTATCTTAATTAAGATTACATCTAAAAAATCCTTTTAAATATTACATTTTGCAATTGTATTTTGGGCCAAATGCAATACAAGTGCTTGAAGAAAATTTATAAAAATTTAATTCATAATTTACAATGCAAGAAATAAATTTAACTAACAATAACAAAACTTATATCCTAACACCTGTAGTTTATTATTATTAATTAATTAAAATATATAGAAAAAATATTTCTTAAAATAGGCCAAAAATATTTTAAATTATTAATTTAAATTAAATTTAAGTATTTTAGATTAAATTTAATAGATAAATTGAGCCATACATTTAATCATTCTATATATAATATTTATATTATATGTTTTGTTGTTTTTTAATCGAGTTTTAATAGAAAGAATTTTCTTAAATTAATAATCAAAATTAAATTATTTTAAAAGATTTTTTGAAGTATAGAAGAATTTTATGTCTTAAAAAAAAAAAGACAGTTGGAATGAGGCTGGCCTCATTGTAATCTCTTTTCCCAAATCTCTTTTCAACCGAGGTATCATTTTTGTGTTCAATTCAATCTACAGCTACCCTCCTTCCGTCTCTTTGTTTTATTGTACCCTAAATGTTTGTATCTTCATTAACCACTTTCCCACTACATAAAGCTCCTATCTTTGTCACTCAAACGAACTCTTTTTTCAGCCCCCAACACACAAACTCACTCTTCATCTTATTTTCTACGTGGGTCTTTATCTCATAATGAGATCACAAAGCTTTCTACTTGATGACCATTTTCTTCTTTAGGCTTTAAGAATGGCAGAGAATATTGATTGTCAAGACTCAAGCCTTTTATGTACAGAGAACACAAACATTTGTTTGGGTGATTTTGACTCTGATACCGTGGATGAGTTTGAGTGTTCTCCTTCTTGGCATCACCAAGGCAATCACAATCACAACGTAGATCCTTTCTTTTATTGTTTTAGATCCAAATCCTTGATGGGATTCACTGTACTGAGTGATGAGAGAGTAAAGGAAATGATTGATATAGAAAGTGAGCATTTGCCAAGAGGTGATTATCTAAAGCGACTGAGGAGTGGGGATTTGGACTTGAATTTTAGAAGAGAGGCTGTTGATTGGATTTTAAAGGTTGTTATTTTTTGTTTTTCTTTTCATTCTCTGAAATGGGATTGGTTTTCTACTTCTTTTGATTGATTTTTTACCAGAAACTTCGTTCTAGGCTATCATCTCTTTTCTCGAACAGTGTGGATTTTCTCTGCATTATGCAAACCTGGGTTGTTCGGACTTGATCAATATGTTATTTCTGATTGTCCAATCATTTTTCACTTTCACGCCGGATTGGTGATATCCTTTTGCATTGATTTTGGTTTACAATGCCTAATGGAAGATGAAGTCTTTGCTGACTATTTATTGATCGAATTTCTTGCATTGTGATCAACAGGTTCAAGCTCATCATGATTTTGGAGCACTAAGTATTTGCCTATCTGTTAACTACTTGGATCGTTTCCTATCAATTTATGTGTTGCCTGTAAGTGCAGATATTGTGTTCTTCGTTTTGCATTTTGTTCTTTGGGCACTGATCGTCTTTACCTTTGTTTTTTTTTTCCCCCACTTTTGACGTAATAGAAGGATAAGGCTTGGGCTCTGCAATTGTTAGCTGTAGCTTGTTTATCACTAGCAGCCAAAATGGAGGAAAATAAAGTTCCTCTATCTGTAGATTTACAGGTAATGATCACACTAAGTTAATTTAGAGTGAAAAATTGATGTATTCAGAAGTTGGTCATGCTTTTCTTGCTTCTTTCCCTGTTTTTTTTCCTAATGATGTGTTTTTTGTGGTTAGGTAGGAGAACCCAAGTTTGTTTTCGAAGCCAAAACCATTCAAAGAATGGAACTTCTGGTGTTGAACGCATTGAATTGGAGAACTAGAGCACTTACTCCTTGCTCTTTCATTGACTATTTCCTCTGGAAAGTACATGATCATCAATATCTATCACCATCTTCTCTCTCTAGATCAGTACAGCTCATATTAGGCACGATGAAAGGTCTATTTTTGTACTGTGTCATGAGGCTTCTTTTTTTTTCCCTTATTTCTGGAGCTGTCTTTTAGGATTGAAGTGTTGATGAAGTTCTTGGTGGGAAACTAAATGCAGGAATTGATTTCTTGGAATTCAGGCCTTCAGAGATTGCAGCGGCAGTGGCAATATCTGTGTCAGGAAGAGAAAAGCTAGCCTTAGACATTGATAAGGCAACGCCTAGCTTCATTCATGTAGAAAAGGTAAAAAGAACAAGAGAAATAATATTAGGGGTGGTTCCCCACAAGAATGAAAATGCAGGATAGGACAAATTTGCTTTTGCCCATGAAGATCTTGATGTATGATCTCTATACCATTTTGATTGAGTTCTTGAAAATGAGTCTCTCTTTTTCTTTTTTTTGTTGCCCCCTTTTTGGGAATTTTCTGCAGGGTAGAGTGTTGAAGTGTATTGAACTGATTAAAGACCGGTCACTGACTAGTGGGTGTACTGCTGCTGCTACTTTGGCAAGTGTATCAGCCTCATCTGTGCCCCAAAGCCCAAATGGGGTATTAGATTCTGCTGCATGCTTGAGCTATAAAACAGATGACACAACAGTTGGTTCATGTGCAAACTCTTGACATAATAGTCCTGACATTAAGAGGAGGAAACAAGATAGCAGTCAATTTGAAGTGGAAACAAGAGTCATGATTTGCCCCATAGATGGTTCACTCATGGGAGTTTCTGTATGTCTTTTGAGCATACCCCTTAGTTAACGGTAACACATTGGAACAGAGAGGAAGGGAAAAAAAAAAAAAAGAGCAGGGGTTTTTTGATCAACTAATAAAGCTGAAGTTCAAGATTTGATCTTAGCTGCTTATATATAACTTAAAATTCAGGGAAGTTACACTGGCATATATACGAGTGAGTATGTGTGTATGTTGATACTTTAGTATTGGTATACAGTTTTTCTGCTGCAGCTTCCTTTTCTTGACAGAAAAAGAGGTGAAAGGACATATAAAAGAGGCTTACAAAGTTTTGATACTGTACGCTCCCAAGTTTTCAATACCAATTGAAGAATTAAATGAAGGGAAAAGACATTAGTTCAATTGCATAGATTCTAGTTTGAGTCACAGTGTCTATCTATCCTCATGTATATGCACTTCACCTAAAGAATCAGCCATCATTAAGCATTTTGTGACAAAAGAGTAAGCTGGATTAAGACTAATCTCGTATAATTTATAAGTTATTACATGCATTTGACATGATATTAAGTTTGTTAATGCTCCTTTATGGAGATTGGAAACAAGGAGGGGCTTGGAATGTGGTCCACAGGACTTTGTCCTGACTAGCTGACCAGTCAAGTGCAGGATTCTTCTAACGTGAAGTAAGACCTGATGATTGTTGAAAGCAATCGATGAACATCAGAAACCTTGGAAATCCTGAAGTCTTTTATTATTTAAACAAATTGAATTACTTGAATAAATAAACTAGAAATATTTCTAGGAAATATAAGACCGACTCCATTCCAGTAAGTGCTGAGTAGTTGCTTACACCTGTTTCTTGTTTTGTCACCTCACTGACCATCTTTTTCTTTTCTTCTCCCCCGAGAAATGGCAATCTTTCCCTTTTTGTTTATGCTGTTAAGTGTTATCTTCAAAAGGTTTAACAACTAAGAAAAAATAATGATAGGAACTGATTTAATTATAAAAATTTGATTCGGTTCATTATTTAGTTTTAAATTTTTTAGTTTGATTTATTTTAATAATTTTTTTTGTTAAAAATTGACCAATTTATTTATTAATTGATCAATTTTTATAAATTAATTAGTTCTTATATACTAAAAATAAATAAGTTAATTTTTATTTAACAATTTTTTAAAATTAAACTTTAACTTCTTACATAATCTTTTTTAACATATTTTAAATTCTTTAATTTTATTCCATCTTTAGATGGTTTTATAATAGTTTAATACTAGTTAAACATTTTAAATTTTAAATTTCTTATTTTACTATTATAACTTTTGGTATAATTTTTAAAACATTGAAAAAACTTCGGTTATAAATATTATTTTTCTTTTTGAATTTCTGATAATCGTTAAAATTTGGGAAAAATAATCATAAAAGAAACACAATTAAACAAATTAAAAGACAGAAAACTAAACAAAAAGATAGAGTTGTATTTCAATTAATGTTTTTATAAGTTTTTAATTAAATTCTTTTTTTTCACATTAAGGTTTTAACAGTTTTGTTTGAATTTCTTTAAAAGTATTTTTTTTGGAATATAAGATCTCAACTATTCTATAAAAAATATTTCAATTATAATAAATGAACTAAACCATTTTTATTTTGATTTTCATAATAATGAGTTTAAGCAAAATTATAAATTAATACAAAATATCTCTCATACTGTACTCTTCTTTTTTCTAAACTTACTTTAAATAAGAGAATTAAGATTAAATTTTTTTTTTATTTTTGTGATTAAGGTTTTAAAGATTAAAAATAATTAATTACATAGTTAATCAGATAATTTAGAAAAACTAAGATTTGGTTTGGCTTGGCTTGTAGAACTGATCACAAGAACTTACTCAACACAACTCATACACCAATTAACTGTTAAGCATCCAAATAACATAATTATCTTTTTTTTTACATATACAAGACGTATGAGACGAATCCAACAGAAGCAAAGCAGTAATGGTAGTACGCATGTGTCTTGAAACTGCAGCTAAGTTCATCCTTCTTATCTTTATACAACTCTTATGGCATCTTCTGATTACCATCAAGCTTAGCTCCCTACTACAAACAATAATATTGTTTGTCCTCAAGTTTTTAGTATATGCCTCTATGGTGTGGACCCAAAAACTATGGTCTCACTGCCACTGCAAAGGTGGGTTTTTGGTGGGTGAAGCTTTAACGCATCTCTCGTGTCTCTGTCTCTCTATCTCTATCTGACAAACATAACAAAAACAAATAAAGAAAAAGAAGGGGTATCCGAGCTTAGTAATGTTTGTACCTGCAGAGTTGCCTGGACCGAGGAACTGAATGTTGACGGGACGAGAAAATGGAGGTGACCATAAGTAAGAACGCAGAGTCCAAGACTAGAGCTTTTGTGAGTGTGCGTGGTGGTCTAGTGGATGGTTTTGTGTGTAAAGAAAGTAGGTGATGGGTAAAGGGGTGATTGGTTCAGAGATCTCAGAAGTAACTTTAGCAGATGGCAACAAAAAGATCAAATTTTTTAAGGGAGTGCCCATTTAACCAACGACAAGTTAGTGATGAGAAAAGGTTTTGAGTAACCCAATAAGTGGCACAGCTCATGTTAACCAACAAGGAAGCCGTGGAAAGGTCTAAAGAGAACAGAGTTTCAGATGGCTCTGTAAAATATGTGTAGCAGTCAGTCTCAGTCAGGATGCAGCGGGGGCACAAAAAGCTGAGAGCTTTGGCTTCGTTTAGAACGATGATTGGTCGCTTACAAGTTAAGTAAGGGGAAAGTGACGACTTTGCATTTTCCCAATTTGATTCAATGCTTGGCTTGACGGGGTCAGATTGTGGTTAAAGAAACGGAGGAATGGTGAATGTTGAAAAAGGGTTAAAGAAACAGGGGAATGGTTAAAGAACAGGGGAATGCTACACTGTGTAGACCATTGGTCCAACCCATTTAAAATTATTGACTCAGTTAAATAATTTAATCATAACACGTAATTTTTGATTAATTGAGATGCTTTTTGATCGTATAACTACTTTGGAACGAGTTGTACAAGCGTGTGAAAATTTCATTTAGCTATTGGATAACTAATTAGTCTAAAATTCACTTTTAGACTAATGTTATTTAGATATTAGGTACTAATTAATTGAAAGAGTTGCATAAATGAACGAGAAAATTCAAGATAAACCAGAAGATGAGTTTGACCAGTCAGAGGCTTCAAACCAAAAGTGATACGTTATCATGGTGTCATGTGCATAGGAGCTTGCAAGGACATTTTTTACTATTAGCTGCATTGATCAAGACAAGTAGCATTAGTACCCGACATGGGAATTCAGAGGAGTTCAAGCATCTCAGGCCCCAAAAGAGCAATTTATTTCTAAACTAACATCAATTGTTCACCAATCACGAATGAGTTTCTGTATTAGAAGACAACATGGTTCATTGTAATGACTGCCGAATGAATCATAAACACAGACATAACATGTTAAAAATCAATCCAATATAGAGATAGATTCCAAGTAGCAACATCATCTTCAGTAACGGATTCGAATGAAATTCGAGATTCTCAGTTAAGTATTATTATGAATATGCCAAATAATTTCAAAACTGGCACTGTGAGCTACTATACACTGAAGAATTTTTGTCAATTTGGAGGAGGAACTCCTTTATCCTCCTTGTATTGTTTTGGTAGTTTGTGGTGAACAGACTAGCTAGCCTGGAGTGCTTCTAAAGTTGGCAACGTATAACAACGGAAGTCATTGAAGCTTGAGTTCCTGACCTTTTTGGCATTAAAAATGAAGATAGTTTGATAGTTAGACGAAGTCAGGCTGGCCGGTTGAAGTTAAGCAACGATGCCACATCCGGCTGTTAGGGTCGACAGCCCTGGGATAAGCAATGACTTCAGGGATGGGAAAGTAGACATAGTGAGTGTTGCATAAGCCTACAGTAATTCCACTGTAACCAGCAAATGCACCATGGACCTGCCAAAATCCACAATCCAGTCAGCTTTAGTAACAATAGCATAGCAACAGGTCACTGTTCCCGGGATTTCAACTAACTCCAGTCAGCTTCAAGAAGTCTTGAATTGAAGGTCACCCTATGTGCTAAGAAACACATCCGGTCAAATTTTAGTTCTTTGGTCATGTATTCAAATACAATTCTATAATTCTCTCCACTTCTTATAAAACAACTGTTCTGGTTGTCGATTTTGGAGGAGAGGAACTAATAAGGCCAGGCAAGCTATGTTTGAGCATTACAAGCAAGTTGCAATACCCAATGTGTTTGAACAAGTACTCGTGAATAAAACACTCCCTATTAACCGTGTACCTCTGGGATGTGGCTACTTCAGCCATTTCCAACATAAGTTTCGTACTGCAAGCTGTAAAGAAGGGGAGAAGTAAGTATGACTTACAGCATTCTGCCCAAGAACAGTGCATAAAATTCCATCAGAAGCATTTGCACGGCATGCACGAATCATGTATGTTGGATCAATATACTTCACATCAGCATGGATTCCAATCTTCTTGAAATATTTTTTCGTCTGGCCGGCAAAACAGCAAAGCATCAAAATGTAAAAAGATAAAGCTTTTGAAAGAAATAACCCCAAACTTAAACTGACAATGATCTGAAAGGTTCTGCTATTTAGTTGATTCAATAAAGTGACATTTATATTCTAATAAAAGGAAAGACTAGCATATAGAAATGTTAAGACCAAAGTACTGGGACTAATACATTGCCTTTAGATAACAAGACTAACTGCAGTTCTAGTAATATGTTCCCTAATGGACAAAATTTGCCTATTTGGTGACAAACTATTAGACAAAACAGACTTCATTCTTTTGATAAAATTCACCAAATTGTCAGGGGTTACTGTCATCATAGATAACCAATTTTACAGTAAATGAAACTACTAACCTCTTGTTGGATGTGTACACCGATATCTCCGAGCACAATGTTCCCAGATGCATCTTTAGCATTAGTTTTCTCAACAAAATTCTGCATCAAGTGTTCTCCTTTAGGAAACAAGACATAGTAACATAGAATCCGTCGAACACGAAAGACTTGAAACTAGCAGCTTGCCAATATAGATAAACAAATATGTTCTTGCAACCCCCTATGCCAGCTATATTTGTAATTCATATGTGAGAGAGATTCCAATCAGGTATGATGACTCAGAACTATAATAAAAAGTGTTTAGGAGAAGATAGGAAGGGAAGTCTACAGGTTATGAGCAAGGAAAGAAAAAGTTCTCAAATTGTAGAGAAAAGAGACCTCAAAAAATTTTCCAACTTCCCTGCTTCACAATCATGTAGAAAATGCTTGCTCAATCATTGCGGTAGGTGAAGTTATAAAATGTATAATGGTGAATCTTTTAGTAATTTACCCAAAAATGTACGTGTCAAGAAAAATAATAACATAAAGAACCTGTCCAGCTCCCTCAGCTACACAGAGAACAGCCGATCCCTTTGTCTCAATTAGGTATTTTAGATGTTTCAGAACACCATGAGGACTGTGCAAATGAAATGGCACCTAAAAATACGCAAATAACAATTACTGTAAGCAGGATTTTAAAAGCAAGTTTAAATTGTCTCAAGGTTCAAGTACCTCAGGTATTAAGCATATGTCAACTTGTCCGCTGGCTAACGCTGCATGCATAGCTATAAATCCACTGCTACGGCCCATCAGTTTCACAATGCCGATGCCATGGTAAGCACTATGTGCCTGTCCAACCAATTTAACATTGAAAGGGACATAAAATATGTTTAAGTTAGTAACAAAATAGTAAAAATCAGCTCACCTCAATGTATGCAGAATTTATTGCTCGCTGTGCTGCTTCAACAGCAGTATCAAAACCAAAAGTTTTGTCCATCAACAAAATATCATTGTCTATAGTCTTTGGCACTCCAACTACAGCCACCTGCAGCCTTCGTTTACGACACTAAAACCACAAATGAAAAAGAAATAAGTACTTCAGAAAACTATATGGAGGACATGAGAAAGTATCTCTAATTCTAGGAACTACTCTTTATAAGATCTTCAATAAGTAGTCTAGAAATCCATTGATGAAGCAATTATCCAGAATGAAATAATATGCAAGTAATATCATTTCGTGTCAACTTGAAGAGGAATGAACTTAATCCTATCAAGTTCATGCAACTCCACTTCCATGATAGTATGAAGACTAATTTAAACTACAACTCAGTTGCAACTCAAGACCTCTTCCCTAGCTTACAGCTCTCAACTCAGATTTTGTAGGCAATGCAGCAATACTATACTTTCTGTTGCCATCTTTGCTCATTCTGTTATGTTCTCCTGTCAAACTTAGTGTATTATCTTCAAACAATATAAGCACCCAAAAGTTTCATCCTTTACTCTATGCACAATAGGGCACAAAAGAGAAGTAGTTTAAAAGATCATTCCTTTATGATAAGTGACAATGGAAAACAGTAAAATGACAGTCTGAACAACCTCATTATGAATTGCATTGGCACCAGCATGCGTACCATTCCCACCCAACACAAAAAGCATGTTGATTCCTCTTTCCTGCAGAGTTAAGGAAAAGAAAATCAAGCCACTTGAAGCTCTTTCCTGATACAGTTGTGTTTACCAATGAAGTGCACAAGAGCTCAAAATCTTAACAAACAAAAAAGGACTGAATACCTGCATACTGTCTACAATGTCACTAACATCGGGCCCTCCTCGTGAAACTCCTAGCAAGCTTCCACCAGAGAGATGGATATTTTGAACCACTTTTCTTGATAGCTAAAAGTAAGAGAAAATTCTAAAAATAATCAATTTCAAATTCATAAAGAGAAAAAGGTTTTGTTTAATGCTTCACCAATTCTTCTGCAATTATGATAGAAATATAAAAGAGCAGTATATACCAGTATCTCATTTAGTTCCTTGTCAGAAAATCCACGATATCCAAAAGGAATCCCCACTATGTTTTTGACACCATATATTTCAAGTGTGATGACAATCTGCTCCAAATAAACCCCATTTATCAGAAGAGATGGAACTGTAAGCACTAAACATGTCATGTCAACCTCCAAAGAACGCACCATTTGCAGTAGAAAAGAAAAAAAAAAGGTCTAGGAAATGCAATTCCTGCAATTAGTTTTCATCAAGAATTTTGATGAGTATAAATAGAGGGTTGACATGTACGCATACTGACGTGTCTGATCACATCGTTGAGGCCAGGGCACAATCCACCACAAGTAACAATTGCTGCCTTCACTTCTTCTGGTTTGAAGTATATTTTCTCCCGAGGGCCGGCACGATGAACCCTGTAAGGATTTCGAGTCATATCAGTCACATTAGAAGATAAAAATTGTTCAAACCAGTTCATATCATGTATAAGATTCACAATTACATGTCCTCTCAATTAAAAAAAACTGAGAGAAGGATATTTACCATTGTTCAACCCAACTACAATCAGGATCAATGCACTCAGCTCCAGCAGATGTGGGAGATGAAAAATGTATGACCTACATTAGGGAAAGATGATGTCCATCAATAACTGCTATTACATTGATCGGTTGATCAAAGAAAAGTCTCAACTTTCTTGTAATGGAGCTTCAATCTTCAAAATTTTGGTAATGCAGCCCTACCAGCCATTCATGCTCGACTTGCAAATATTGGGAATTAAATTTCCATATTGGTCATTCTTTGGATATTATTATCTAGTTGAATGTTAATCAAAACTTGAGAATTTATACTTCAGAAGAGGACACATAGGTTCTGATGATGTGTCACTGAAAAATGGGGAGCAGTTGAAATGAAGGGGCAAATCCAACACCATCCTTTTCATAGATTTGAAAAAGAATAACTAACTACTAGTTTTTTTCCATAAGGATCCAATATGCATGCAAAAAGAACTAATCTTCGGGAACCAAAAACCCAAAATTTAGTTCCAAAAGACCGTATGACAAAGGCCAAAAACATACCTTAAGAAGCACCCTATCATTGTTATTGATATATCCATGCCACTCCTCATCAGAAGGATAACCATCCACAAAATCTTCCGTCGGAGTCCTGTGAATTTAAAGCAGTTAGGCTTGTAGGATCTCAATGAAGCAAGTAAATCTCTTCTTTAACAAAATAATGCCACAATAAGAAACTTGCACAGAGTAAGATCTAAGAAAAAGAAGATAATATCAAGAGTAAAGCAGAGATAACACCTCAGTTTCCTCCTAATTTAACAATTCAAACTAAATCACTAAGATTTAACAAAATCAGCTTCGCTAAACAGCTAGAAGAAAGCTAACAATTCAGTATGATCCCATAAAAAGCTCTTGAAAACCCAGAAAGCGAAGAAGCAAACAAAGCTACAAAATTCACTCAAACTAAACCACTAGTCCCTCCACAACCCACAAACCAACTTTACTAGCATCACTCAATAGAAGCAAAAACGTGATTATCATGATCAAAAAGTCACCTCATTTTGAGACAGAAAGTGGAAGGAATGGACTCTGCGTCAGGGAAGACATCCGTCAAGTGAGGGATATTAAACCTCCTCTCGAAATCCCTCCTGTACTTATCTTTCCAACCCGGGTCGCTAAATTCAATCGCCGTACTCTCGCTCCGACCATGTGCCGAAACACGACAACCCTTCACGCAGGAACGAGGACAAGCAAAGCCAAGGGATCCCCGGTGCCGTAGAGGAAAAGCCAGCTTGAGGCAGCCGAGGGAGAAAGTAGCGACAGGCGAGAGACTGTCCATTAAACGGTGGTGCTTTTCTTCTTCCTTCCGGTCTCCTTACCAGTGCGTGATCGTTGAAAAGACAAAGTGTGTTCCTCGTAGGCGCAGAAGACCGAGGAACAAGAACAAGGACATGTTATGTCTTTGTGAACAACAGTCAGTTCTCAACAAGAAACTACGTGTCTTTTGCTTCACTTGCTATTATGACTCGGTCTTTTCTTTTCCCGTTTTCTTTTGTTTTTTTCCATCTTCTTTAGTATTACTTTAGTTAGGTTTTTAATTTTCTCAAAATTTCTTAAATATTTGATTATAATTCAAACTTTAAAAAGTAATAATAAAATGTTTAAATTTTTATTTTTTTTAAATTTCAATTCAAATTTTAAAAATAGTAATAAAATATTTAACTATTTATTTTTTAATTATAGCTCGATGTTATCTGTCATTCTTTCGGTGCCCTCAATCTTTTATTTTATGTTTGTTGTTTTGACGCGCCCAAACTACTTTTATATTACAGCATAATGCACCAGTAAGCTTTTCATTTTTAGTTTATTTTCTTGATACTTTTAATGTGAGGGCATCAGAGCTACATAATTTAAAAATCGAAAGGTGATGGCGTCGAATTGAAAACGAAAGAAAACTGAAATCAAAACATAAGGCTATCGGGACTACGTAATCTGAGTTAGGTCATTTTTAAATAACAACGTCATTTTAATTATGCGATTAAACAATGTCGTTTTATTAATCTTCATTCGTCGTGTTAATTTTTATTAACGTGTATTAATAGTTAAGGTTTCTAAAAAACGTGACAAGTCATGTTAACAAACTTAACAAGAACACTAACATCGGTTATAATTGAAAAAATTAAAAGTTTGAATATTTTAGGGTATAATTTAAAAAAAATAAAATTTTTAATTTTTATTACTATTTTTAAAGTTTGGGCTATAATTAAAAATTTGACAAAAGTTTGAATTTTTTTGTAATTAACCCTAAAGTTTAAGATAGTAAAATAGGCCCACATTTATATTTGAATTGTTTTATAAATATTATCGAAACTTATAATATTATAAGTTTAGGAAAATATTTTTATTAATACTTATAATTAAGTGTATAACTATTTGATTTGATTTTAATAATTATTTCCATTTAAATAATTTAGTAGAAGTTTTTTTATTTTCATAATATTTAACTTAAAATAATAAGTATGAAAAATATTTTTTTGTAATTTGATCCATTTGATAAAAAAATACATTTTAACCCAAAGCAAAATATTTTGTGCTTTTGTGTAGGTAACAATTTATATACTTGACGGAGTCTACAAGGACTACCAGTTTGTCACCAACAATAGTCAATACAACATAACTGGGTTTAAAATTTTATGAAATAGTATAAACATAATAATTTAATAAAATACTAAACTTTTTCTAATTAAGATCAAAATATGTATTCCTATTGAAACTGTATATGCATAACTGATAACTTTGAGTAATATACATTATATATAAATTTTGAACTATTAAAACTTGGGAATTACTTCAATTTGAGTCTTATATTTAAGAATTTATTCTGTATATATTCTAAAATTTGTGTTTTTTTTCGATTATCAAAAGCTACGATAAAAAAAACTTTTAACCGATTAAATTTTCAGTTTAGTTTTTAATTTTTCAATTTAATTTTTTTAATAACTCTTAACCATTAACAATAATCAATTTATTTATTAATTAATAATTTTTATAAATTAATAAGTTCTTAGAAATTAAAATAAATTTATTAACTTTGTTTAATAATTTTATTTTTAATTAAACTTCAAATTTTTAAGACTTATAAGAATAATCTCCTTTAATCGCGTTTTAAATTCTTTAATTTTATTAAATATAATTTTAATTAATCTTTTAATTCTTAAAATTTTATTTTATTAATTTAACTTTGATTTAATTTTTAAACTTTTTTTTGTGTCAAATGAATTTTGATAGTTACCAAAACTTTCGTTTCTCGGCTTTCAACTATAAAGGCCAAAAGCCCGTTGTAGAATTGAAGCCCTTCGGCTTCAATTATGTGACCATGATTTTATGATCATCGTTATATATTATTTTTATATATAATAATTATATTAACGATAAATATCACTATTCCCGTCTTTATTCATAGGCAACGAGTTTATACATGTATTCACGGAAACTTTATATGTTTATTTTAATTTTTGGTTCAATTTATATATGAAGAAAATGGATGATTAGAGTGATCGTATTTATTGAATATTCTAAGAATAAATAATAATAATAATAATAATCGATAAGTTTGAGAGGTTTATGAATTCCAGTAAATTTTCCTCTGTGATTGGCTGAAGACCGCAAGTTACCATAGTCTTGGAGCTCTTATCTTTCCTACGAAATGGGAACTACAATGTTGGCTAACTTCAGCCACACAAACAATAGACAAAACATATTAACATGTGCTCTCTTTGAACCAAACCTTATATTCCTTGGAGTGTAATTGTCCAAGAACTCACATCAAACATATG
>JANTNU010000235.1:3172634-3186554 GCA_024752395.1 Erythroxylum havanense | reverse complement strand
ATATCATGGACTTCATTAATTTGCTTATAGATCAATATCAATTCATAAATAATGAACATCAAATTAATGAAATATGCCTTTATTTATTTATTCATAAAGTCTATACACAATTTTGTACAAAACGCGCTAAAGGCGATTACCTTTAGGGGCACTGCTCTAACATCGCGTCCATAAGGCTTGGCTGCGGGGGCAGTCGCGGACTACATGGAGGGCCGACTCGCCCTGACCACAGTAGTAGCACGCCTCGTCGTCTGTCAAATGTCGGCGGCGTCTTTCATGATTAGTAAGAAGTGCCTCGTGCATTAAAAGCCAGAGGAAGGTTTGGATTTGAGCCGGACCCTTCCAGTTCCACACGTGAGTCCAGTGGGCTTCGATCAGGGCCCAGGTCGAGGAACAGAGAGCCGCGTGGGCAGGGCCCGTTGAGAAAGAGCCGGTGGCAGTGTGTTTCCAGGAAGGATGGTCGGGACCCAGGATCGCACGGGCGGCGGGATTGCGACAATTTTCGGTAAGATGCCCTGCGAAAGGAAGGATCGAAAATTCCCTCAGTTCCACTGGCCTGAGGCGGTGGTGTAGCTGGTCACATTCTGAGGGGCATCAGAAGGAGGAAGCGGAGCGGTAAGAAGGTCGAGGAGGCGAGTGTCCTTATCGATCCAGTGATCGAGCCAAAACCTTGTGGACCGGCCATTACCGAAGCTCCAACGTATACAGTGAAGACCCGTGGACCAGAGCAGTGAGATTTGGTGTTAGAGGAGCGTAGCCGGAGTGGAGGGGCGAGCAAGAGGGGGGGGGGAATTATTCGGCCAACCATACTTGGCCCTGAATACCTGATAACAGAGTTTGTTACTACTCGAGATAAGGCCCCAGGCAAATTTGAGAAGGAAGTTGGTATTGATGTCGCGGAGTTTCCGGAGGCCCAGACCTCCCTGATTCTTAGGCTGACAGACTGTGTCCCATGCAACTAGGCTGAGTTTCTTTGTCACCGATGTAGAGACCCACAGGAAGGTGCGGCGAACTCGGTCAATATTGTCGAGGACGCCTTTGGGCAGGGCAGTGCATTGCTTAAGATAGCCGGAGATGGATTGAAGGACCGATTGACACAAGACGGAACGGCCAGCAAATGCGATCGTGTCTGGACGCCAGTGGTCCACTCGTCGCCAGATTTTGGAGGTGAGTTCCTGGTAAGTGGTCTTGGAAAGCCGACCATGAATGAGGGGACGCCTAGGTATTTGCCGAGGTCACCCACAAGGCGAACGCCTATGAGGGAACTGAAGGAAAGGGCGCACTCCATGTCAATGTTGGGGGAACAATACATGAGCGTTTTCTTTAATATAATATAAAATAACCGCATGACAAAAATAATTACTCGTGTGGCTCACATAATGTCGAGCTATTATTATTAAGCATTGAAAATTGTAATATTTTATTGTTACGTTTTTAGAGTTTAGAGAATTAAATACAACCTGAAATTAATAAATTAATCTTAATTAATTAAAATTTGAGTCTACCGAAGGCGGTCTGAGATCTGACTCAAACAACCTAGTCCATCTGGCGTTTTACTTGGGCATGGAATCAGTCAGGTCAGATGGCAACAGAGTGTGGCCTGAGCCCTGCTCCAAAACGCGTCATTTAGACGCAAGACGATATGTACAAAATGCAGATGCTCACAACAAGAGAAAGAGGGAGCAAGACAACAGAAAGTTCAAGTTGATTGAGGTTTTATAATAAGAGATAATACTAATATTTAAAGAAACACAAATCACACCTGAACACTTATTGGATCAAAGATGCAGGTGTAAAAAAGTTCATTTCATTTTTTATTATGGAATAAAGAGAGGTATACAGGCACTTGATGCAATGCAAAACTTGCTGGATTTCCTCATTCTGCAAATCATTTGAGTTTGAACATGGAATGAACACTGAGAAAAGAAGCTTTCTTCTTATAATGCAAAGATTGAATTCTGAAATCTGTTACTTCAAACCCAAGGAAAAAGACCTTTTCATCGATACAGGCCCCTTGTGCAATGAAATCCCGTTTGAGGAACTTTTGATCAGCTTGCGAAAACTTGAATTCCCACTACTTGTGCGCTTGGAGGCTCTCTTTGACTCCAGATTCTTGAGCTGTTCTAACTGAGAATCCAAGTTTTCTTCTTGTTTAAGAGCTACAGAGCTGTGAATTGCTGAAGCAGAAGCCAAATCCAATGACACAGACCTCCTCGCAGGTTGTGTTTGTGTTTCTGTTTCTGCTGCCTCTCTAGTATCAACCAAATCACTTAACACCCTAGAATGACTCCTGAAAACATTGAGAAAAGAATCCATCTTCGAGTTTCCAACAACTGATTCATCTGCAACTGGCAAGGCAATAACATTGTTATCTTCACTTCTCACTTCACTAGTCCCATCATCCACTTCTCTGATTCTGAGCGATCCACTATTGTTCACAGAATTCTCCGTCTGGGATTCTTCACTTGAACTTAAACCACTTGAAGTAGGAATTGATAAAGCAGCTTGATCATCAGAAGTCTCGCACAATATAGGGGCACGGCATAAAGGGCAGTTCTTGTGGGTTCTTAACCAAGTATCAATACAAGGTAAGTGAAATGCGTGCTTACAGTTTGACAAAAGCCGAAGACTTTCATCTTCTTCAAACTCGTTCAAGCAAACAGAGCACTCTGTACCTTCTATCAACCCTTCATCTTTCTTATACTTGAACACTGCGATTGAATCAATCAGAGACTGTTCCAGACCTATGGTGTTGATGTACCAAATAGGGTGATCGACCACCGCTCCTTGATCGCCATCAAAAAAGCTGTTTTGGGAACCGAAAAATACACGTGCCCGGCTCATCACTCTTGAATTCATCCGCCTGGAATAGTATATTTTAAAAAGTGTGCATAACATAGCAAAGAGAATAATAGCGCCAAGCGTACAGCCCGTGATGATCATACTAGTTTTGATCAGATGATTATGTGCTACATCTTTAGACTTCGGAATCGTATACCGAACGTGTTGTGACGGTGACGGCGGCGGCGGCGGAATTGTTGACGGATCAGGAAACGAAAATTCGTTAACTAAAAGGATCTTACATACGCTAGGACAGACTTTGAAACAAGGCCCCCAACACTTACCATCATGGTTAAGATATGGGTTGCACGGGATCGTACAAAAAATGGTATCGTAAGACGACAACATCTTCCGGGGAACAACAAGATTTGAGAGCTCAGACTCCATCTTTTCTCAGAAGCAGAGCATAAAACAGACGAAACAGGGGAGAGTGACTCATACGTCGGTTTGTAAAACAAGTGTGAACATTCTTTTGGAAAAATAGGGGACGTGATAGAGATTGGTCCTTTCACTTGATTTTAGGCCACAAACTGTGGGCTCTGGATTGGAAAGTGAGAGCATACGCTCAACAAGATTTCTGAAACTTTTGGCTTTCATTAGACGACTTCCTGTGCATGGAGGTGAAGTCGTTTGTGTCTGCTTTTCCAAAAGTCAAATTGTAGTTATTGTAAATAAATTGTCGGATCAGTTCCAAGCTTTACTTCACACCAAAGACGACGACTTGGAAACTGGAATAAGAACGGAGCAATTAAAGACTCATGGGCAACTTTAAAGAGGATAAAAAGGTGACAAAAAGGTCAAGCTTGGAGATAATTTAGAATTTACATGTTTTAATTTAATATATTAAATAAACAAAAAATATTAATTATGTTTTGATTTTATAGTTAATATTTTAATTAAAATTAATAAATTCTTTAGTGTACATTGAATAAATGGATAGTTTACAAATTATGTATTTTAAGCATATTAATTAATCAATTTTAAGTCAACCATGGTCATTAGAATCTAATTAATTATGATTAAGGCCACTGTTAATGGCTTCTAACAACTCTCAGGAGTCCGGACTGCAGGAAAGAGATGGATTTTAACCAGAGCCAAAAATTTAAAATAGAAGAGCTTATATATTTAATTTTTTAAAATTTTGAGGGGCTCAATATATTATTGGCTCTTAAATAATTTTATTCTTTTATATATATATATATTAAAAATAAAAATTTTAATTTTTTAAAATTTTAAAATACCCAATGTACCACTGAACTCCGTATATCGTTATCCGTGATTCTAACAACATCACTAACATCTTCTACTTTGAAAATTATAAAAGTAACATTCCATTTTATTCCACTTTCTCATATCTCACGTTTCAACGGTCTTCATTTACGTGTTAATGATAATGATCTGCAAAATTAATTAAATAATAATTTATGTTAAAACAGTTTTAAAAAAATTATAAAATCTATGGAAATATCGATTTTGTCCTACTTCATTTTCAGGCTGATGTAATTTTAGATAAAAGTCTTTGGCTGGCAATTGGATTAGTAGGCATAACCTAAAAGCACCACTTGGCCAACTAGTGTCTTCCCTCCCCCACCCACTTGTACTTCAACGTGGCGAAGCCAGGAAATGGGTTCTCGTCGGCAACCACTTGGAGGTTATTTTGGACTTTTATCATCGCAAAATGGTTGCTAAATTAAATAAACATTAAAAGATTACAATCAAAACTTTTATGTAATTTTTAAATTTAAATTTGATTAAAAAATGACAAGAAACTTAGGGACTATTTAGTTTCACTTCTATTTCTTGTTATTTTTTGTTTCAATTTTTTCTTAAAAAATCGAAAACTTGGTTAATTAAAATTTGTAATATAAAAACTGAAAACAAATATCTGTTTGATTGATATTTTTAATAAAAAATTGAAAACAAAAATATATTAAATTCCTTTACATTGTGTTTAACATATTCAGATTTTGTGTTGGTTTTTTATCATCAAAAAACTTTGCAAAAGTTGATGTTCAAAGCGAAAGTTCTACATCTAGTAAGTATGATTACATCTATAATAATATTATTTTCTTCATATCTCTTTATCTTTTCACGATTTTCATATCTCTTATTCATCCCACCTAGTTTTTCTATTTTGTTATGCGTTTGATCTTATGAATAAGAGAAGAGATACAAGAGAAATCATAAAAGCAACAAATAAATATGAAAATAAACCTGAAGATATTGCAACGCCGGTGAAGACGTAGAAGATGATGTAAAAGAGAGAAAAACCTTGTTTTTGTGAGGAAAAAAACGTTTATAAAAATTTGTCTTTAGAAATCACGAAAACATTATTTTTACATTTTCGTAAAATAGTTCCCATTTTTTATTTATAAAAATGTGTTTAATCAAATACGATTTTAAGAGTCGTTTCTTAATTTACAAAAGTCATAACGAGAAATCTTTAAAAAACAAAAACAAACATACCCTTAACCTTTAATTCGAAGTAATTAAATCTAAAAATAAATTATATTTAAGTTAAATTGAATTAGCTCAGACAGTAAAATTGAGTTATTATATTAGTTTACATTTGATATTTATATTATGTATGTTTCATTATTATTTTTTAATTCTAAAAAACTAAAAATTAGAAAGTATTTTTGAGAATTTTAATTTATTTTAAAATTTATTAAAATACAAAGAAAGTTTAAATCTTTTACTTTTATTCAAATGAAATTTAGGCGAGGTAGGTGGGAGACCCTTTTGAGTTTTATTTTTTTTCATTATATTTAATTCTATTAAATCATATTTTATTAATTAACTTTGAATTAAGTCAAGATTAAAGTTAAGTTAATGCTATGTTGGTGGGATTATTTGACTAATTACTGTGTACATTAGTTTAACGTATGCATAATCTTTCTAAGAAAGATACTGAAACCTTAGAAGACAATCCAACGATGCTGGATGTGTAAAGTTGTAACATAAGTGCTTCTCCAAGCACGCAAGAAAAGAATCTTCTCTTCATCCACGGCTACCCGTTTCAGGATTTTTTTTCTGAAAATGTGTGCAAGTTACTCTACGAAGACTTGCATTTCACCATTACTTGCGGTACTCTCCAAATCCACCTATAAACTGGAGCTCCTCCTGAGTTGTGACACACCAACCGCACCTTTCTTCTAAATATTCTTCCCAAACTCCCCCAGGAAGTTGGTCTCAACCTGCATGAACTGTAGGACCACCAACCATGGCATCCAACATCCACAAGACGAGTTCTGGAGCTTTGAATCAGAATGATGCGTTGATGGGTGCCTTCCTAATGCAGAACTGTGACTTACCCCCACCAGCTAAGGTCTTTTCAGGTTCTGATAAGGTGATGGTGTCGTCTATGAATAGGGTTTTTGGCATGACTGCAAGAGACGGGAGTAATGATGACGAGAATGAGAAGTTGGAGCTTTTAAAAGCATTGAGACTGTCACAGACGAGGGCGAGAGAAGCAGAGAGACAAGCTGAAGAACTGGCTGTGGAGAAGGATTATGTTTCCAATGCTCTGTTGAAAGAGTCGTTGCAACTTCTTGTGTATCGTCAATGGGTGAGGGTGCTTGAGTTTCAAGTTCTGAAGCTACAATCTCAAAAGGAACGACAAGAGAAGGAATTTTGTTTCGGCTGTGGAAGACCAAAGGCAGTAGAAGAAATGTTGAAGGAGGGAAAGGATAGTGAAGATGGAGGTTGGACTCCATGGTTTGGGACTTTGGCATTTTGTTTTGGCATTCTTGGTGTAGGACTTGCTCTTGGATGCAGATATCTTTTCTGAGAGTTTTAACAGTAAAATTATAGATCATACTATGAACACAGACGCCAACAATAATCTTCTTTTCTCGTTATGTTCTTCACTTCCATTGCTGGTTTTGGCAGAAACAAAAAGGTGATACCTTTCAGTTTGTGTATAGGAATCGCGTAGGGCTATATGAACTCCTGAATGTAGAAAATGGCTATCAAAAAAAAATAAAGGAACAGACTAGGACTTGTCTTCTGAATATGTTAAATAAGCTTAATCTGAGAATATGAACACACTAAAGATCACAATATGCTTAATATGAACACATTAAAGGTCACAATATGCTAATATGAACATACTGAAGGTCACAATATGCTTAAGTGTACAGCCCTCAGATGGCGATAGCAATCATCACTAGTATTGAAATGCTCTAAACAAACCCAGCAAACATGACGACCACACTTACACTCGATGTGATTGCAACCTTCTGCTTTCTCGATTGTGTAGCCACAGACAGGACAATCTCTCACATTGTCTTTCCCTTGGCGCCACTCCTCCAAGGATGAATCAGGGTCTTCCTTGTATTGTTTATACCTCTCACAGGAAACGTATGGATGATACTCAAAGTGGCATTTGGTGCAAGTCTCTGCATAACATGCCTCGCAGACAAATGGTTCACCAACTGTTCCAGGATCGGCTACTCTGTAAACAGAAGGGCAGTCCGGAGACGGGCAAAATCTGTAGGTTCCTCCGCTTGATGCAACAAATGATCCTAAGGAAGCCCTGAATAATTCCTCCAACTTATCACTTGACAATAGACACTTCAAATCTGTAAGCAATATGGGAGCTTTGCAACCTCCAGAGGTACAGCACACTGGGAAACTGTCCAGGTTCTTTATGGCCGATTCGAATTGCTCCACCAAGCACGACCGGCAGAAAATATGTTGGCAGTTTTCGAGCTGGTAACTATCCTCAACCTTACAGAAGCAAATGGGACAGGAAGCTTCATTTTCATGCAAGACAGCTGAACTCTGTATTGTTTGAGCAAAATCATGAACTATTTCTTCCAATTTCATCTTCATCTCTCTGGTTCCGATAATAGAGATGACATGGCGGCGAGTGTTAAGTGTACACTCCAACAGATCAGGTACCATCTCCCTGATCCCGTTAAGGTCAGGGCCAAACCTCATAACCAGTTCCTTCATCAGGTAAGGAGGCAAATTTCCACCTCTGAGATGGATCTGAAGTTGCTGATTTTCGTGGTAATTGACAAGGGATTGAATCAATTTCTGCTGGGCTAAAGCAACTTTGTCTGGTGATCCGAAGACCCTTACAGTATAGTTTTGTCTAGCAAACAAAATATAGGTACCAGTCTCTCGCTGTATTGACTTCATCAGATTGATACCCTGTACAGAGAACAAATGCTGTAACACAGTCGGAGTAAGGCGAGCACTATCTATGATCTGGCCTTTCATAAGCACTTCCAGAGGTTGTCTCAGTAGTGCAATTTTTCTCGTAGCGTTAGCAGTTATCCTCACTCGATAGGAACCATTCTCATTCCGGTCTACACTGCAATCAATGCCTGCAAGAGACATAATAGGTTGTCTCGGTTCATTCTTGAATCAAAAAAGTTGGGAATTCAAGAATTGAAAGAAATGTCCAGTTAGGCAAAACGGTCCTTCTTTGAACAGGATTACTAAGATATCCAACAAGAGATTACTACATTGGTTACAAAATGGTATTACTACATTGGTTACAAAATGGTCGCTAATTCTGCTATTTCTGGCCAAACATTTTCTGGTTCACAAAAAGTCACAAACACAAGCGCACAAGTACAAAATGATGTTAACACGATAATACTCCAATCAGCATTTCTAAAAACATGGCCATGTTATTGAAAGAAGAAATTACTGTAAAAAATAATTACTGAGTTGAAAAAAAAAACATGGCACATTGCGCTATAAGGTGGGAAAAAAAAAGAACTGGGAAAAAAATATCATATGATTCTGCTAGCAGTACCTTTTATATGCCTCAAGCTTGCAAGTAAAGAATTCAATTGGTTCCTGATGGCAGGGTAGACAGAGGCAGAACAGGAAATTGAGCTATGAAACAACTGCTTGCATTTTAGTTTTTGCCATGAAAGACAACCCGGCAATACTTTTCCTTCCAGATTCTCCAAAGCTTCTGCTGCCTCTAAATGTAACCTTCCATCAAAAGTGATCAAAGCTTTCATAAATGCATGCTTTGAATCAGGTGGTAACACTTGGACACTACAACAGCTAGTATTGGGATACCTCCTGGGAATAAATTTGGAAAGTTCTCTAAGGATTGCTTCTTCACAGGAATGCAGTGGAGGATTTTCTACTTCCCCTCCCCTTACTATGAATAGATCCACAATTCTCCTCTTCGTAGCACTTTTCAATACATTTAAGATATCATCTTCAGAAAGCTCTTTATCAAACCCTTTTACAACAACAGAACATGATTCTTTTTTGCTTGCTTCACAATGAATATTCTTTCCTCCTATTACCAGGTTAGCAAAATCACAAACCATGTAACAAACATCTTGATTATCACATTTAACAATTGCAAGCCCCTTACTCTGCCTACGAGGCCAATAAACCTTTGCTCTAACTGCAGGGAACGAACTCATTTTATGATCACCAACAAATGTTGCTTGTGAAGGAAGTATTTTCAAGACAGAGCCATTGAATTCAATTTCATTAAGCTCAGCAGCTTTTTGAGCAGCTTCAGGAGTGAGAAATGTTATCCTCCCCCATTTTCCCGTTTGATTTCCCTCTTGCCCAATGCTTGTGGACTTCTGGATGGCACAAATGCCGCCAGAAACAAGTTCATGAAGAAGCACCAAAAGTTCCTTATCATTGACTGTACTCAAATCAGAATAAAATAAATCCACAGTCAAATATCTCTTCTCCAACTCTAAATGCTTGATCTCAGCACCACTTCCAAAAAGTGCCATGGAAGGTGTGCCACCAGTTCCGTGATATAAATGTTTTTCCATGCATTCATCGTGCAACCACTTCCTTTCATATTCCACAGCTTCTTTTACATGGCTGAAAACCTTGTCCATAGCTTTTGATGAGGCAAATAAGAGGATCTCATTCCTTTGAGGGTTTACTTCAACATTGATACGTTCATCCATGAAGGCAGTCCGAATATGTGATAGAAGAGAAAGAATATTACAGTTGGATTTACCACAAAACCTTTTGAGCAGTGTGCTGCCAAACCCAGTCATCACCTTCCTTTGCAATTTCCGCATTTCCATTTTGGAAGCATCAAACAATGGAGGAGGAACAAGCTTGGATAATGATTCATACTCGAACGAAGTTACGCAGACCAAATATTGATTTGATACTGACAAAAGTTCACCGAAAACAACCCAACTTGGCATCTCACTGAATGCTAGTAATGAACATGATGGATGAAGGAGAAAATACTTTCCAGTCAATGCCACTTCATAACCAAGTTGATCAGATCCAGAGTACATTGCAACATTTTCTGCAAAGGCAGCAAGTATCGCCATTTTCAAATATTTATCATGCTCAGTTGACTTGTAGGGATCCCAAAGCCAGTAAGATGGGATTATAACAGCAAGTTCCTTTTCAAGGCAAAGTTCTAACTCCTTTACCGTGTCATGGCATCTCCTCATGGATTTAGCATTAATTTTGTTTTCCCAACACCATTTATTTTGCATGTTGGCAGGAATTGATGTCCACTCCTTATATACAGAAAGAAGTGTAAATAGATCACCATTCTGATGGCAGAACTGCAACTTGAGACAGTCAGCTTTTAACTTATCATCATGACTACCAACTCTACAGAATATGTTACTGGCATTTGCCATTACAGCTGCCAGAACAAGGCCCTCTCTACCCAAGCAATGATGGAAACAACCAAGAATGAGCTTGCCAAGGCGAGGCTCAACACCCAGTTTAACCAGGTATCGACCTTCATCAGTCAATTCATAAACACCTTTGTTCAGTGTGATAGCACCCAACTGAACAAGATTCCTAGTGGTCATGTCAATGGATTCTGCACTGGGTGCATCCACAAAATCAAAACCCTTTATATCATTGATCCCTAATGCAAGAATCCTTAGAATAGCAATACCAAGATGAACTCTTCGAATCTCAGGTTCTTGATTGAGAGGCATTGACTCATAATCCTGCTCTGAGTACAGTCTATAACATTTACCAGGTCCTGTTCTCCCAGCTCGGCCAGCTCTTTGTTGAGCAGAACTCTGACTGATACAACCTACTTTGAGCACATGCATACCAGTGCCTGGTTCAAATTTACTCTCTTTAGCCATGCCACAATCAACCACATACCTGACCCCAGGAATTGTAACCGATGTTTCAGCAAGATTCGTGGCAAATATAATTTTTCTCTTCCCAGGATAGTTTTGAAAAACATGGCATTGCTCTTCAAAAGAAAGCTTTCCATGTAAGGGTAATGCAACAGCAGAGGAAGCTTGAAATTTCTCACAAGCCCATTCTACTTCCATCTGAGATGTCAAAAAGGCAAGAATGCTCCCTTCTTCTTCTGTTTTATGAATTTCTGTTGCAACCCTCACAACCTCACAAGCATATGACGCAACAGTAGCATTTCCCTCAGTAGTGCAAGGGGCATATACAATGTCAACTGGGAACTTTCTCCCTGACATGTGAAATATTGTACAACCAAAATAGTAGTTGGAGAGCTGGTTTGCATCAGCTGTTGCTGACATTATTACAAGCCTCAAACAACTTCTCTCTCTGAGTAGGTCTTTAAGCAGTGCCAAAAGAAGATCAGTGTTCAAGCTTCTTTCATGAGCCTCGTCAATAATTATGCAGGAAATCCTCGAAAGATACCTATCATTAATGTAATGCTGCAGTAAACAGTGATCTGTCATGTATATCACTTTGGAATCAAATTTTTGACTTGATGAAAATGTAGGATAAGAGATGACTGAATTTTCTCCATAGCACCCTCTACTTTCTTCCTCGACCCTATTTGAAAGTGAGGTGGCCGCAATCTTGCGGGGTTGAGTACATACAATGCACCCGTCAGCAGCTACTCCAGAATCAGAGAGGAATTGGACTAATTGTGTGCTTTTTCCTGAACCAGTCTCTCCAATCAGTACCATTACCTGAACAAACTATTATCAGAAGAAAAACAAAAAACCAAAAGTAGATGCAACCAGTTTCATTAAACACAAAAAGCAGTCTAGCCTAACAATGTGTACGTTTGTAAATAGTAACAACCTTGGGTCATTTATAATCTTAAAACACAAATCCTGAGCAGTTCAGCTACCATCTCCACAGATGAAACATGTGTTCAGGAAATCATCCCTTGAAAAGAATAAAACAAGTCCAGAACTGACTTTTTACTTTTGAAAATCGAATATTAACTTGAACATTTACTCATGTACTGGAGAGGAAAAGAAAAGAAAACACGCATTGCACACGCCAAAAGAGCAAGAGATAGGAAGACTATCATGCAAAGAGAAATAGTTCCAGATCTAGAAAAGTACGACTGAAGAGATGGTCCCATATGAGAATATTACGGGTGTGTCAGGTTTCTGAGCTTGGACCTTAAAGATGAATTCTTTTAAACAGTCATATTCTTCGTTCTTGTCCAACTTCTTCCGAACACGTTAGTATACTTTAAGCAATTGAAACTCCATAATCCTAACTTCTGTTCCTCTATTAAAAAAATACAACATAGATACATCCAAATTCCCATGTATCCACGTAACTTAAACCTAATCGCCATGAAGAAACGACAAAGAGGATATTAAGAACAAGCACACATAAAATGAAGAAAGCAAACCAAAAGCTACACCTGTAATCCTTCAATTATCCTCAGAATCTCTTGTCTTTGTGCATAAATTGGCAATTCCTCGTCAAGTCTACTAATTTCCCTCAACACCAATTTATGAATGCGACCCCAGTTCACTTCGTCATCAAATTTAAACACTGGGATTCTCCATTTTCCTTCTTTTTCAAAATCTTCCGTCTCTGCACCTCTAAGATGATTAAGAATACACTTCAGAGCGCTCTTGAACTCCATTATTCTCTTCTTTATCATGTCTCTCTCCACTTCCAAACCCCGTTTGCGGTCCCACATCTCCGCGGCCTTCTTCGCTAAGTTCAACTTCTTCAACGAATCGGCAAGTCGACTGATCTCCGTAACTTTGTGGTCCACTTTCAATTCCCATCTTTTCACTTCCTCGCCCTCAATAGCCTTATTCACGTAATCAATAAAAACCTCTCTGAGTCTCTGCTCAAGCTCTTTTCTTTCTAATGGGTCAACAGCATTGGACTTAGGTTCTGGGGTGTAGGAATGGACCCCACTGAGCCGGAGCTCCCACACGCGTGTTACACAGGAGACAACGTCGGCCCATTGTTGGAAATAAAGCCAAGCGAGTACACAACCAGAGGAAGAATTAAACACAACGCGCTCTCGTTTAGGAGTACACTGCAAGATAAGAGAGTCAAGGTCTGGCTTCTTCTGGGAATGAGTAGAAACAGAGTCAGAACAGAGATGAATTGTGTATCTCCCGCGAAGGCCAGACCTTGCGGTGCGTGGGGGAGGCGGTTGCCGTTTAGGTTGGTAGCGGTGGCAGGAAAAGTGGTCGAACGGCGAAAACTGCCGGCCCGTGGGCTGGTAAAACTGATTCTTCTTCATCACATTAAGAATTTGGAAAAAAAAAAAAAAAAGTAAGAAGGCAACGAGGAAAGCAGAGGAGAAGACGACCTGCGTGTGTTGCGTTGGGAATTATTTCTTTATGCTTACGGCAAAAGGAAATTAAACAGAAAAGATAAAAAGATGCGGGTCAGAGACTCGGATCGTATTAAATGTAAAATTAAAAAATTTGTATTACGATTAAAATAATATATTTAATTAAAAATAAAATTACTAAATAAAAATTAATAAGTTGGTTTTAGTTTATAAAACTTTATTAATTTACAAATATTTATCAATTAATTGTTAATAAAAATTATTCAAATAAATAAATTAAAATTAAAATTTTAAACTTTTTATAAATGAAAATTCAACTTAATTCATTTTTATCTATATTTATTATTTTAAAATAACTTAATATTTTTATAATGCTATTTCAATAAAAATATAATATAATTAATTATATCAAATTTCAGTTTAATTTTAACTTACTTATTATAAAATAGAATTTTTAATAATGATTAAAAATTTTAATTGATTTTGCTTGTTTAATTAAAATTTTAAATTTTTAATAATTTTTATTAACTAATTAATTTTACAATTTTTATTTTAAATTAAAAACTCTTTTTAATTGAAAT
>JANTNU010000235.1:3150584-3161196 GCA_024752395.1 Erythroxylum havanense | reverse complement strand
TAAATTTTGAAAAAATAACCTCATAAATTTTGGTTAAAAATATCAATAGAACATATATAATAAGATCATTGAACATAAACTAATTACATATTATTTACATAATGATTCAACTTAGCTTTAAAAGTTGAACAAAATTAATTAAATTCGACTAAAACTATTAATTTAATTCAAATTTAATTAATTTAATACAAGTTTAAGAACTGAGTTGGATTACAATATTAGTAACATATGATAATCAATCGAATAAAACAAATAGAGCCTTAATAAAAAAATCAATTAAATAGTTTAATCAAATTTCTACTGTAATAATAAGAATTAATTACACCTTTTCAAGTATTGATTAATCCTAAGAACTAATCTATTTGAGTTTTACATTAAAAAGTTTTAACTTGCCATGGACGTATTTAACACCAGTGAGCTACAGGAAACCGAACACTGCTGAAGCTTTCTATTATGGTAATGGTAAACATTGCCATGATTTGGTTGGATTCATGCGATCTATAAACTGCAAAAGAAGAGAGAACTCTTCAGAGCAACAAAGAATGTAACACTTGCGCTAATCAGGTCGGGAAGAGAGAAAGGAGGAAGCAAATCATGCATGTTAGGCTTGTTGTCAACCTAGTCAAAAAGGGTCTAGACAATCACACAAAATGATTTGTTGTAAAAATAAGCATGAATTGGATTCAGAAGCCAACAAATCTAAATAAGGATTTAAAAAATAAAAAAATGTTACGCTCGTTTCGGGACTTAACTTAACATTTTACGACACGAGCTGACGACAGCTATGCATCACCTGTATTATAAACTTGGTTCCGTTGCTGTCGCATGCTTTACGTAATCGATCGAACCAGATAGAGAAGAACAATGCTGCAAATCAAAATCTGACTAGATTGATGCTCCTGGGAAGAAAAAAAAGAACACCTTGTGCATATAGTCGTATGAGAATATTCTAGGTGTGTCCGATATTCAAAAGGCTAGTAAGTGTCCATGTCTATTATACTGTTAACACGAAACTGTGGAAAAAGGAAAACTCTTAAGAGAACCAATAAATTTCTCACATCCTCTTAATCACGTGAAGCATGAGAGACGGCTATAGGAAGAGCATTTTGAAGCAAACACTACGACCAGTGGATCGTTCCAAAAACTTTGAGTTAGGCATTGTAATTATGCATTATACGTCGCCCGGGATATGATCCGCAATAGAAAATTTTGACATTCTAAATTACGGATAAAATATATTACATAAAGAAGTTTTTCTAGTTTGTGTATTTATTTACTTATTATATTTTTATTAAACTTTACCATATTTTGATATGTATTATATTATATAGTGCATTACATATGTTTATATTTTAATCTTCTGTCAAGTAGAGGTAAAATTGCATAATATTGGATATCTTAAAATCTTTTGTTTTAACAAAACTCTTATTAAGTGTTATTGTTGTTATAAAATTTTATTAAAATTTTAAATTGATTCGGCCTAAAATGCTAACTTTAACCAATAGAGTCTTTAAGTCTAAAAGACTAATTAGGAGTAATTCAAGAAACTAAAAGACAAAACCTTGTTTTCATGAATGAAAGGAGTTTAGAAGATGTGATTATAGTGGTAGTTGTCCCATCCCTTTTACGAAAAGTTGCTCAACAAAAAAGTGCTCATTTCAATTTAATTTGGTTAGTAATTTAACCATTTTCAATATTAAGGAAAATGCCACGAGCCTATACTTTTAGCTTCAAATAATACAGACATATAATGGTTCGGTGATTAAAAAATTTAACTAATTTTATCAGTTTAATCGTAAAAATTTTAGACCGACAAATTTTTTTGTTTGATTTATTTTATCATAAAAATTTTAGGCTGTCAAAAATTTCAATTTAATTTATTTTAATAATACTTATTGTTAAAAATCAATCATTTTATTAATTAATAAATCAATTTTTATTAATTAATAAGTTCTTATAAACTAAAATAAATCAATCAAATTTTATTCTATGAAATTTTAAATTAAACTTCAAAGTCTTTAATAAATAAAAACGATTTCTTTTAATCATTTCAAATTTTTAGTTTTATTAAATCTTTAGTCAGCTTTATAACGGAACCTTTTAAATGTTAAATTTCTTGTTTTATAGGTTTAACTTCTGGTCCGATTTTTAAAATTTTGTTTTTAACCATTATCTTTTGGAACGTTTAATATGTGAATAAAAGTAACAATTCTTTTTAAATTTTTACTTTAAAAAATAATTTAAAATTAAGTGATGAGTTTATTTAATTACTTAATAAATTACAATTTAAAAATAAATTATTTAATTATTTATAAAATAAATAACTAGTTCATATAAATCATCATCAACTATTTATTGAAATATATAAATTGTATTAATTATTAAAGCAGAAAATTTCCATAAAATCGCCGATTAACCGTACCGACCAATGTGTAGATCGTAAATGACAGTGTATACGATACGCTGACGCCAAACGGAGATCTACAACGGCTCACATGGAGCCGAGCCGTACCCATATATATATATAATATAGCACACAACAAAAAGGGAAAAATATCTCCCACTGTTAAAACGGTCCACAACATAAAACCTCGAAATTCTCATTTGAACTGAATTTTGTGTTCATTTCATTTGCCGAAACAGTCGTCAACTTGCACCTAACCCAAGTCAGATTCTAACTCTCCATCTGACCCCAGTTTGTTTATTTAAAGACACTTGAAATGGTGAGTGGCCAGCTGGGTTGTGAACTGGTTTACTCTTCTTCTCCTCCTCCTCCTCTTCCCTCCTTTTCTTCTGTGGATGAACAGTCCTAGGCTCATTGTGTGTATAGCTTAGCTTAGTTGGTTTTAGTTAGTGATATAAAGAGGCGGGTGTTGTTAGAGAGGAAGGGTTTCTTGAATTGGTCACCTTCTCTTGTGTGTATGTGATGGGGTTTTGTGTATTGGCATAGCTTGATTAAGAAGTTTTTGGTTGTTGGGTTTTCTTGGGGTGGTTTGGTTTGTTTTCTTTTTAGATGGGTACAGAGGGGGGAGAAGAAGTGTTGAAGAAGGAGAAAGATGGGAGAGCCAAGAGAGATCAGTGGTTGTACAGTTGTATGATACAGAAACAGTATTGTACAAGCTGGTCTTGCTTTTTAAATGAGAGTTGTTCCAGCAAGTGAAGAAAGATTCAATCTTGTTTACATAACTTACACTGCTCTGAGCTCTTAAAGAGATCCCATTAACATCACACAAAGCCACACACGGGCCCTGATCCAGTTACAGAAGATCTGCTCTTTGTTACAGTCATGAAGAAACTTGGCAGCTCGGATTCTCTTGGAGCTTTCATGTCCATGTGTCCAACTACAGGTCATTAACCGACACCAATCATCTTGCTTTTCTTAAAATTCTTTGTCCACAATCCAGACAACCCATCATGTGATATTCCTAAATGCTTTAGCTTTTCATTTTTATGTTCAAACCCCAACTTGCAGTTTTTAAAGCAGTATGCTTTCAGCTTTTGGATTGGTCTGATTATATAAATTGCGCGATCCACTAAAACTCAAAAAAGTGTTTTTCTTTTTCTGTTGTGTACAGACGAGACCAGTCCGAGGAACAGCAACCGTGTTTATAGCAGGGATTTCCAGTCCATGTTGGACGGTTTAGAAGAAGAAGGTTGTATAGAAGAATCCGGTCATGTCGCTGAGAAGAAGAGAAGATTAAACGTAGATCAGGTCAAGGCCTTGGAGAAAAATTTCGAGGTTGAGAACAAGCTTGAACCAGAGAGAAAAGTGAAGCTGGCTCAAGAACTTGGGTTGCAACCAAGACAAGTCGCAGTTTGGTTCCAGAACCGCCGTGCACGTTGGAAGACCAAGCAACTGGAGAGAGATTATGGTCATCTCAAAGCAAATTATGATTCTCTTAAGGTCAACTATGATACACTCCAACATGACAATGAAGCACTTCTCAAAGAGGTATAAAGTCCAAACTTTTTATTCACTGAACAATGCGAGTTAGCGAAAGATTCTTACCTTGGACTTTAGGTATTGTGTTATTGTTCTGATCAAGTTTAAGCTTGGTTCTTTTGACTCAGATAGGAGAACTGAAAGCGAAGCTTAAAGAAGATAACACAGAGAGCACTGTGTCTGTTAAAGAGGAGATAATCCTTCAAGAATCGGAGGATAAAGTCACTGAACAGCCTCCACTTATTGGCTCTGTTAGAGTTCCAGAGACTCTGGACTTGAGCTACGAGAACTTCAACTCCACAACTAACAGCAATTGCAATGAAGTAATAGCTGCACCTCTTTTCCCGGATTTCAAAGACGGGTCATCGGATAGTGACTCGAGCGCGATCTTGAACGAAGACAACAGTCCGAACCAGGCCATTTCTTCACCTGGGATTCTCCAAAACCACACGCAGACTCAGGAACTCTTAATGTCTCCACCCTTATCTCCATCGCTCAAGTTCTCCTCTTCTTCCTCACTGAACTGTTTCCAGTTTTCAAAACCATGTGCCCTATCCTCGTTCGTGAAGCTGGAAGAGCACAATTTCTTCAGCAGTGAAGAAGCCTGTAATTTCTTTTCCGATGAGCAAGCGCCTACGCTTCCATGGTACTGCTCAGATCAATGGAACTAGCCCTAGTCTCTTCGAGGATTCAGGCCATAAAAACAAAAATAAAGCTTCAATAAGAAAAGTATGTAAGTTATAGAGAGAGCTCCAAGAATTTTGTAAGTTAGTACGTATTTTGAGTATCTCTACGTAATTAAAGCCATGTTTTGGTCTCCATTTGTGTAGACGGTTAGAATTGGAGAAAAAGATGTTGATGGTGGTCCATAACATGGATCGTGAAGAAGAATAAGAGGAAGATGGATTGTAATGGTGAAAAATGACAGAAAAGGAAGTTGAAGGAAGATCAAAAAAGGAGGTGGAAGATTAATAAAAGCCATAGATAGAGTGAGAAACAGTTTTTACGTGGGGATTGTGTGAAAGAAAGATGACGATAAATACTCTCTTGAATCGTGCGGGTAATGATTGGGTTGTAATTGGAAGACTCACTCTGTGCTGTAAAGGGTTTAAAGAAAACAGACAAATGGTGGAATCCATTAGAACAAAAGCTAGTTCCTGTAATGGAGAAAAACAATCAATCCATAACCATAATGGCTTTTCTTTATCTCTTTTATGTTTCTTCTCTTCAATCCATGCTCTCTCCTTTCTTCTTTCCTTCTCTTCTTTTAATAACAGTGTAAAATCAATCACCAACTCTCTTTCCTCGCGAGGGTTCAAAACATTTTGAAGTTTCAGATGAATCTCCAGTCAGCTTTTTGAAAAAATTGCAGGCTTGATGCTAGTCAGAAAGAGTGATGTTCGATCGATGTGAAAGGACTGAATTTTACATTTCAGCATAAAACTCTTTTTTAATTATTTTAATTTACTCAAAATAATAAGCTTTTTTATAATTGATAAACTCTTTAATAAAAATTATCCTAAAATAAATAACTCATAATATAAAGATAATGTTGTGTATAGTAAGAGACTTTTAAGTTTTATATAGTTTTCGTATCGGGTTTCTCTATCATAAGTTCGATATAAACTAGGTTCATATTGAAATAAATTTATTTTTTACTCAGAATTCGGCCTATTAATTTAGATAATCTATTGGGTCACTTTATTACTCTTATTTAAATCAAATTATATAACTTAAATGATAATTTATTAAAAATTAAAAATACAATTAATAGTTGTTCACTTAATAAGAAAAAGACATAAATGTCCCCAAGGATTTTGTGCACCGAACATGTTAACTTTTTTTAATAATTCAAAAACATTAATTATTATTCAAATATTATTTAAACGGAGGCATCACAGATCACTTAAATTAAAAATAACATTTAATTATTAATTATTAATTTATTAGATAATTTTCTCCTAACAAGTCAACAAAATTAACTTGTGTGAACAAAATTGTAATTTTAGTGTTCACATTGGTTTATGTTATAATTACCGTCACAAGGTGAAAAAAGTTAAAATTTTCCATTCACTAAAGAAAATACCAAAAAGAAAAGGAATGTTTTAAGATTTTCCCAATGCTCTCAAAAGTTGAAGACATTAATAATGAAGTGGATGCCTTCATACGAAAAGAAGCGTTTTGGTTTTGGTGCAGCCGTAATATTCTCGTCCGTTTACCATCACCATACAATGTAGTCATTTTCGTGTTCACATTACTAATCTCATTTTAGTGACACAAAGTTCAAGAATGGAAATAATAAACACTTATTAAATTAAGTTTTATCAGTTAAATAACTTATTAAATATCATTAAATCTTGTGGAAAATTACATAGCATTAATTACAAAAAAATTATAACTTGAAATTAAAAAAATCACTAAAATATCCTAACTTTTAATTTTTCACAAATCGTTAATGTGAATGATACGATAAATTATATTAAATTAATATACTTATGACGTGATTATTATCATTATTTAGAATTTTTATTTTTTAATTTATCAAATATTAATCAATATGTAATATAAATATAAAAAAACTAATATAAATTTACAATCGCGTTAACAGAAAATTTAATTTAGATTATTTTTCAAAAAATTAAAAACTAAAATTTAAGATAGTTTTACAAAATTGAAAAAACTTTAAGATCTTTTTTACTATTTTTAAGATACTATTTTTAAGATCAGTCTAAAATTATGGTTTTCATATAAATTGTTGGAAATTTGATTTTTTTACTAATTGCAATTTTTTATAATAAATACATTCATTTTGTAAAGAAGAATTTTTTTTAGAATTATAATGTCACCTAAATATGGATTAATCATATTAAGATAAGGGTACCTAAGATTTTACCATTAAAAGATACATAATATATATTAAATTAAGTACAAAAAGATGTAAGAGTATTTATAATAATTTCTTTGATGTAGACAAATTTAATAGATAAAAAAATTATTAATTAATATGTTATGTCTAATTTTGTACTTCAGGTTAACCAGTTCAACTGTAAAAATTTTAAACTATCCATCTTTTCAGTTTTTTTATTTTAATAACTCTTCTCGTTAAAAATTGATCAATATATTAATTAATAAGTTTTATAAAGTTAAATTAAGTAATTAATTTTTATTTAATAATTATTAATTTAAATTTAAATTCTTTGAACATTTTTTTACTGCATACGGAAACTGGTCATCATGACAATTTAATAAGGCTGTTAGAGAATAGGCACAGAAGAAGCCAAATAAGCCATGAAAACGAGGAATGCACACGTATGTGCTCCTCAAAAAACTAAATACTGCTTTTTCTTTTTCCAAAAAACAACCTTTTTTAGTTTGTTCATTTCGGGCACTCATCTCTGGTAATCTGACATGCTTTTCGTGATTGTGCGCTCTTCGTTTACACGTGTACGACGATGGGACCCTGACTGTGACTATCGATATCTAATTAACTTAATTAGAAGTTTAAGTTAAGGTCAAATGTACTAGGTTATCCGTAAGCTCATTTAGCTTCACAAAACTCATTTTCCCTTAAGTCAATTTCCTACTAAATATATAATTGTAGAAATTAACAGAGAAATTTATATTTTAAATATTAAACTTTATTTAATTTCATAAAAAAAAAACTCAAAAGTATTTATTCTTTCATTTTTTTAATTCAGTAATAAACCTTTTTAAAATTCATACATTCAATTTTGACTAATAAATAGATATTTAAGTGATTTTTAAGAAATATATTATAACAATAAAAATAGCATTTTAACTTATTTTTCATAAATTTTAAAAGATTAATCACTAAATTAAAATTTTTAAAAAGTCTGATACTAAATTAAAACTTTTTTAAAAATTAGACAATTTTGAATATATTGTCTCAATTTCATAATATAAATTTAAAATAAAATACCAATAAAATAAAGAAAATTTAATTTATTGTAAATATAGTTCAAAATTAATTAAAAATATAGTTCAAGGGTTCAATCCTTCATGTTATACTTAATTACTCAAACGGTGCATAAATTGAATCTATAAACTAATTAATTATAATTATAGCTTATAACAACAATACCCAGAAGAAATATCGCTAAGATGCGAGATCTATAAAAATTTAATAATATACAACCTTACAGCTAACTAGTAGAGAATTATAATCATAATTTAAGGGTTTAAAAATAAATTTAATTTTTTTAATAACCTGTATACTTTCAATCAATATTATAAAATTGAGTAAAGCATATTAAAATTTTTAATAATTTGTATATTTTTAACTACAAGAACAACTAAGTGAAAGTTTTGTTCATATTAGAAATCTGGGAGGATCTGATAATAAATAATTTTATTCCTAACCAGTATTATAAAATTAGTAAATGTTGTATATTCTTATTTCAAAGTTTTTTCTCTAAATGTTTTTCTAAATCCAATTTTACATCCTAATACTTTGGTTCTCTCACTTCCATGCAATAAAAATAAAGTAACTTTTAAAATTTCAATTATCTCTCCATCAGTGACAGAGCCAAGAATTTAAAATAGGAGGGTCTATAAATTTATTTATTTTAAATCTTGGGAGGCCCAATGTATCACAGGGCTTCAAATCATTATATATATAAATATATATAAATAAAAAATAAAAAATATTTTTTAAAATTTTGAAGGGTCCATTGCATCAATGGCCTCCATGTGGCTCCGTCAGTGCTCTCCATCCATTTCTTTTTTGTTTAGACTTAGGGTAGTTTTAATTTTTATGTGTCACTCTGTATTTCTCTCTATTTGTTCAATTATTAACATTTAATAAATGAATGAAGAGAGACACATAAAATAAAAAGAGATTAATTCCTCTATTTTTATGTGCCATACACGGAAAGGAATTGATCTCTTTTGCTTTGTCTTTTGGATTTGGACTTGACTAGTGTACTGAATTTACAGTTTATTTTTAAGCTATGTGGCGGGTATATGCCTTTTTTTTTTCTGATAGTGTTTTGTTGTGGGAAACAGAACAGAGAATCCAATTACTTTTGCTTCCAAACAAAATAATCTTCAGATTATTTTTTTAAAAAAGTAAAAAACTGTTCATGTCAAAAGGTTTTGGTCCCCTACACTTTTCTTAACGTGGTCCCCCCTATTACAGTTTCCTTTTGGCAAGGGATTGGTGGAGGCATGTGATGTGGGGCCCAGTTGATGTACCCATCAAACTACGGTCGTTCTCAACGTTGTCACTATCGTCGCATTGAAATTTGCAGGAAAGCTAAGGGAGGAAGACTCGGGAGGAATTTATAGCGTATATAGTAATGTACAACAAATTATGTACTTCCTCTACATATTGGCGCCGCTTGATCGGTGATCATATGTCGTCCATAGATAAAGAGCTTGATGAGAAAATCCAATACCGTGTGCCTTGGTCATGTCATCCCTCAATTTCCCACAAGGATAGATAAATTAATACTCTCTCGTGTTCAGAGTAAAAGTCGTTTTTAGAGAGATGTATATTTATTAAAAAAGAGATGTACATTTATTAAAAAATTAAGAAAATGTTTGATATATCTTTATTAACGGTGTTATCCATGTGAGAGAAATTGTATGTTGAACTGTCTTAAAAATACAATCTGTATAATCAAAATTTGATAGAAATTAAAGGATAATTTTAGAAGTAAAATTATAAACATGCATGAAAAGTCACGAACAACTCTTATTTTGAATAATTAAAATCCTTCTGAAATGATTTTCATTTTGAACAGGATAGAGTAATATATTATCAAGACAAACTAACAAAGAACTATAAGTCTTCAAGAATTGTATAGCTCTATTCATTTGGGTTGATCCTTGCTTATTATCATTTGAATGCACACGATGCAAAGTTTTAAGAATCAAATTGGTTAGGTCGGTTTAATTATAAAAATATTAAACCGACTAATTTTTAGTTTATTTTTTATTTTTAATACAATTTAATTTAATAATTTATATTGTTAAAAATTAATCATTTTATTAATTAATCGATTTTATAAGCTAATCAAATTTTTATAAACTAAAATAAACAATTAATTTTATTTAATAAGCTTTTTATTCAATTAGAATTTTAAAATTTCGATACGTAAAGATAGTCTTATATGAAGTCAACATCAACTGAGAGTGCATGCAAGAAAATAATTGAGTAGAGCGAATCCCACAATCCATGATCATCAATTATTAAAACGAAATGAAAAGTATGATGCATTCACATGCAATTCCGTGCCAAGCAAAGCAAGCACTGACGAGGAGAGAGAGATGCATACATTATTATTAGCTTCAAGAAAATCAGTTTTTTTAGTACAATAGAAGTTTCCAATCTAATACTTAGGTGGCGTTTGATTTGAGGGTTTGGGAATGAAGGAATGGAATGATTGTAAAAAACAGTGTTTACTTTAGGTTTTTAATTCCAAAGGAATGGATTTATTCCATTAAATTTGGGAATCTACTAAACCCTCCAAATATGGTGGGTATCAAGTTTTCATTACAATCTAGTGGTTATCATTTATATCCCTCTCTCACATAAGCAATTTTTATTCTTAATTATATTAGTCATCACTCATCATCATCATCATCATCATCATCATCATCATCATCATCATCATTATTATTATTATTATTATTATTATTATTATT
>JANTNU010000235.1:3111102-3126702 GCA_024752395.1 Erythroxylum havanense | reverse complement strand
CGGCGAGTTATCCTCGAAGTGGATTCCCTGGAGGTCATAAATATCTTATCCACATCTAGTGTCCCTTCGACTGACTATTCTTTTTTGGTGGCAGGTATTCGGGAGCTTTTGTATTGAGCTTGGGACTTGAAGTTCCAACATGTATATCGGGAAGGCAATCAGTGTGCGGACAGTCTTGCTGCCCTTGCTGCTTATTCCAGCCCCGGAGTCCACTCTCTTCAGGAGGCTCCGTCGCTTGTCTTTGCCTGTATGTCCCGTGATTCTCACGGTGTCTTGTATCGCCACTCTCTCCCTGAGTAGCTCTGGTTTCTTCTCCCTTACATTCAAAAAAAAAAAATCTTCTTGAGCTTATGTGATGAGTCGAAGAGTTTAAGAAGTTTAAAGGCACTAAGTCATTTGACTGTGGAGGAACAAATAGCAATTTTTTTAATAACTATAGGGCATAGTGAGACAACTAGAATAAATGTATAATGCTTTCAATATTTGACGTGGATAATTTCGAAATACTTTCATAAAGTCTTATGTGCTATTAATCGTCTTGCAAAAAGATTCATTACTCCACCATTTTTTACTAATAGACCTCCTGAGATTTAATATAATTCAAAATTCTTTTCATATTTTCATGTACATTCATATATTTAATTACTATTTTAATTATGTTCTTATGATTAATAATTATTTTAATATATATTTTAATTTTTAGGATTATGTAGGAGAAATATATGGTACACATATTGATGCACATGTTCTAACTAATAAACAAATACCATATATAGGGATAAAAAAATTCATTCAACCCAAAATATTATGTGTTATTGCTCATTTAACATGCATTTTACATATGTAATAACTGGGTGGGAAGGTATTTCAAATGACTGTCAAGTTCTTTTAGAAACAATAACAAATCTAACAAATCAAATTTCTATGCCTCCACAAGGTAATATGTTATTTTAAATAAACATAGTATTTATGATTTATTTTTAATATTTTTTGTTAATATTATGTTCTTTATATGTTAGGCAAGTACTATTTGGTTAATTCGAGTTACACCAATATGCCTGGATTTCTTTCACTATACCGGAGTAAAAGATATCATATGCGAAATTATAAAGGCATAGGAAAACGTCAAGGTCTATAGGAAGTGTTTAACTACAGACATTTTTCATTAAGAAATGTTATTGAAAGATGTTTTGACGATTTAAAAGCAAGATTTCTTATACTTAAAAACATGCTGAGTTATGTTATGAAGAAACAAAAATACATCATTATTGCTTGTTGTGTTACACAACTATATTAGAATGTATGGACAAAGCGATAAATTATTTGAAAGTTGTGCTAAAAATGAAGAACAAATTAGGGAAAGTAAAAATGAAGATGCAAGTTCTCAAGTAGAATATAATATCACTCCAGCACAATTTTGAGGTACGTCTTGGAAGCAAGATGAAATTGGTAGACAAATATGAAGTGATTATATTATTTGTAATTGATTTATGTTTCTTTTTGTAAATGATAGTACTATTATGTTTTTAAGAATTATAGTATGATGGATATATTTTATTGATTATAATAACTTAATATAATTTCTAAATTATGTAATTTTATTATATACAATTAATGTGTACTTTTTAAATAATAATTGATTTGCATATATTTTAATTTTAGCTATAATGATAATTAATTAATTTAAAAATATAATTTATTATATTATAATTATTACACGTAAGAGTATAATCACAAAAAAATAGAAATAGGATGATAGACATGTTTTTATTTTTAGTTTTTATTACAAATTTTAATTAAATAAGTTTTTATTTTCAGTTTTTATATTACATATCTCAACTAAACAGGTTTTCGTTTTTTTAAAGAAAAATCAGAAAACGAAAACTAACGACAACAATAAAAAAAACAGAAATGGTACTAAACGATTATTAAATTTTTTAACTTATCGGTTTAATTTTCGATTTAGTTTATTGTATAATTACTTTGAGCTAGTCAAAATTTTCATTTCAAGTCACACGTGAACGTGGACGTGATGGGAATTTGGACTTACATATAACAAAATTCAACAAGTAACCCTACTTCCCAACTGCCTTTCTCACTTCTCAACCGTGGTTCTTTCTTCTTTGTCTTCTTTCTTCTTAAAAATATGTTTTTAGCTGGATGAACAAGTAGTCAACTCCGTAGCAGTAATGGATGGATAAAGAGTCGGGTACACTTTGCTGTGATGGACAGTTATATTCACTTGCACGACTGTAAAGCTTCTTTCTACAATATTCAACCTTCTCTTGATCACTTTTGCTTCCATGGCGGAGATAGGTGAAGTGTAATACACTTGCTTGCTTGTTCCATGAGAAGAGTGCACAAATCACTAAAAGTAAGTAACAGACAAAATCGTCGTCTGAAAACAAACAAATTCTTTAACATTAAAGACAAATTAACGTACCAAACATGCAACCTTTATTCTAATCTTGAAAACACAGGCAAATTCGTCCTCTCTCACAGATCGACGGTTCTCGATCAAGATGAATGGATGGCGATGACCGAGTCCCGCCATTTCGCTAACCTTGGTCGTCTGTTTAGCGAACATCCCCTCTTGACCGCAATTGTCCCATGCCACATTAATTGTTTCACCTAATCAATAGATAGAACACTAATAATTGTGTAAGAACCCACACCTTTGGGGGATCTAATCTTTTGTACTCATAATCTTGTACTATCTATGTTTTGTACAATTTTATCCATTTAAATATGTGAGATCTAGAAAAATATATGGATGAGATTGTATAGAATAGAGTTGGTACAGAATTATGGATACAGAGAATCTTGTCACATACCTCTCGGGATAGTATAAAATTGATACATCTTGTTCTATACCTTTCGGGATAGTATAAAATTGATACCGATTAGGTTTTGGTTTTAAATTTTATGATTATTAAGAATTTACTAATTATATTTTTGTTGATTATTTTCAATTAATTTATTAAATATCTTTTACAAAATACATAATTTATAAATTCTCTAAATAATTTATGAATTAATGTTGATAATTAATAAAGAAATTAATTTCTAACTTTCTAATTTGATTTATTTTAATAATCTTTTTGTTATAAAAACTGACTAATTTATTAATTACTTGACCAATTTTAATAAATTAATTAGTCCTATAAATTAAATAACCAAATTAACTTTTATTTAATGGTCTTTTTTCGTACATAAGGTTAATATCCTTTTTGAAATTCTATTTTAAAATCTTCAAAATTATTATAAGAATTTAATACTAATTAAAATTTAATTTTTTATCTTATTTATTTAATTTACAATTCAATTTTTAAAATATCGGTTAATACATTTCAAAAAAATAAAATTGAGTATCAATATGTAACTTCTAAAAAATTTGGCCAGTGTCTTCTAAGAAAAATCTAAAATTTGTAAGTTAAGATATCAAAGATTCAATCATGATGAGAATTATAACTTAGTCTATGTTGAAATAGAACTATTAACTAAAAGTGTAAACATTAATATCTAGAAGAATAATTAGAATTGAGTTTATTATGAATCAATAGAATTTATGTGATGAAGGGTCCAAAAAGAAACCCTCGTGCGGCTGACTTTTCAGTATTCATATCCCCACGTGCGGCTCGAGATAAAAACGTTGATAATAATAAATAAATAAATAAAATAAACAGCATTTGTTCTTTTTTTGCAACCCCCACGTGCACTCTTGACGAGTAAACTAGTTCCCATGTTATGGTGGGCCTTATGTCTTCCAAGTATTTTAACTGTCCACGCACGCAATCAATGAAAACTCGGAAGACTCGTTAGTCTCACAGCGCTACGCTGCCGACTTTCAACACTTCACGTCCACGTTTCGAATTATGAAAGACCGTGTTCGGCCGTGATTCGCAGTCCTTGCGTCACCCACGCTGTGGGAATAGCTTTGCTTCCTATTTTTCAGGGGAACTTCTTGGAACTAACGTGTTTGCGTTTTTTTTTTATGTATATAAACGAGACGAGAACGTGTAGAGACTAACATCGCAGGAAGGGCTTTTGGATTACTTTGATAAAATCGTAGAATAGATCAGATTAAATGGGGTGGTCGGAGACGGAGCCAGCTTGTCGGAAGCACCCAAACGATGACCAAGGACAAGGGATATGTCCGTCGTGTTTAAGGGAGAAGCTGTCGCAGCTGTACTTGATTCCACCCCTCGCCAAGCCTGCAATGGTCGCGCCGTCATGCTCGTCGTTGACTTCTTTCTCCTCCTCTTCATCTCCTAATCAGCAGGGATCTTCGCCACCGCCGTCGAGGCGCCGCTGGCATCAGCGGAACGCGTCGCAGGCGGTGAGATGCGGAAGTTTTAAGGTCGTCGGAGAGGGGTTGAAGAAGAGCAGATCGATGGCTGTTGTTGTGTCGAGAAGCATAGAGGGAGAGGTGAAGAGTGAGAAGAAGAGAAAAGGGTTTTGGTCAAGGTTGCTTCATTTGAAGGGGAACAAGGAAAGTGCAGCTTTGACTACCAAACAGATGTAGAACTAGAAAACAGGATATGGTTTCTATAGGTTTGGAAAAGAAAATAAGTTGTGTATAGTATAGCTATAAGTTTACCAGTTGAAAGGGATTCAATTTGTTTCGTACGAGGATGTGAATCCTTACCTCAATTAGGTTGTTTTGATCGTTGCTCATGTAGATTTTGGATTTGGTTAATGTTAAGTTTTATTCCTCCTTCCATACACCATATTGGAAGAACATAACAGGCAGAGTTCGTGTACTTTTCAACCATATTTTGCAATCAAACTTCCCAACTTAGCATCACAAGTTCTAATTACAATCCTAAACTTATTACCAATTTCTTAGGATATTACAACATGATGGATCACTCAAATCACATAGAAATAAAGATCTGAGATTGAGCTTGCTTTGGAAGATGAACAATGGATGTACCAAAATAGTAAGTCAACCTAGTAAATTACTTGGTAGTAACTTGATCTTTTCCAAATGTTACAACTAAAGTCACTAAACTCAAGTTTACAGATTGCTAATCTTCATATTGTCAATATAAAGCTGGCTCTTTTTGTATTTTCTCTATGCATCATCTCGGTTTTTTGGATTACTGATGCACCTTCTACGCTGCCTCTATATCGCAGAACATCCCCCAGGCTTCAGCTGAAAATTGTCTGGTGTTATGAGCTGGGTATTTGTCCCATATCTGTAAATGTTGTGTATCAGTTTCTCCAACAGCTAGGCTTAACAAAATCTACATTATCTGGCTGGTCTTGGAATATGAATTCCCGTCTCAGTTCTATCTTCGTCCTTGTCATTAGGGAGATAGTGGCTTGTTTCAATCTCTGGAATATCTCATCAAGCGATTCAGAAGATGGATTATAGGAAGCAAGTTTAGTTTCTGGAGCTTGTCGAAGAGGAAGAAACTTTTTAGCACCTATATTTGCTTTTTTAGTCTGGAAGCCGTTCTTCATTGATTCCCACTTTTGAGGCCAAACCAGTGGATGAACCTCCTAATTAAATTATTAGAATTTGAGTCACGTGCATGAAGCAAGGACATCATTGCAGAAGCAATGTTTTTCGCTGCCAGTGCCAGTCTGCTATTGGCTTGTCTACTCTGTTCTCTTATGGCAGCATACTTATTGCTCATAGCTTCTCTGCTCGAGCCATATCTTTGACCAATTTCCTCCTTGACAGGCTGTGATGGACTTCCATCAGTGGTGACTAACCAGCTTGTAGCTTTCATTTCAAGGGCAGTTTTATCCTGAGAGGTGCACCTCAGAGTTAGAAAGCAAGGAATAAGAAAGGTAAAGAGGGGCACTTATTGCACCATTAATGGAACCCATAATTCACTAAAATGTCAAGCAAAATATAATCATGAAAATAACTTAATGACAGTATTATCTAAAATTATGTATACGTACTCTGCTATCGGTGCCAGACTCGATATCCACTGTGTTAAAGTTTCTCGACTTTGGAATGACACGCTCACCAACTTTTTGGCCTTGTTCTAGCAATGATCGTTCTAGAACAATGTACACAAGAAAATCTTATCAAGAACAACGTTGATGATAAATTAAGTTTCAGTTGTACTCTGAAAATAGTGTTTTGACAGCATAATGTCTATTTGGCAGTGAAAGGAGGAACATAGTCCTAAAACACTACCTTTCTGTAGAATAATTGTTCCCGAAGAATCAAAACCATCAGTATCATCAGCCTCCGTTGGGAACTTAAATCTCTTCCAGCTCCCAAAGAAACCAATTACACGGTCAAAGAAATTGCTTGCTACCAATAGGGTGTACATAACCATGATAAGTGGATAGATTCTGTTGAACCCGTCTCCAAAGAAAGAGACAGCATCATCGATTTTCCCCATGTGCTGCAAGCAGTGTAGTAATGAATCTAAAAGAAAATGAAAACTGGAGACTAACTTTCATAGAGGAAAAGAGTAAACAGATAACTTTGACTGATAGAAATTAGTGAACTCTTCAGGAGTGAAGAGCGATAGAAAGGAAGAAACACTCAATTAACAGATGATGAATAGGATTAAATGTACATGACCAAAGAGGAAAGTTGATTACAAAATGAGGTGCTAAAACAGAGTAAGAAAAGGAAAGAAAGGAAAACCATCCAGAAGGACATTGGTATCCTTTCCAGCCTTACACCTAATATTCTACACACACTTTTAGATTACACAGAACATAACAGCTTCTGGATTACCAAGCAAGACAAGAATTGGTCCTAAACTCAAGACGAGTAATTTATCTTTTCAAAGGCAATGATTTCTTCGAACGAAAAAATGAACATTATGTGATCATGTATTGCATTTTTTAAACCTATAAAAGTGAATACATATCCATACATGTCAAAGTAGTTGGGTTTGAATGAAAAAGACGGATAAATTATTCAAGCCACTGAAATACAATCAGAGCATTTCCACAAGTTTATGCACTAGGGGAACAAGATCAAGGAATGCTATTTATGACACCTGCAATGGAATGTCAACAATTTCAAGTAACAAATTCAAAATTATTCAATCACTTCCTCTTTTAATTAATGTACAGAAATAAGCAAACTGACAGGAGAATTACCTTTTCAAAAATAGTTCTCTTAGTCCCAAGATTAATAAGGTTGGGAAAATTGTAGGAAATTGGAGAAGCATATCGAGCAACCATCCTGAATGAAATAAAATTTGACATAAATATTGTTTCAGTTCTGTAACAGGATTGGTAGAAGTTGTGGGGAAAAATACTTACGAGCATATCATAAGCAAGCTAATTGAGCTTGTCTGCCTTGGTGTTAATGAGTAAAACATCAGCATCCCAACTTTGAATAAGGAGTAGTAGGTGCAAATATGCACATATATATCAAAGGAACAAAAGCTAACACCTGCAGGCCATGTTAAATAAATGTAGTAAGTAATAGCATGCCATTAAAAATAATATTCACAAGAAATAATGCAGAGATCTCAAATAACGACTAAAACCTGCAAAAAGAAAATTTACCTGTACTAAAACCTCCTCTCTTCCTGAAGAATTTATAAGTACCTCTGCAAGAAAAATTGCAGCGGACATGGTAGCTAGTAAGATAGCCAAGAGCTTTTCGAATTGCTTCCTTAGAATGCATCGCCAGAAAAATTCTGCTAAAAGCAATCACCATTACAACCATTAGAATAGGCCAGACAACTTTTAGAATAAGCATGAGTTGCTGTCTTAGATTGCATCACCAGAAAATTCTGCAAAAAGCGATCACCATTATAACTAAGACAACTCTTTAACCATGTCATAGTAACCTAAAAACCAACAAACAACAGTTAGGAAGAAAATCAGAGTAACAATGCCATCATGTGTCATGACCTTGCTTAAGATTCAACCAACCAATCAGAACAAGTATATCATCTTTTGTTTCATAAGTACAAAAGGCAAGTTATTTTGTAATTTAAACAGACGAGCGAGAACTCCGAGATAAAAAACTTGAAGACAATAGAATTAAATTGAAAGCAACTAACGCGCAAATCTTTTTCTAAAGCAAAGATTTAAAGGAGACAAATGTGTTTCCAAGATCTGGTGATTACCAGGTGTGTCCTAAAGAGATCCAAATTTTCCATTCCAAGCAGGCCTGAAGCTTGAAATATATTTCCTGACATAGTTGTAGGGTCCATGGTAAGGTTGAGAGAAAAACTTCCAACATATAAGAAAAAACCTACAACATAATTAGGAGCAAACCATCCAGTTGAACTTCCATGTTCATAATTTTTAATTGTATCTTCGAGTTCAAGGGCTTCAGAGACATATGATATACACTCGCTGCAAAACAGAAAGTGCAGCAGATAAATGAATCAAATTGTGAACCCTGTAATGAACAAAATCGAGAGCCTTGTGGTAGTCTCCAGAAATGTGGCTATCATGTGAAGAAAAGAAAAGGGAAATTCTTGAGGGTAGGTTGAAATATCATTTACTAATGAATTGACCGTGTGACATACCACCATTAACCAAAAGTTAAATGCAGGTCATGTGACACTTCAATGAAGAAGGTAAAGAAAAGTGCAATACGGACTTGCAAACAACAAAATTTGAAAGGGATAAATACAGAAATGTGTCAGAAGGAGAACCAGTGGCGAGAGTTAAGCACAATGGAGGATATTACTTGGCAAGGAACAAAAAGTAACAGATAAATTGCCACAAGAACAAAAGAAAACAAAATGTTGTGTATTGATCATTAAACTCAAACTAAAGAAGCATATCATAAACATTGCATCAATAAATTACATATGCAGACACTTGAAACTATGGCTTCATCTGCTGTAGTAGCTCACATCTCTGTAAAGCAAATGCACATACAAGTCCATGCACTTCTTCCTTTTCTCAAGTGAAAGAGATACATGAAAACCTGCTTCCACATCTACAAATACAGTAGTAAAAACCTATCATAGACATCCAAATTGATGAATGTCTTCAGAGTCCATGATCTAAGAAGTACTATCCCGTTGACAGCATAACCACATAGGCATAGAATAACTTGATGTTGCAAAAGATGCATGCTGCTATTATGGATTGAAAACCGTTATGGCTAATGTGAAGACAGCCAGTATTCAATTGACCAGTGGAAAATATTTAACATTTGCTGATAGGAGAATACATATGTTAAGAACAAATTATAAACCTCGGAAGCTAGCATTTGTCATACCTTTTATAACGATAATACAGCTCTCTAGAACATCCAAGATTACGTCTTAATGATGCCATTGATTTTTCATCTGCATCATAGTCCATATCATTTTCTCCCAATTGGCCACCTTGTGGGTTAAATGAGGGATCTTGCCTCAACTGTGAGTTTAAAAGGAATTAAAAAGAGCATCTCACCAGTACAAGTCCCATATAGAAAGAAAGAGATAAAGGCATGGAGAAGAAGTAGGAGCGTGGTCGATACCATTTCAGTCAGCATATTGTCAATAACATCCATGTAATGCCTTAAGGGATCATGCTTGGACATCTGATTTGATGTTGTTTGAGCAATCTTTTGAAGTAAACAAACATCGAGTCACGTGTAAGTAAGCAATTGCTACTGATAGAATAACATTGCATACAGCAATAATAGGCATTTCAAACATCTGTGACTGAAGATGAGCATCAAAATTTTAAAAAAATAAAACATATTGGTAATCACTTATCCAGTAATTAAACTAGGATCCATGTAGCAAAACATGAATGTCAATAGCAATTTCAGAAAGCTACAATGTGATATAATTTATTACTGAGAAGACGTAGGAATTAATAATTCCTTTTAACAAAACTATGTCTTCATAGTTACCCAGAAGACATAAGGAACTTTACAGAAAAAATTGTAGTTTCTTTGGCAAAAGGGAAAAGGAAAATTGCATGTCAATAAATGATATAGCAAGCATCACACCAATAATTGTTAGAAAAAGAGAGAACATTTCATTTTTGTGTCAAGAATGAAAAGAATCGGAGAAATAGGATCCATAAGATATATTTCAAAAGCAAGTTACACCTCAACGAAATGGACGACATCTATAAAATCTGAAAGACATATAAACTCATCAAGTAGGATGACCAATATGAATTGGACTCTACAAGAGCTACACAGCATAAATCCCAGCATAAATGATATATCTAATGTACTAATAAAGTTCAGAAACTTACAACACTAGCATTCGAGAGTTCTTGATGAGCCTCATCAAGTTTCACAGCCATTTTGGCAATTTTGGTGAGAAAGAAATTTTTGGCGAGTTGTCCAATCTGAATTCTTCCAAAGGCTCTTCGGAATTTCACTCAAGCCAAAACCAAGAAGAAATACACCAGTTACAAGTCCAAAAGTATTTGAGCAGGCCATGACAAAACCAAGCACTCCACCTCTGCAACCAATAAAGATCGCAAGACTGAGATCTTATGGTGATCGCGCAACATTTAAGAATTATAGTATTGACAAACTCATTTATTTATATATATATTTTCTTATCAACTAGATGGGTTTTTGTCACTATAATTAGTCTTTAGGGAATTATTTGAATTATTGTGCCTTATATTTAATTTGTGTTTAAATATTTTGTTTTAACTGTGATAATTGATTTCGGACAATTGATGCTACTTTATTTGAAATTTTTATTGTAGAGTACTTGGAGAAATTAGAGTTTAAAAGGAATAAATAGTGATCCAAGGTATTAAAAACAGCTAAAGAAGAGAAGCATAAGTGCAAGCATGATGATTCTCACCCATACTATACCAGTCGGGCTCATGCACATCAGTCTCATGCAAATCTTTCACATCATTATTATGACATTCAATCAAACTAATACCCAAGTAAGAACAATCTTCATAACCATGGCCCATAGCTTCTGAAAGATTAAATTGCACTTCTTGATCCCCAATTCCTATAGTGATAAGTCTCTTCTTCATGTTAATTATGGTCTCAGCAGTCAAAAGGAATGACCTATCTAGAATTAAGGTGCTCTCAGAAGAAAGCTCATTAGTCATATCCAGGACATAAAAGTCAGCTGAGAAAACAAGAACTTTGACTTACACAAGGATATCCTCTAGAATGCCTTTAGGGTATCTCACTGTCTTATCAGCTAGACCAAGCACTACACTAGTGTCTTTCAAAGCTTCAATACCCAAGGACTTATTATCAGAGGTCGACATGATATTAATTGCAACATCCAAGTCAAGTAAGGCATGAGAAACAGTAGTTCTACCTATGGTATAGGGGATAGTGTAAGAACCCAGGTCTTTGCATTTAATGGGCAACTGTGGCTCAAATAAGGCACTAACACTCAACCCTAGTTGGATTCTCTCACTATGCCTATATTTTATCTTATATGTACATAGGTCTTTCAAGAATTTAGCACACTTAGGCATCTTTTTAATCAATTCAAATAATGGCACATTCACCTCAAGTTTGCTAAACATTTGAAACAATTCATCATTGTCTTTCTTGTCAACAATTTTTTTACTAACCAAGTAAGAATTTGGAAAAGACAAGTCGCGAATGTTTACCCCATCACCTTTGAAGTCGGAAGGTGATCCTTCCTCCATTAGTCTTTTCATGATAGTTGTTGCCTCTTCATCATTTTGCACCACTGGTTGTTTTCGAGACTTCTCTATTAGCTTCTTTTCTTGTAGGCTTTCAGATTAAATAGAAGTTTTCTTCTTAGCTTGGGAGGTTTCTTGAGCAGTGTTAGTAGGAGGAGACTCAACGTCTATTTCCTCATTAACCAATTCTTCATCCTCTTTGAATTTCACTTTTTTAGCACCAATTTCTTACCACTTTTCAGTGTGATTGCATTCAAAGATTTAGGATTTATCACTGTGTTAGAGGGTATAAAACCACTACTCTTTGCTTGTTGTTCACTCAAGTTATAGGAGATTTGAGTAACAAAAGTGTTCGAGTTCTCATGCTTAGTCTCAATTTGCTCCAACTTCGAGAACACATTTTGTAGACATGAGTCCATCTTATTCCTCAAAGCATTTAACTTAGCATCGGTTTGTTTCTTCTCATGATCTAATCTTGAATTAATCCCGACAATGTCCTTCATGATCATAGCAAATTCATCACCCTTAGAAAAAGAAGATGATTTCCCTTGATTAGACATCATTTGATTGGAAGAATTTCCTTGAGTGTTGCCTTGATCCCCACTCCATCTAAAATTAGGGTGATCTCTCCAACCTGGATTAAAGGTATTGGAGTAGGGATCCCTCTTTTGATATTGGCCATTTCTATTTTGGTAGAGGGCAAAAACTCTTCATATCTAGCACAATTATTGGAGGCATGCATCATGGATCTACAATACTCACAACCAACTATTATAGCTTGAGAATGACCCACTGAATTAACTTGCTTGGCCTTCACATTATTCTCCAAAAGATTGAGTCTTTTCTCCACTCGGTTACCCAAAGCAGCAATTTCAGCGAGAATATCTGGGGAAGAAATCGGAGAGGTATTGCACACCTTCCTTGTATCTCCAGATTGAGGGTCATGGATAGCCATCTTTTGAAGTAGGTCCCGTGCAGCATTGGGACTCAATTCTCTGAGCGAATCATTTGTCGCGGCATGAATTAAGGGCTTATGATGTGGAAGGAGCCCTTCATAGAAATAGTTCACCAGATCATTCTTTGAAATATTATGGTGAGAATAACGGGCATGGTGAGAACAACCTAGGGAATAATGATGAGGATAATAGAAGCATGAGGGAGATTAATAATTCCAATGTTGATTATAACCCTTATGGCTTTTATACTGATGATGTGAACTTTGAAATTAAAGGAGCATTAATTTCTTCCTTACCTAGATTCTATGGCTTTGCAGGTGATGATCCACATAGGCACATGAAGACTATGCACATGGTGTGTTCTTTCATGAAACCACCTACGACAAGGCCAAGCAAGTTAATTCAGTGGGTCATTCTCAAGCTATAGTAGTCGGTTCTGAGTACTGTGGATCCATGATGCATGCCTCCAATAATTGTGCTAGATATGAAGTTTTTGCCCTCTACCAAAATAGAAATGACCAATATCAAAAGAGGGATCCCTACTCCAATACCTTTAATCCAGGTTGAAGAGATCACCCTAATTTTAGATGGAGTGGGGATCAAGGCAACACTCAAGGAAATTCTTCCAATCAAATGATGTCTAAGGGAAATCATCTTCTTTTTAAGTCACAGTTGCCTCTTAAATGCAAAGACCCCGGTTCTTACACTATCCCCTATACCATAGGTAGAACTACTGTTTCTCATACCCTACTTGACTTAGGTGCAGCAATTAATGTCATGCCGACCTCTGATAAGAAGACCTTGGGTATTGAAGCTTTGAAAGACACTAGTGTAGTGCTTGATCTAGCTGATAGAACAGTAAGATGCCCTAAAGGCATTCTAGAGGATATTATTGTGCAAGTCAAAGGTCTTGCTTTCCTAGTTGACTTTTATGTCCTGGATATGACTAATGAGCTTCCTTCTGAGAGTACCTTGATTCTAGATAGGCCATTCCTCGGGGATCAAGAAGTGCAATTTAATCTTTCAGAAGCTATGAGCCATGGTTATGAAGATTGTTCTTACTTGGGTATTAGTTTGATTAAATATTATGATAATGATGTAGAAGATTTGCATGAGACTGATGTGTATGAACTCGACTAGTATAATATGGGTGGGAATCATCAAGTATCTACAGCTCCACAAGAAAACTATTCCTATACATAATATGAATGAATAAACTACTAACAAAGTTTCAGTGTAAACAGCAGATAGAAGGCATCCAATATACAATTTAAAAGAAAGAAGCAGGAAAAATTTAAAAACATACAACTTAGTTGTGACCAAATAGTAACTGTGAATACAAATTTAAGAAGCCAGGGACCTTGAAGAAGCAAAATATTAAAATGGTTTAAGATAGGGACCTTATCTTATTCAGCATTATGAGGAGAACGAGCCCAAAGAGGCCAGTAGATCCCACGATTAAATAAAACATTAAGTTAGCATGTATACTAGTCTTCAGTCGTTCTGTCACAGTGAAATCTCCGGCATCTTCAAAACCCTAAATAAGGGGCACCACAGCCCTGCTTAGAGATAAAATAATTAAAATGACATGAGAAATCAAGTGGATATAACCTACATAGGACAGAAATGGAAAATGTAGCAAGTGCCAATTTCTTCAAGGATGGTGATCTTAACCAAGCACGATGTCAGTTTTTATAGCACATTATTTACAAACTAGAGCAAAATAAGGAGATGATGCATGCCCATGAAGAAAACGATTTCTAAATGCCAAATCATGTACCATTGATGAATAAACACGAGTCCATCACATAACAAAGTTGCTGCATTTCTACATTCGGGCAGTGAATCAAAAACTATATGTAGATATGTGTGAATATCCTTAACATGAGAAGCAAGGGGCCATTGACCGCCATATATTCTCAAGAATATAAGAACAAAATAAACAAGATCACAAATGACTAGGACAAGTTAAACAGATGGAGCATTAAACATTTCCAGCTCAGGAAATGATATAATTACCGAGTGAGTTAGAAAGTGCTCCAATTCGACAAATTCCAAAAGAAAGACAGGCCTCCATTGGGAAGATCAAAATTTGCCTGCAGAAATTAGAAGAACAAGTGAAAACACCGATTCCCATTTCCGATAAGAAATGTTGCGCCATATTGCATGCAAATAATCAGGAATTACCGTCCAAATATCAGCAGGGACGAGCATGATAATGGAGAGAGAACAGACCCAGCTGTAGCCGACGGTGAAGAGTATATAGCGAGGAACTTCCGGGCTGGCGAAGTACTTAATGGTCAAAATCACCATGCCTAGGATTAGGGGCAGCGAAATCACATAAAACACCCACATGACTCCTCTCTCAATCTCTAGAATTTCTTCTTCTTTCTAGTTCTACTATTCTCTTGTACAGTGCATATATTATTGACAATATATCTTTTAAATTAAATTCATAATAAAAATAAATAATAATTATAGATCTTTAAAAAGAAATTAGATGATAAGAGTTTTAAGTTTTAGTTTAATTTAACTAAAATTTGAACTTAATTGAATTGAATTTGATAATTAATTGAAATTCGATTAAAAATTTTAATTCAAACATTTTATAATAAAAATAAAATTATATTATTATTTTAAATTATATTAAAATAATATTATTTCATTCAACTCAAAGTTACCCCAAAAAAAAAAAAAACCTGGTCTGATTGGGCCTCAGATCTGTTATTCCCATTCTGTCGTGCCTCATGTCCCTGAATAGATCGTAAGCATCTAACTTATTATAATGGATGGTTGAGATTTATTCAGGCACAAATTATACAACAGAATGGGAACAATAGATCTGCTCTCGCCTGATTAGATCAGATATGAGATATGTTCTTATACAAAAGCTTAGGCAGTTTAGTTCCACTTCTATTTTTCTGTTGTTGTTTTATTTTCTATTTTTTATTTTTAATTTCTGTTTTTTTGCTTAAAAAAATAAAAACCTGAAACTGAAAAAAAAAAACTATTTGGTTGAGATTTCTAATAAACTTATTATTATTATTATTATTATTATTATTCTTCTTCTTATTATTATTATTATTATTATTATTATTTA
>JANTNU010000235.1:3078761-3099968 GCA_024752395.1 Erythroxylum havanense | reverse complement strand
GTAATTCCGTGAACTCACTGAAATTAATAATTGTGTTACTGTTCTCGAAATTCCCACAATTATCATTAACTTTTAGAGATTAAAAAAGCACAGCGTATATATAAACACCAAGTTCATTCCGTTACTCTTTTGTTAGCTTCCATTTGCTTCCTCTATTTCTCCGATGACAACCCCCGACGAGACCACTGCTTTCCTCGGTAACTAGTCGAGTGATGGCAGCTGACATCGACGTCGTATCGCAGACTTTCCGTGCTCTGGTGGAGAGCGCGGACCGTAAGTTCACTCGAGTGCGAGACCTTCCGCAGTACGGACGCTCGCAAAACCACTACCTGCAGAAGGTGTTCAAGGCGTACATGAGGCTGTGGAAGTACCAGCAAGAGAACCGGTCGAGGCTGGTTGCTTCCGGTCTGAACCGGTGGGAGATAGGGGAGATCGCGAGCCGGATCGGGCAGCTCTACTTTAATCAGTACATGAGGACGAGCGAGGCCAGGTTCTTGGTGGAGGCGTACGTGTTCTACGAGGCGATTTTGCACAGGAAGTACTTTGAAGGAGCCAAAGCCAAGGATCTAGGTGTGAGATTTAAGGAGTTGAGGTTTTACGCGCGCTTTTTGCTGGTTTCGCTGATTTTGAACCGGACCGACATGGTTCGAGCGCTTGCTGAGAGGTTTGGAGCTCTCGTTGATGATAGCAAGGCAAATTTCCGAGTGAGTTGTTCTTTCTTTGGTTTAATTGTTTATTCATTTATATGGCGGAGAATGTGTGTTCTATCTTTGTTGGTTCAGGCTGCAATTTGTTTGTATCTTTCTTCTTGTTTTGTTGGTATTTAGAGTTCGTGTTTCAGTCTTCTTTCTCTTTTTCTGTTGTTCTAATTAATCTAGCGTTGAAATATTAACTGAGAGAGTACTAAAGCCAGCATGGTCATTGAGTTGAGAACTCTGTTAATCTTTTTGGAGCTCGAATTCTTTTGTGATCTCTCGCAACTTGAAATGAGAGAGTTTATGGAATTGGTAATCGTTGATGAACTTTTGAAATTTGTTTTTGTTTTTTTCTTTTTGTGTTTCGCTTAATTAGAAGTCAGTTTGTCGTTTGCTTGTGATTGGAGCTAAAATTAGCTTTAGAGCTGAACTTCTTAGAACTGAGTGAATAATTTATGAAAATTTCCAGTTTTCTAGCTGATTTTTCCTTTTGAGACCGTGTCTTTAGGCTCGTTGTTTGGAAAACATGTATAGTGAACAGATTTTCTCCTTTTGGTCATTTTAATCTGAACAGAACGTTTATTACTTTTTGTTTCCAAGACTTGCGTTGGTTAGCTATAGAATTCTTCTGTATCTAATCTTTTGCGAACTTTTACTGGCTCAGCTGTTTTTGGTTCTCTGATAAAGAAGATATCACTGTTTGTGCGTCCACTGTTTAGAGCCATTAAATAGGTATTACAAGGTCCTTTTTAGGTAAAATTGTAGAGATTTACACTTTTTCATCTTAAAACTATGGGCCTGGAATCATGCTTCTTTTGAGAATGTCTGTTGATGGTGGAAGGTCCAATTTGTTGGAGACTCTTGAGAACTTATTAGTTAAAAGGCTTTCCTAACCTTATTCTCTCATAATAACTCTTAAATTTACATTTCTCACATGAAAATGACCATTGGTTTTCCTTCTGCTGCATGCTGGATTAGATGTTTGTCTGGTAAGTAAGTTAAGTTAGAAAAATGTCAATTCTGTTATGAGTTTAGTGTGGTATAGAACTTCTGGTGGTACTTGCATGACCAGGGTGTTCATGTTATTTCCTGTCAGGAGATGAACTTTAAAGAATGGAAGATGGTGGTGCAAGAAATAGTCCGTTTTATGGAAGTTGATTCTGCTTTTGAATATGCCAGGCCATTTCGTTATTGTGCCTTGTATGATTCTCATCCAGCTTCTCGTCCTTATGTGGCTCGCTTCCATGCAAAGAAAGTTCTAAAATTTCAAGATGCTGTGTTGACAAGCTATCACAGAAATGAAGTAAGTAGTTAATGGCTTACTTTTGTTAGATTGATTGATTCACTTATAATCTCTTGAAATTAGCATGCTTATAGAAATATGCATTTTCATCCATTTTTCTTTACAGGTGAAATTTGCAGAACTTACGTTGGACAGTCATAGAATGCTGCAATGTCTGGAATGGGAGCCAAGTGGATCCTTTTATCAGAAGCATACAGGAGAGTCAAGCTTCTCAAATAATCTGGTTGATCCAAAGCAGAATGGCACAATAGTAGATCATTCTGGAGCTTCTGGATTAATAGATATAAATCTAGCTGAAGCTTTGACCGATCCGAGTTTACCTTCAAATCCTAGGAAAGCCATTCTTTATCGGCCTTCTGTTTCGCACTTGCTAGCGGTTAGTTTTAATATTTTATGAGGTTGATTTTTGTTTATAGCTTGTGGTTTCTATGGTGAATTTTCTGTTTTAATGATGGGAATGCTTGATAAATAAGCCACATATATAATATGTCATTCTGTAAAGTCATTTTCACATACAAGTAGTACCGTCATCTAATTTAGCAAATCCTCAGGACGGGTTAATACAATTTGCTCATATACATGATAGAGTTACGTTCTTCTCCTTTAAAGTGGGTGATACTACCCACACCTAAAGGTATCCCACGACCTTGTTAGTGATGTTGCACTAAACCTTTGAATAAGTACTGGTTATATAAAGCTTCCTGATAATATAGCATCTGTTGACCTAACTCTTGAACATTGAAGCCCTTGTTATGAACTTTTGGTGTCCTGTTCCTGATTAAATGATGCAATACAATAGGCTGAATTTTGATTAAATGTCGGCAGGTTCTGGCAACAATTTCAGATGAGCTTCCTCCAGAGAGCGTCATGTTAATTTATATATCAGCTCCAGGTTGTTTTAGCCTCCCCTTTGGCTGGTGTCTTAAACCAATTAGTTTTTTTGGGTCTAATATCAGTGTTCTATTCAATTCAGGGAAGGGTGGATTAAGTCATGTTTCTAAATTGGAATGCTCAGGAGGATCAAAGAAGTCTTCAAGAAGCAATGCTATATCTGGTACATTAAGTGAAAAGAATGGCTTTGCTCCTGAAACCCATATGAATGGCAGGAGAGAATCAAGTGAATATTATGACAACTATTTGTGGTTAGGTCCTAAGGGAAATGGTGGTAGGTGGCTATACATTTTTTATGCTTTATCATTACTCACTCCAAACTTTTATGGGTGGTTAAAAACTTAGGAGAGTTTGTAGATCATCTTTTGTTGCACCCTTCCCATACTATTGCTATTAATTGAATGGTCTCCTTTCCAATTTTCAGGTCCAAACGCACTCTATCCTGGGGATATAATTCCATTTACTCGAAGACCACTTTTCTTGATTATTGATAGTGACAGCAGCCACGCATTCAAGGCAGGTTTGTCATAACTTATGCATAACTCAATTCATAGTCATGCATCATATTAGGTATTATAGTTCTAGGCTAGTGCTTGGTGCATAAGGGTTTCTTTCTTGAAATTTCGTGAAATTTCCAAAAATTTTATTATCAGTTCTAATAAAGTTGATTATCCTTGTGGTCGTGGATTCTTCATCAGCACGGTTCCTCAATATGATGAAACAGTAGTTACTCATAAGTAAATTCTGGGTGATTTCAGGTTTTACATGGTGCAGAAAGAGGAGAGACAGCTGCCTTACTACTCTCACCGGTTAGACCAGTGTTCAAAGCTCTACCTAACGTTGGTACAACGCATTATGGAAGTCAGTTTACCTTTTTCTTGACTGCTCCTCTACAAGCATTCTGTCAAATGGTTGGCCTCACATTTCCTGATGATCAAACAGTAAGTTGATTGCTTGACATTTGGGTTTTTACAAGTGTCCACATCTGTTTGCCTTTCTAATTACTGAAGAATCCTGGTTTTAGGATCTGTATAAAAATGCCGAAGATATTCTATCCACTGCCTTTTCTGAATGGGAGGTGATACTTTCTACATCCAAAAACCTGGACCTGGTTTGGGGGCAAGTTCTATCTGATCCATTTCTTAGACGGCTTATTTTAAGGTACAACTCTTCCTAACTAATTGATGTAGTTTCTCATTTAACTATGTCTAGCTTCAGATGTAGATCCATCGATCTCATTCTTACAATGCTCAACAGACAGGATTATAATGATGAAAGCGCTAACTTCTAAATTTTACCTTTCTTCTTCGTTTTCTGGCCCCTTTGAGCTAGGATAGCAATGGGCGGGCCCATGGGCTGGTCTCGTTAATTTTTTAAAAATAATTTTTAAAATTAAAATTGTAAAACTTTTTTTAATTGAATCTAGGTCTAAGTTGTCTAGATTCAGGCCTATCTGAAATTTATCTCTTCTAAAGAAAATAATGTCATTTTGTCTAAAAAAATTAAGTTTTAGATTGATCTGAATCTGATTTGACTCATAAGTTGGTTTTTTAAAAATACCTGAATTTAGACTCACAAGTCAGCCTATTTTTATCTTTAATTTGGGCACGACGAAAATAATTTTTTGTACATTTGAATCACATTAGGATTTTTTCCATCTGTCATCTTATGTTTCACATGATCTTTTTATCCAGATTCATATTCTGCCGATGTGCGCTATCCATGTTCAACCTTTCAAAGGACGACGAGCGGTGTCTACCTCTTTGCCTACCCCATCTTCCAAGTTCCGTCTCTCCAAGGTCTGAGGTGGTGCAATCTGCTGTCCTCGGGCTTGCAAATCTCCTGAAAGTTGCAACACATTTTTCACTTTGATGTCAAGTAATTCGTACCACAAGTCTCTACAAAAGCTTTAGATAAAATTGCTGGTTTCCGTGTTCGATTCAACAGAGTAACTCGCCTTTGAAACCAAAAGAGTTGACAATAGCAGTATTCATAGAATTGTAGTTTTAGATGGGGTTCAACCTGTAAACACACACGCATCCTCAACAACTCTAATCATGACCACTGGAGTCATACATTGGCTTCCTAGTCTGGTTTGGTGGATAATGACTTGCATATTAGCTGCTTAGTTGTCGGGTGTTTATTGGTGTATAATGTTATCGGTGTTGATTTTTTCTTTTTCATAATTTGATTACAGAAATAGGTAGTCGAATGGGATATGTTTTTTTTTTCTTTCCTTCTGCGTCTTATAGTAGCAATTGTTACATATTGTGATGGAGAGGTAGCTGAAAAAGAATGTAACTAAGGTACTATGTTCTCGCTTGCGTTCATTTTGCTACAATTTGAGTCCTCTTCAGTACATTTTACCCCTCTTCTTCCTTTACATGTAATTCATCTTTCATGCTGTCATGCATAGTCATTGTGGGTGTGGAAATTTTTTTAAACTTGGCTTGATGAAGAGAATTCTAAAGTTTTTTCAGTTTGGTTCCTCAAAATTAATTAATAAAGTATAAATTAGGATTTTGAATTTGAGAAGTTCAACTAAATTCGATTACTTGAATTAGATTTTGGAAATTTTCAAAAACTTGGAAAGCTCTATATTAATTACCAAAAAAAATCATATTTTTTATTAATATTTAAAAATAATTTTATATATTAAAGATAAATATATTTTAAAATTTTAACAAATTAATTAACTATTTAAAATTCTTATTAATGCATTTAATAAAAATTTTACTTGATTAAGATGAGATAGCTTTTAAGAATATTAACAAAATTTAAAATTTTAGAATTTAATTAAAAGTTGAAGAATTTAAATAGCAAATAATACTAATTGGTGGTTTCATTATACGTTTTAAAAATATACCGAAAGTTAAGTCGGTAAAATAAAAAGTTTAATTGAAAAAATTATGCTAATTTATTGAATACTTTAATTAAAAATATTTGTTAAAAAATTAATAGATTTATTTTAGTTTACACAAATTTATTATTTTATAAAATTATAAATTAATTAATAATTTGATTTATTTTAATAAAAATTATTAAAATAAATTTAACTGAAAAATTAAGAATGAATTAATTTAAATTTTTATAATAATATCAAACGGTTGAGTTTTTTAAATAATAAGATTCTGAAATCTGAAACCCATCCGTTTTTTTTTTTGGAAAGTAAACAATACTGACGCAAAGCAAAACATTGAATGGAGAAGCATTGAAACTAACCCAAGCCAATAGGTTTATCCTATACACTCAGAACCTACTAGCCTTCCATCAATGACAAGAGTAACAGTATTATCTGAATTTAAAATAAAATCTAAACAAGAGGGATGAACATTTCAATATTGTGAGTTTGCATATAATAAGGCCACCCTGGCTAGTGAATGAGCCGTCTTATTGGTAATCCTATTCGTCCATTAGAAAGACAAGTGAAGGAAATGTCGCTTGAAAAATAGACGATCAAGAGCCAAAATTTTAATCTCAAATCGATGTGATGAAGGAACTCGAATTGTTTAAACAGCCGTCAAACAATCAGACTCCACGATGAGCTTGTCAAAATGTTATTCTTTTAATCAAGATAGAGCTTAGTTCAGCATGAACTGGATCATACATGCCAGGATTCTGACATTTCAAACTAATAAAGCCCATCCGTATTATTTCAAACTAATAAAACCGCAACTCTTACCAAATCTGTATGGACCTTCTCAAACGACATTAGCTTAACAACAATCACTTAAAACCAAAGAGAATTCTTATAACGAATCGACCAATCAGATTCCAGGATTAATCCTTCACGATCCGCAACTGCCCTAAAACATATGATCTCAACCATTCATTCAGTCTGAGAAAACACAACTTCACATTGCCTTTACCGTCCGATCATCAACTGTAAAAGCACACGGATAGTAAATCCTATCCGTTGGATTGCGAACTCAGTTTCTTTAAATACCGCGTGACAACCTCCTGTTTCAAAGTTTTTGTGGAGAGAGCAAGCTCGAGCGAGGGAGATAGATTTCTGAAGGTATTTAGAGGTATGTTTTATGTTTATCTGTTTGGATTTTATGTAGTTGTTTAATTAGCTAAAATATGAGTATGACGGGGGCTTTTTTTGTGCTTGATTTGATATTTTTCGTAGTTGATGAGATTTTGGGTGGTTTCTGGATGTTGGATTTGGTTGGTTAGAAGTTCTTCTTGTGATATACTATATGATTTGATCTCTTCTCTGAATGTTAACAACTTAAACTTGGCGTTCTGGGCTTCTGAGTTTATGAATCCATTTTTGAATTTGGGCGCCTGGGGTTTATAAATTGTCGGATCGTTGTGAAATTCTAGGTTTTGTAATCTTGAAATGATTGATAGGTTTAGATTGTACTAGTTATGATAGTCCTAATTAGTGTCCTGGGAGGCCGATTTTGTTATGATTTAGTACATTTGGTGGTGGGTTCTCTGTCGTTGTCCGTTAAAGTTCAGACATGGACGTTCGATGCGAAACATGACGTTATAGATGAATTTTCACTATTTAATTTGTGTCCGATTCTTACTTGACTATTGAAAAATTGTTCTTGTTATAGTTTAAAAGGTTGAATCTTTTTGTTTATGTTTTCTTTTGTGTGCAGATGGCCCGTACCAAGCAAACTGCTCGTAAGTCTACTGGAGGAAAGGCTCCAAGGAAGCAGCTCGCTACCAAGGTTAAGTGAAATTTACATGTTAAATTCTTCTCTTTATTATGTTGTTTGGCTTGATTGTTAGTTGCTGACCAAGTGGTTATATTATTTCCAGGCTGCCCGTAAGTCTGCGCCGACCACTGGTGGAGTTAAGAAGCCTCACCGTTACCGCCCTGGAACTGTTGCCCTTCGGTGAGCTAAAGCTTCGTGGATTTCTTTTATGCTAAGTCCTTTGTTTCTGTGATAAAACAGTTGCTTAGTTGTTTTTCCCATGTGTTCTGATGTTGTGCAGTGAAATTCGTAAGTATCAGAAAAGTACTGAACTTTTGATCAGGAAGCTTCCTTTCCAGAGGCTTGTCCGTGAAATTGCGCAGGATTTCAAGGTAATAATCGTTTTTTCATGTGCCTGCTAAAAGATTTTTATGCATTGGTGATCAAGATTTGTGTTTTCAAGGACCTTTACTGCAGACTCACACGAGGTTTTATTTTGTGCAGACCGATCTGCGTTTCCAAAGTCACGCAGTGCTTGCACTCCAGGAGGCTGCAGAGGCATATCTGGTGGGTCTCTTTGAGGACACCAATCTCTGCGCCATTCATGCCAAGCGTGTCACAATCATGCCAAAGGATATCCAGTTGGCTAGGCGTATCAGGGGCGAGCGCGCTTAAGCTTGTTTGATGTGTTATATGTTTTTTTTGGGGCATATTCTGTTATTTTGTCCAGTGAAGTTGTCTAGATAGATAAATAGGGATATGGTTCTGAGAAAGTAGTTAGGATGTGTGGATTGTTCCATTGCTCTCAATGGGTCTAAAGTCTAAACTGATTGAACATATTTGTTTCAAAATGTTTTCGTGACATCTGCTACCACCCTCAAGTGGTGGTGGTCTGCTGAACACAGTTATTATTTGATCTAATCTAGTTTAGCGTATGTTGAAACTTCATGTTTGCATCTTCCAGGTCTCTGGTCCTCTCTCCCTCTCTCCTCGGTACAAAGCGCTTTTCTGCTTGAGTTGTGACAATGATTAGCTTAAATGAATCACCATTGCTTTAAGTAGACGCACGCTCCCATGAGCACTGTATGGCTTGTTGGTGCAGGGATTGAATTTTATTGGTCTTTAAGATTTTGTTGAGAAATGCATCTGACGTGCGGAGATTGGTTTTTGTATTTGACGTAAGAGCCTACGATTTTTGAAATTCGATAGTGAGGATTATTAGAACGTGAAAACTTGATGAGGGATAGAGAAAGCAAGAAACGTAAACCGTGTGCGGCACACAACTTATCAACAGATTCAGAAAGAAACATGAAGATAATCTAGTCATAGGAGAGTTTTATATTATATTTTAATTAATAAAATAAAAATTAATTTATTTGAATAAGAGTTTAGAATAAAATTTAATACAACATGATAAGAATTGATTAATTAAAACAGATGATCTAATAATACTTATGATGTATCAATCTTTAGTTGTTTTTTTATGCGAGATCAAATTCTCTATTTTAATTAATCAGTTTTTATTAAATTTTATTTACATATTTATTGAAGTTTACGTAAATATATATGCGGATTAGATTAAATTACACAAAATTAAAATAGCTTAATGAGAATAGAGTGCTCCAACCCTTTTTGTGCCATTTGTTTCCTATCACCAAACAGAACAGATGAAATCTTCAACGCCAGCTCTTATGGGACCAAATCGTCTTTACTATTTCTCCAGTTCCTGCCCAATAACTTTATCACTGCTTAATCCGCAATCCAATGGTAATATTCAATGGACTTTACATATATATAATTATATATTATTTACTTCTTATAGTATATATTATGTATTTTTTGTTGTTAATTTTAATAATTTTAAAAATTAAAAATTAGTGAATTAAATCACGTAAAGCCGTGTCAGGATTCAGGAAAGCAAAACTAATATTATTTCATGTCTAAATGCCGTCTTGGAAAATCTATCTGAGCCTCTGAGGCTTTTGTCCGCCAACTTCGGACATTCTCATCTCTATCTTTGGAGCTCAAAACTTCGGTTCCTCTGTCTCTGGAAATTCACAATGAAATGTTCCTTATTTTGAAAACTCGTCTCCTTAAAGAATACATTGAGGAATAACACAAATCTACGCCTTCCTCTTTTTCTTTGTTTGTGTTCTGTTCATGCACATTCCTGTCGTGCCTGCTTAAGATACTTCTTTTATGGCAATTTCTTGTTCTATCTGTTCTTCACAAATTCAGCATTGATTGGTGATATTACATGTGCAATATCTGATCTGGGTTCTCGACGAATCATCGGAAATATCCTTGAGTTCTGTATCAAAATAACAGAGGAGGAGATCCAACAACACAAATCCATTCACATTTCTGTGTCCATGTCGGAGTAGACTTTTGAAGATTTAACCAATCATGGGTAATGATCCTCATCTCTGTTGGGGCTTTTGCTGTTTTCCATTGAATGTTTCCATGTGTTACAGGTTTTTGTGTAGACCAAATTTGAGGTCTGGTTTGGAGAATTAACATTATGTTCTTGGACTTTATTACATGAATATAATTCCAGAGATGCAACAAAAAGCAGGGGAACTAGAAGAAGAATTGATGGACCCAATGGATAGATTGAGGTGTGCAGAAAAAGAGAGAGACAAAGCTCGTGATGAGTTGAAGGAGATGAAACAAATAGTTAAGGAAGCCAAAGCGAGGGTGACAGGAAGCCAGAGAAGAATTCAGGAACTGGAGATAGAACTAGAAAGAAAGAGGGAGATCGAAACAAAAATGTCTCTTTCATTTGCCTCTCAAACACGGCAGCTTGAGGAAACTATCATATCCCTCGAAGATTCAAAGATGCAAGTCTCATTTTTGCATGAGAAAGTCAAGAAATTGGAGGGTTCCTCTCCGCGAGCAGGTGATGAAGAACAGGTTTCAGTGGAAGAAGAATTGCACATGGTCAAGTCTGAACTTGAATTGACAAGAGCGAACATGGTAGGCCTAGAAGAGGCTGAGAAGCAATCTCAGTTGAAGTTCAAGAGCTTACTCGAGGAGATGAACTCGCTTAGAACTGAAATGAAACAGGCGATGAAAGCAGAAGAGAATAGCAAGAAGGCAATGGATGATTTGGCATTAGCTCTCAACGAAGTTGCAACAGAAGCTAAACAAACAAAAGAGAAGCTTATTGCGACCGAAAAGGAGGCGGAAGAGTTGAAGGAGAAGCTGAAGGATATGGAGGACAAGACCAAGACCCTCTTGTATCAAGCAAAAAAAGATACTGATATATACAGAAACACTGCAGAGAGATTGAGAATAGAGGCTGAGGAATCACTTCTGGCCTGGAATGCTAAAGAAACTGGCTTCGTTGATTGTATCAAAAGAGCTGAAGATGAAAAGACCAGAGCATTGGAAGAGAACAAGAAACTCCTTCAGTCACTAACGGAAGCTGAGAACCTGAGAAAGACGGCAGAGCAAGAGGACCACAACTTGCGAGAGACCCTTAAACAGGCCCTGAACGAAGCTAGTGCTGCAAAAGAAGCTGCAGGAATTGCCTTGGCCGAAAACTCCCAACTTAAGGATGAGCTAGCAGAAAAGGATGATGCTTTAGTTTTCATCACTCGAGAGAACGAAAACTTGAGGATCAACGAGGCAAATACCGTTGAGAACATCAAAGAGTTGAAGCGTATATTCGCTGAAGTAACAGGAAAGGAGTTTAAAGCAGAAAAGGAAAAAGATCACAGGGAAGGTAAGAAACTGAGCAGTACTTTCACTCTCAATCTCAAGGAGCTAATAATTCCCAAGCACGACGATCACAAACTATCTGATAAACACATCGACAGCGACGAAGATGATGATTCTGACAGTTCTGAACTGTTAAGAGGATCCATACTTTATCAAGTAGACTCACCAGTTCCGCCAACTCACCATAGGAGAAGGTCATCGTCCACATTCATAGATGAAGTATTGGTACTGAATCCAGAGGATGATGATCATATTCATATAGACGATTTGGAGAACGAGAAGAATCCCAGGAAGAAGAAAGCATTGCTGCGAAGATTTGGGGACATTATCACAAGAAGACGAAGCATTCACATTCACCACCACACCCACAAGAAGGAACCCTCAGTTGGCGGTGAAGGGAATAAAAAGGAGGTTGTTAAAGAGCCATCATCAAGTGGTAGTGAGGGGCAGAAGAAGGATTCATCATACAGTGGAGAGCTTAACAAGAAAGAACCGCTGGTAGAATAAAATTCACACCATCTTCATCTTTTCTTACAAGTAGATCATTTGATATTTGTTATTTTTCCACTTCTGATTCTTTCTGTACATGAAATCGACACATATATTTATATATACTTTTAAACAATGACATCTAAGCTCGTATTCCAAATCTAACTACGATCTAAAACAACTGCAACCCCACGTTTCTGGAGAACATCAGGCGGTGTCAGACAGATTTCAAAAACTCATTGTCATCCATTAGTTATTATACCTAAACTAAGGAGGGTGTTTTTCTCGTGCTTATCCAACGTTTCACGTTTTAATATCTAAGATGGACACGTGGAGACTGCTCACGTGCACAGCGTGTCTTTCTCTCAATTTCACACGTTAACAGTCCGCCGCTCAAGCGTACTTCTTCTACTACTACTAGAACTACTAGCTGTTTCTGACCTTTGCTTGTAAAGAAACTATAAAGAGAGAAGCCAAAGAGCTTTTTTTAGAGACCAACCCATGTCTTCTGTGGTGAAGTTAGCTTCTCAGGAGTCGAACCAAGAGGAGAGCAGCAACGAACGGTTTGATTTAGTTCGTGGAATGGATCCGACGCTTACCAACTTTTCACTCTCTGACGACACTTTTCTTGAAGCGGCCATTTCCCTTAAGAACCTGGTGGTTGAGAGGACTTGGAAAGTTAGGGGTAGTGCAGATACGGTTATTGACCTGACAGCGTACACGGGTCTGTTGGGTACGGCTTTCACGTGCCTGAGATCGTACGAGGTCACCGGCAACCACCAGGACCTGGTACTCTGTTCTGAAATCGTTGAAAAGTGTGCCACCGCTGCTCGTGCCTCCTCTAGGTAACTATCTCTCTTTTTTCTCTCTGTTTTTCACTTGCTTAGTGACTATTTGGTTTACTGAACTGGGCTTTCCTCATTCCGGTGAATGGATGCGAATGGGGTGTGAAAGTTTGGATCTTTTATTAACTTTGGTGTTTGGCCCCTCTATCTGTGATTGATAACAGATGTGGCTTTGTGTCCTTCTACACACTTTTTGAGTGAAATATCTACCAATTTTTTGGTATTTGTCACTTACTTGGCTGCTTAAATTTGGGAAGTGAGTAGCCAATTTCTAAGTTCCAGCAGACAGGAGAAGCTACGATTTTTGTTCTTGTCCTTGTTGCTTCAAAATTTTAGATTTGATTTTAAGTAGATGGTTTGAACCATTTGGTGACTATCGCTAATTCACTATCTTAGATATCAATTAAGATTGGTGTGGACCCCTTAGATCTTTTCCACGTTGAACTGTTCCAATCTTTGTTAAAAGTATATTTTTTCTTTAATTGTGGGTTTCTTTGGAGTTGTTTAAAGTTCTTGTTTTAATGTTTAACTTTGTTGTGTCGTTTATTGCGGAACTTCAGAAACAACCTCTCTATTATGTAAGGGTAAGGTTGCATACAATTAGACCTCCTCAGACTTCGCTTCAATGCGGAGCTTCGGATTGGATATGATGATGACGACTTTGTTGTGACGTTTATTACGTATGTAATGGACATGATATATGTGATATGTGCAGACATGTGACATTTTTATGCGGCAGAGGGGGAATTTATGCCCTTGGAGCTGTGGCTGCCAATTGTAGAGGGGACCATTGCAGACGTGACTTCTTTTTGAGCCTCTTCCTTGAGGTAGATCCTTCAATGCCCACTTCCACCAGCACCATCTCTTTCATTCTTCATTTCAATACATAATAATACTACTGCTTTAGAAAAGAATCTCTTTGTTGCTTTATGAGAATGGTTTGATGCCTCGCCTCATGTTTGTTGTCATGGGTCTACCTGACAACCATGTTTGGATATACTTGAAACCAAACCTTGCTAAAGGGATTGCTCTTCTTTATTTCACAAGCTCGTCCGTTTTTATGTTACAAGTCAATGTTGGTAACTTGGGATCCTAAGCTTTTAGCCATTAAGATATTCCCTTGGGAACTATGACACATTTGATAAGCATCTGTAGCTTTTATCGTGACAAGTATCGATTATATTTATTGAAACAGAATACGGCTTATAGGCATTAAAAAATGATCTTCTATGCATCAAAGAAGAATGCCCGTTTGCCCAAGTTCAGTGGAAGTCTGAGAAAACAATGCATCAGAGCTTTTCAATTCCACTGATCAATTTGATCAAGTTCTACGTTTTTCATTGCATGTAATACGTGATTATGGAAAACAGCCATTAATGTTGTGTTGATTGTCTATAGGTGGCACAAGAGAGAGCTCTCCCAGTAGGACCAGAGGAAGGTGGTTTTGGTATGTCTTATGAGCTGATGTATGGGAGAGCTGGATTTTTATGGGCTGCCTTGTTCATAAACAAATATCTTGGAAAAGGTACAATACCAGATGATCATCTTCTGCCAGTGGTTGATGCTGTGTTAGCTGGAGGAAGAGCAGGGGCTTCTGATAACACAGAATCCCCATTGATGTTCAGATGGCATGGAACAAGGTACTGGGGTGCAGCCAATGGCCTGGCAGGAATTTTGCATGTGTTACTCCACTTTCCACTTTCCAAAGAAGATGCTGATGATGTGAAGGCTACTTTGAGGTACATGATGAGTAACAGATTTCCCCATAGTGGAAACTATCCTTCAAGTCAAGGGAATCGAAGGGATAAGTTGGTTCAATGGTCTCATGGGGCAGGTGGCATGGCCATCACCCTGTGCATGGCATCAAAGGTATGTGTAGGAAACTTCTTATTAAGGGTATTTATAGGAAACTTCATATTGCAACGCAGTCATGTCTATTTACTAATGCTTTTAGATCTCCATTCAAGCTTTTAATCAAACTAAAACTAGTTTACGGTATTACGTTAAGAGTAGTACCTTACGAGAATTCCATTGGTGGAGTTCCATATTTGTTTCACTATTCGGCATCAGGATCTTGATATGAATAAAGCATGTGAATAGTCAATCCTAATATGTTTGTCATCCCAACATAAAAAAGGCAAGTTCTTTTCATTTTTCAGGTGTTTCCCAACGACAGGGAGTTCCGCAACGCAGCAATAGAAGCAGGGGAAGTTGTTTGGAAGAATGGATTAGTGAAGAAGGTGGGGCTTGCAGATGGGGTTTCAGGAAATGCCTACTCTTTCCTCTCCCTTTATCGCTTGACAGGAGAGTGCATATATGAAGATAGAGCAAAGGCATTTGCAAGCTTCTTGTACCACAATGCAACTAAATTTCTGACTGTTGGGGATGAAAGTGGAGTTGAGCATGCCTACTCTCTGTTTCAGGGACTTGCTGGGACAGCTTGTCTTTGGTTTGATGTTATTTCTCCAGGAACCTCCAGGTTCCCAGGATATGAGCTATAGGTATTTCTGGAAATTGAGAACTGAATATTAATTTGTAAGCCTGTCATGTATGTATATAGGAATCTGAGTATTAAATCAAATGGTCTGCTTGGTGCCCAGTGGAGGTTTTTACAAGTGAATGGAGCATTTTACTGATATTAGTGTTTATTATTTTATTTTAAATATAGTTTATTTAGTGTATATTTACAAATAATTTGCTTTTATAAAATAATAATTTAAATATAAAATGTAGCATATCTTTCAACAGTATTAATAGAGATAATATTCTAAAAATACGTATACTTTCTTAGAAATTTTAAGAGATTAAATTAAAGATAAAAATTTAAAAAAATTATTATTCTTATAAAAAGTTGAAATGTGTATTTAAAAAAATTTATTTAAATTTAAAAATATTTTTCCTAATGTTACATTTAACAAAAGTTATATAGTTCATATAAATACCAAGTGTCACCTAATCTTTCAACAACATTAATACAATACTAATATAGTTAACATTTAGTTAAAAAATAAAAAGAAAAGTTAATTATTGTTAATTTATTATTTTTATAAAAAGTTAAAAAAGTGTGTTTAAAAAACACTTATTTAATTTTAAAAAATTTTCTTAACATGGTATTTATATTGTAATAGTTATTATAAATTTCTTAAAAACTAAATAGGTCAACCAGTTTACAATGAAAATTTTGAGCCAACTAAAATTTTTCGTTCAATTTCTAATACTCTGTTTTGATTTAGTTTAATAAATTTTTATAGCTAAAAATTGATCAATTTATTAATTAATTAAATATTTTTATAAACTAATTAGTTCTTATTAATAAAAATAAATAAATAAATTTTTATTTAATATTCTTTTTTATTAAACTTAAAAATTTTTAATGAATAAGATAATCTTTTTTATTAAAAATTTTCAATTTTATTATATTTTAAATCAATTTTATGATAGTTTGATATTAGTTTAATATTTTAAATTTAAAAATTTTCTTTTGTTTTTATTTTCCAGTACAATATGAAAATATTGGTTGATGAAAAGAATTCAAAATCAGATGGTAGGTATCTAAAGGTTGCTCCAGCGTGATTGAGAGGTTCGCGTACACCACATTCATTGGGAGGGTAACTAGTGCGCTGATCAGTTGGCTACTATGGCAGACTGGCAGACCCCAGGTCTCTGTCTACTTTGAGAGCCTCCGTTGATAGTCCAGGACCTCCTCCGACGGGACCGGCAAAGCATTGAGTATCGCAGAGTTTTGTGCGAATTAGATTAATTATGTTTTAGTTCCTTTGTACTAAAAAAAAAAAAAAAAAAGGACAAAAGCAATTTGTTGTATAGTTAGAAAGCAACCCAACACATAATGTGGATATATCAGGCATAGTGACTCATGGTACTATGAGTCTATGACCAAAACTTAGGGTAACTCCACTCCAGGAAATTGCTTTGACAACACGGCAAGACAGTGCCAAATTGGCACATTGACACAAGTTGGTCTCCAAAACCAACTTGAAATAATTCCAAACCACAAATTGGCCATAGTGGGTCAAGAGGTGACAAGAGACCTAAAATATGTTCAAGTATTCATCGTCCATGTCTCTATCTCATTTCTATATAAATGCATTTACACATAAATAGCAATTTCACTATTCTTATACTCTGATTTTAATAAACTATTTTCTATATTTAGTAGTATGGCAATATTCGTATAACTCACTTTTTTAAGTTCTAAGAAATTCGAAGTAAAACATTAAAGAAAATTAAACATTGTGACTTAATTAATAAATATAAAATTTATAATTTATTTTGGGCTTTGGAATTTGGTGATTATTCTTGGGGTCTTTTAATCTTATGACGAAGCAATACTGAAATGAGATCTGCGAGTGAGCTAGAGGAGGAGATTGAGAACATGGGTGTACATCCAAACGCATATACTAGTAGGGACAAACAACATATTATGCTAAGGTTTTAAGTAAAGATGTGAGTGAGGTGTTAGTTTTTCATGTTTTGTTACTTATAATGAAAATAGATACGAGTCACACACAGGTTAATTTTTCACAATGAGCTTTGGAAGCACTTCGGTGCTTAGATTGTTGTTTGGCTCTAATACTTTTTCAATATCTACTGCAATATCTACAACAAACATGTTAGTTTTTTTTTTCCTCTTTTGGTGAAAAAAATGGAAACTTTCTTTGTAGCTGTTGGTTATAAAATGGTAGATCACAAAGTAACGGCTGGTTGTAGTTTTTATTGTTTTGATATTAATATTAGTATTCAACACGTAAGTTTCTCTGTATTGCTCTCTCTCCTTCTTGGGGTTCTCATTCTCTCTTCCTTCTTCGTAACCTCCTCGTTTCGGGTATAGTTTTTGGTTAAATCAGTCTCTTCTGCTTTGGTGTTTTCTGAGTTTTGTCGGGTTTTTTAAAATTTCTGTTCTTTATAGTTTTTTTAGTTGTTGATATTAACCTGTTTATTTGATTTAGTGTTTAATGCTTTCTATGTTTTATTATGTTGATCTCTTTGCATATGATATTATTGGGTTTATGTCAATATTGAATTTTTATACTTAATGATCTTATGGTTTCAGACATTTTGTGTTTCTACATGTTTATTTTTTTCTGCGTTTTCGTGTTTTGTATGATTCAAAGTCGAGTTCTTTGATGTTGTATTGCTCCCTTTTCATCTGGGTATTGATGTTTTACTAAAGATAAAGAGATAATATATTTCGTTATATTTTAGTTTTAAAATATTTTTGAAAGTCGAGTTATATTTTATTTTTTATTTAGTTATGTAATTAATTTGATTTTATTTATATCATGATTTAGCGTGCCAGTTTTACTTATTTACTCTTTAACCTGCATCACTCTTTTATTGTCATATCTGCATGTGGGTCTACCGGAAACAGCCTCTTCACAAGGCTGCTTACTATTAAATTTCTTCAGACTTCGTTTTATTGCGAGACTTTGGACTTGATGTGACGATGATGATGATAATGATATTAATTGTTTTGATTGGGGCTTCGGTCCGAGACAGCCCACCTGAGCCTGAGCTTGACTCAGCCCGACCAGAAATTTTTAAATTGAAAAAAAAGTAAAAACAACGTTATTTTACTTACAAAAGTTGGGCCTTTGAATCAAGTTAGGCTTGGGCAACTCAAAACCAGACCTAAGGCCAGGGCCTGCCATCTCTAACATAGAGTCGAGTTGAGTTGAGTTCGCTCAAACTTAAACTTAGTCTAAAAATTATATTTTGGGCTTGAACTTTGCTTAAAGTCCAATCAGGCCCAAGTTTTGAAACTTTAGTCTAAGCTTTATCGAGCTTGGCTAGCATGAAGCTTTATCGGCCCGAAACAAATTTAATTTTTTAATTTTTAAAAATTTAAGATAATGTCATTTGATTGAAATATTCATACTTTGAGTTATGCTAACCAAATTGGGAAAAACAACCTAAACTCGCCAACTTAAAACTTGATAAACTCATATCAGTCATTAATTTCACACTAAACTAGACTAAATTAGGTCGGACTGAGCTTTGTCTTTCTTTTTTTTATCACCCCTACTCAGGTTGCAATGTGCTAAGGTTAGTTTCTTGCAATTATCATACTTCTTTTTATTTAGTGTGTAGAATTTAGTTAAATGGACATATTTTCTTATTTTTGTATTTATCACTTTTAACATATGAAGGAACTAATGCTTGTAATAGAATGAGGGTTAGAAGTCCACAAAACAAGGGATGAGCAATTAATTAAATGGTGTTGTAGAGAATTGAGAGATCTTGAGATCAAAACACAAAGTTTAAAATGTTATAGGCATGTTGGAAAGTGTTATTTGCCCCCACTATACTTACAAACATGGTTAAAGGTAAATTACTTCTAAGATACAAGGAACACAAGAACATTCAAATTGCAAGACTATGATTGTCCTTCAACCATTATGAATGCAGAGATTGTGTTGGTAGAATTGTTCAAAATTTTTTAATCTTGACTAAAACTCATGTATATATAGAGTTTTCATAATAGTCACATCTGTTCACGATAAGTTACAACTCTTAAAAAGGAAGTAATCCTTCAAAACAATCACGTTTTTTCACTACAAGTTACAGCTCTTAGAAAGGAAGCAACCCTTCAGCACAGTCATGTCTGTTCATAACAAATCACAACTCTTGGAAAAGAAGCAAACCTTCAGCTCACTACAAGTCACAACTTTTAAAAAAGAAGCAACTTTTCATTTCCAAGTTGACTTTAACTACTTATACCACAAACTAATTTTCAATAATCACCCACTTAGTTTGTAACATGGAAAAAAAAAACACAAGTAAAAAATCATGCCTAAAGGAAGGTAGCTTTCGCCTTAAACCACCATATAGTACACATATATCACAAAATCGAAAGGAAATGATTAGTGCCTCATTGTTTAAACCTTTATTCACAAAGGTTCAGACGTGTCACATATATGAACCTTCTTAGCATTCAATAATTCACATCACAATTTTAGCACTATTACCGACCATGTGCTCATCATAGTTTATGATCATATACAAGAGATTACCTTAAACTCTTGCTAGAAGCGGCACCACTTCAAATGATCATATAGGTGAAAAGTGTTCTAGCTATGTTTACCTAACCATAAACAAGCTCTCAAGAATAATTTCATTAAGAGATTTCTCATAACCTTCTTACTTAAGAGTAACAAATTGTAGCACTAATTTCTTGGAATGGTTTACACAATCTTAGTACTCACAACCACTAAACAACTTGTTATTACCCTTTAAACCGTACAATCTAGGAGTAGTGCTAGAAGAAGGTTGGGTTGACCATTGCTAGTGATTTTAAGTAAAAGGTTTTAATCCTATTCCAGATATCGTCGAACTAACTAAATCTCTTGCAAGAAGTTTAGTAAATGGATCTGCCATATTGTTATATGTCCTTACATAAACAATTGAGACGACATCTCTATTTAGCATTTCTCTAATAAATGCATGTCTTAAGCTTATACGTCTAGATTTACCATTGTACACTTTGTTCAGTGCTCTATATATAATAGACTCACTATCATAATGTAAGGCTATCGTAAGCATGGGATGAGGCCAAAGATCTATATCCAACAACAAATCTCTTAGCCATTCAGCCTCTTTACAAGCAGAACATAGACCTATAGATTCAACTTCCACAATAGAGTGAGTAATCATCGTTTGTTTCTTCAAAGCCCAAAAAACAGTTGCATGTTAAGGCATCAATTTGCACTTATTTGATGCTTAATTATCTTTAATGTGTTGAAATTATTATATGAAATTAATGAAATTACCCTATCATTGCTTACAGATGATTTTCAACACCTTCAAGTCGAAATTGAATCAAAAAGATGCAAAAGAATGAAGAAAATTTGAAATTCCTAGTTTGACAATAATTTATTGACTAAACGTGAGCACACCTAAGAATGTAATAAATATGTAAAGTAATTTTCAAAAGTCAAATAAGAGATTCTCATAAGCTTTGAAGATTATATTGCCATCTTTCAAGGAGATTGACCACCTAAAACTGGGGGATACAGTATCGGATGAGAATAAAGAAAAGATAGGGGAAAATCGAAAAAATAAGCATAAAAGGAGAAGAGATCACTATTCACACAAGTTTTAGGTTAGGTTTTAGAATAGGATTTCAATTTTTGCAGTTTTTCTCTTTGTTTGTTCTTGCGTTTCTGCACTTTTTCTTTTATATTTTAGTTTTCTTCAAGAAAGACCAGAGATGGAGACTTGTTATGATTTTATTTCATTGATTTATATTTTCGTTATGAATAGCTAAACTTCTTTTCTTGGTTGAGAGGATCCGTGTTGTCCGCTAGTATGTGTGAGATGTTTTGAATAAAGTTTATGTTGTTAATAAAAATTGAACATCTTCTGGTCTACTCTTTCTAATTGAATTCGTTGGTTTCGAGGTATGCAACTAGGGACTAATGTGTTCAACCACTAGATTAACGAAATATGAAGTTCAGTTTGCGAATCACAAGTAACAATTAGGATTGTCTTCTCTACATTAGAGTTAGAAAATTATAAGGAGATATTCGCTTGATTGATTGCATGTCGTACATGTATTTCGCTTGCTCATTGGTTCTTGATTCGTAAAGCTA
>JANTNU010000235.1:3060113-3074985 GCA_024752395.1 Erythroxylum havanense | reverse complement strand
AAAAAAATTCAAAATAATTATAAAATTTGAAATAAATAAATAAATAAATAAATAAACTATGAGATAAAAGGGAGGGAGGGAAATTTTAAAATTTTTTGAAAATTTTACAAAAAAATCCCTTATTTTTGAAAATTTTTGGTATCGACCGGCATTTGGCCAGTATTTTGAATACCAGTTGGTACTATTTAAAATGGGTTGGTACCAATATGTATTTAAACTTGATACGACCCACTCTTTATTTTGTACCGATTTTGGTTCGATACGTACCGGTATTCATAATACTGTCTTCAACTATTCTTATTGTTCTCCCGTTAGTAAGATTTTGAATATTTTTGCTCGGAAGTTTCAATCAACAATCTTTCAAGTTCATATTTTTCCTTATTTAACGATTTCAATTTTTATTCGATTTGTAGGGATATAATTGAAAAAACAAGTCAAAATTAAGTTACATTCTATGAAATATTGTTGCATACCAAACACTATAATAAGAATCCATCCAACTTTCCTATTTGAATTCTTATAAGTATCCAAACATGTGAATATCTTTACTTTCCATAGATTTATTTTCCAATGAATCATATTCCAAATTCACTTTACTTTCCCGCCATCTAAACGACGCCTAAGGATATTGTTTCCTTTTTTATTCTTGTTGGAACTACAGTCGACCTACCCTTTCTTTCCACAATTGTAGCAAACTCAATTATTTTTCTTATCTTTAGCATTAGCATTAGCATTTTTAGGTTTCTTCCTTTTAGAATTATTGAATTTCTTCTCATCCATAAAATTCACCTTTAGATTTCCTTCCGTTTCTTTTCTTTGAAGAATTCCCACACCTTCTTCAATTTGAAGATTTTCAAAATACTACCGATAGTTAAAATTTCATAAGTGTGCAACAACTTCTTTTGATAATCATTCCAAGAAGAAGGCAACATAGCAATAATTGCCCCTGCTTGTAATGATTTTGAAATTTCAACTCCCAAGTCTTTAATTTTTGAAACAATTAATTGTAAATTGTGAATTTGGTCCATAAAAGAGGAATCATCAATAAATTTAAATTCAAAACATCTTTTAATAAGAAATTTATTTACGCCTTGCTTTTGAGATGTATATTCATGTTCAAGTGACACCCAAATCTCCTTTGGACTCTTCACGATTGTAAAGAGGTCATAAAGGCTGTCTGTGAGGGTTTTGAAAATGTAACCCTTGCAAATCAATTCATCTTCTTAGCGCTTGTCTTGCTCAACCTTCCTTGTGTCTACTTCACCCTCCTTTGGAAGAGGAATTGCAGAAAAAATGGGCTCAGGTACATATGCAATTTTCAAAGCGGTGAGGAAGAACATCATCTTATCCTTCCAATAATTGAAGTTGGTGCCGATTCCATCAAGGCGATCTAACTTCACAAAGTCTTGGTTCATCATTTTGAGAGCGGATTCTTGAGTGGACTCCATGATAGCAAAAAATAACAATTCAAGATTGTAATAGAATGGGGGTTGGAAGCCCACAAAACAAAAGATGAACAATGAATTAAATGGTGATGCAGAAAATTGAGAGAACTTGAAATCAAAACACAAAGTTTATAGTATTTTAGGCATGGTGGACACTTTCCTTAAAGTGTTATTTGCCCCCACTGTGCTTGTAAACTAGGTTAAAGGCAAATTACTTTTAGGATAAGAATACAAGTACATTCAAGTTGCAAGAGTATGAATGTTCTTCGAGAATTATGAATGCAAAAATTGTGTTGGTAGAATTGTTCAAAACTTTTTAATTTTGACTAAAACTTATGTATATATAGAGTTTTTAGAACAGTCACATCTGTTCACAAAAAGTCATAATTTTTATAAAGAAAGCAACCGTTCAGAAAAGTCACAACTCTTAGAAAGAAAACAACCCTCCATAACAATCACGTGTGTTCACAACAAATCACAATTCTTAGAAAGGAAGCAACCTTTCAGAACAGTCACGTTTGTTCACTACAAGTTACAACTCTAAAAAAGGAAACAACCTTTCATTTCCAAGTTTGGCTTTAACTACTTACGTCATAAACTAATTTCCAACAATGCTTATTTTCATTTTATAATTAATAAAAATTATTAATAGTATAAAATAAATTTATCTTATGAACTTCATTAGAAAAGAAATATTAATAAAATCAAAGAGGGTTAAATAAAAACTTTAAATTTACTTTAAGAGATAATATATTTCATAATATTTTAGAGACAACAAAATTTACTCTGAAGTATAATTTATTTTTAAAAAAGAATAATTTATATTAAAAATTTTAATTTAGTTGAATGTATGAGAATTTTATCTTCATACCACACATTATATACGGATCTATCGTAAATTAACTTTTTTTAAATAAAATAAAGTTATGTATTATCAGACTTTTTCGAATCCCACAATTATAACAATTGAGAATGTTAAAATCTGTAATATTTTCAAATAAAATAAAGAATGGATACTCCACGATGTTGATTAAGATTTAATTACTAAGCTGTAATACTGTATAGTATACGTACCGCATCTAGGCTATGTTTCATTTGGTTTCGTCCAATCAAAGGCAAAAGCCAAGGCCACTCAATCCAAGCGAGGAGTGGGGACCACCGCCCATTTTGGGTTCTCCAATACCCGCTTCTTTCCACCGTCCACGTCAGCTTCTTCTCCCAACTTATCCTCTCTCCTCGTAACATTCAATTATCATACGCTACTCTCGCTCGGGTATCAGTTAAGCTACTCGCTATCGCAACGATCAACTTCTCTCTTTCACCGGACACTGTTTTGAGGCTAAGATTTTTCCTATTGGTTAATTGTCAATTTGTCAAGGCACACTCTCTGAGCGCGAGCGTGCAGACGAACGTTGTCCAAATAGTCCAAGAACAACCTCTTTTGTTATGCTTGAATATGTAACCTCTAGCATCACGCCACGTGTAACTTCTTCACTTCTTGACGGCTCCAATAAACAAAGAAGACTTGCTTGCTTGTCAAGTGTTTAAGCTCTAATCGCATTACAGCTTTCTTCATTGCTCGTGGCCATGAGATTCTCAAACTCAGACCAGTCAAGTGAGAGGTGAAGCAGGACCAGAAGCAATACCATTGAAAGGAGAAGACGAAGAAGAAGAAGGTAAAAGGGTCAGGGGTGGTTTAGCCGGGTTCTTGCTATGTTCTGTTATGGAGTTTTATGTGGTGTGCTCATTCTTGTTTCTTGGTTTTGAAGGCAAGATACAGAGAGGGTACTTGAAAGATATAGCAATGGAGCGCTACGAGATACTTAAAGATATTGGGTCAGGGAACTTCGGTGTTGCTAAGCTGGCTAGAGATAAACGAAGTGGTGAGCTTTACGCTGTCAAGTATATCGAGAGAGGACAGAAGGTGGTTTTTTAGCTTCAGTTTCATTGAAGTTTTCCTTTTTAGGTTTTGATTTGGAGTTGCAAGTGAGAGCGTGTCCTAGGTTGTCACTTATTCATATGAGTCGGCTATGAGATACAGTCTATAAGTCATGTTTGTTGATCTGGGTTTTGGTGATTTGATCAGTTTTTAACTGGATGCTAGAAGTGTTTTTAAGTAAATAATTTCTGGGTCTGTTGGTTTTGCAGATTGATGAACATGTGCAGAGGGAGATAATGAACCATCGATCATTGAAACATCCTAATATTATCCGATTCAAACAGGTACTTAGATGCTTAACTCAAATGTTTAAGTGAAATACTTAGATGTTCTAAAGCTGAAAGCTGAACTCTGTTTTGGCATTAGCAGTTGCTATAAACAGAACATATTTTGTATGATTAATCAGTCTTCCTCACTATTTCTGTATATATATATGCCGATGGAATAAGGAACTTGTACAATTTTCCTGCCTTAAGTTCATAAACATTTCAATCTTGAAAGGCAAGATCGTTCCTTTCAATTTTTAAAGGGCAGATCCTGCAAGATTGAAAAGCTACAATCTTGGCAAGAAATTTCTGTTTAAAAGTGTGTGTACTTTCTTTTTCACTGTTGCAGGTCTTGTTAACACCAACTCACTTAGCCATAGTCATGGAATATGCTGCAGGAGGAGAACTTTTTGACAGAATATGCAATGCTGGTAGATTCAGTGAAGATGAAGTAAGTCCATCAGAAAAAAAAGTTTTTTTTTTTGGGAGTTCCCATCTTTTGGGTCGTTCTTAATTTTCTTTCGCTTTCCTGCTTCTGTTAAATTTTCTTGCAGGCAAGATATTTCTTCCAACAACTCATATCAGGAGTCAGCTACTGCCATTCCATGGTGAAACTTCCAAGCTGATCTTACTTAAAAAATGGTTATAGTCCATTCCATTCTTTTCTTCAACTCTATAAGATTGATTCACACTCTCTTCTGATACAGCAAATCTGTCACAGAGATCTTAAACTAGAAAACACCTTGCTCGATGGGAGCTTAGATCCACGTCTTAAGATATGCGACTTTGGCTATTCCAAGGCAATCAACTTAGTAATCAATATAAATTGGATTTAGTTTTGAACAAAAACACTGATACCCTTTTGACATTATTGGATTCAGTCTTCGGTTTTACATTCTCAACCCAAGTCTACTGTGGGAACACCAGCTTACATTGCACCAGAAGTATTATCACGAAAAGAATATGATGGGAAGGTAATAAATTTTCTGTTAGTTAGGTAGGGCATTGTTTGGTAGCCTAACTTCCATCAACATTAATCTTTTGAATTATTGAGGATAGATTGCAGATGTTTGGTCTTGTGGGGTTACTTTGTATGTGATGTTGGTCGGAGCTTATCCGTTTGAAGATCCTGATGATCCAAGGAACTTCAGGAAAACAATTCAGGTTAGTCAGCTATTTATTGTAACGAAACTTCAGAGATTGGAGACTTCTGATGAGATATTTAACTAATGACAGAGGATTCTCAGTGTTCACTACTCCATTCCTGACTATGTTCGAGTTTCCAAGGAATGTAAACACCTTCTGTCAAGAATTTTTGTGGCCAACCCTGAAAAGGTACACCAAGACTATGTATAGTATACTCGATTACTTCATTGTTCATTTTTTAAAAATTATTAGATATATATTTTCTCGTAATTTTAATTATTTATCATATCAGAAATTAAAAAATATTTAATTAAGCATTATTACTTTATTCCATTAATTAACTTTTTTTATTTAAATGCTAGATATTTTAAAATCAATAAGCAATTTTTTTGTCATATTTCACATAATTTCAAAACTTCGTAATGAAATTTCAAAATTCTAATATTTCCATGATTTGAGTAAACAATAAATGAAAATAGATATATATAAGTAAAATTTTAATATATTTAATCCAAATTTTTTTTTATAAAAATAAATAATATCATAATTTTTATTATTTCTAACAATTATTATAAATTTCACTGATTTTTCAAAATAATAATAATTTTTCCTAATCGTTTGTTTTCTTTTATCTTCTACAGAGAATAACAATCCCAGAGATAAAAAACCACCCTTGGTTTACGAAGAACATGCCCGTAGAACTCATGGAAGACGAAGCAGGTAGCTTGAAAAACGACGACTCGAGTGAAGAATCATCACAAAGCATCGAAGAAACAATAGGCATAATAAAGGAGGCAAGGAAGGGTGGAGAGGGACCAATGTCTCTTGGAGGAAGCATGGAGTTTGACGACCTAGAAGATGATGATCTTGACATGGATGATATAGAGTCAAGCGGTGATTTCGTTTGTGCACTATAATTTCTTTTATTTTGTAGATAGTGTTTGTGTTTTTCTTTTTGGTGGAGCAGAAAACAAGAGGCTCCGAACTCTTTCTGGTGTCTGGACTGGACAGGACGAATCAGTTCGAATGCTTGTCTTGTTTCCAAGTTGAGTGGATGCTTGTTCTGTAGTTCTTGGTCTCACAAAATGGCATGTCTGCTTGTTGGAATATTCTGTGAAATTTGTGAAAATTAGATAAAAGATGTAAATAAGTATCTTTTTTTTAAAATTTCACATCTTCTAGTTATTAAATTTTGCGTTAATTATATAAAATATAAAACATAAAATATAAATTTAGAAATATTTAATAAATAAATAATTCAAAATTTTTAAAATTCGGATTAGTCAATAAAATGTCTGTTTGGATGAGCATTTGTTAGTAGAATTTTTGTTAGTAAAATTTGTTTTAAAAGAGCTTTTCTAAGAAGACAGTATACACATAAATATTATTTAAAGTATATTAAACAATATACAAAGTATAATATATTAATTATTATATATTTTTAAATCATATGAAATATAAATAAAAATATATCTAACCAAATCTTTTATATAGATTATAACATAAATAAAATTATCAGAAAAATAAATATTAAAATATATAAAAAGTTAAATAATATTGTATAAATCTCAAAATAAACTTTAAGATGAGTTTGTGGATATTATGTATAAAACATAAAGACAAAAGAGACTAAAAAATATATTCATTAATAAATCTGAAAAAATTATCCAAAAAGTACTTTTTTATAAGCTTCAAATTTGAATTTTTTTAAAAGTTATATTTTAACTATTAAAAATTTATATCTACTAAAATATATATTTTTATTTTACTGTCAAACAGTCATTTTATAAAAAAGCTTTTGTAGTAAGAAAAATACAAGCTTTTGTAGTAAGAAAAATACTTATTTAGTCTTCAAAAGTTGAACTAAAGAGGGAAAACAACGTGGATAAGAGCTTCATTATAAATGCAGTGGGTTTTTTTGGACTTAGTGGGACTATGGTTTAAGCACTTGGACTGACATTAAATGTTTATATAACTATGTCCAAGTCAATCCTCAATTGAAAAACATATCCTTTCCTGGCAGAACCAGTAAACTCTGGTTACGATCTGATCATAATCTTTTAATTTATGTTTGCACTAAGACATAATCAGTCCACTCGCTTGTTTCGGATTGGTTCTTCATCTCTTATGACAAAGATCTGTTGGGTTCCCTTTTCCTTGGAATTGGACAGTTCGTTAGTTTTAGTGTTTGAAGCCATTCAGAGAATTACATGTTGCCACCAACAGCCATTTACCTTTCATTTTGACATTTGTATGAACAAAAACATAAGCAAACAGTCAAAAAATTATTAAAAGATATAGTTAGTTTGATGTGAAGGATCCCAATTACCTTTAAAATATTAATATTTTTATTATAAATTATTTTATTTAATTTATAAATTAGATAGTTTTAAGTCAGAATAATAAAATAATATCATTGACTATTCGACTAGACACAGGCACTTAAACTGATTGGCTCTGTTTTGAAATTCAAATTGGATCGGTCGATTTGACCAGTGACCGGTAGGCTATTCGGTTCGAGTGATCACTAAAAATTAGTTTTCGATTAGACTAGTAAGAATCGATCAATTGACCGATTAAATTGGTGGTCGAATCGGTTGGTAACTGATTCAATGAATTTTTTTTCTTTTTTTCTCTAAAGCACATCACGTTATTTATTTATTTATATTATTTAAACCGGTCAAATGAATTTTTTTATTTATTTTTGTTTATATTATTTGATATATTTTTTATTTTTTAATATTATTAATATTGTATATAATTAAATATAATTATTGTATAATTATAATGTTATACCGATTTGACTAATGAACAACCCGATTGAACGGGTTACTAATAAAGCTTGCGATTTAACGTCTTGGAAACCTTGCTGACGGGGTTAGGTTCAAGACTTTGAGTTTTGGATTTTCTTAAACATTGAGCTGAGTACTTTTGAGCTTCTTCAGACCTCGCACTTAACAAGATTTTTACGAATTGTTATTGCTGCTTTTGAAATTTGGGCTGAGTCTAATTCCTTACAAAACATTTGGGCCTATGTTTTCCCAATAGTCGGGTCAGCCATTTCGGGCTTAAACTTTTCCATCGATCCATGTACTTAGAAAGGCCATGAATAATTTGACTCGTGTTGCGTTCTTATAGGGCTCACACGTCGAAATTTTTAGAATTTCCACTTGGTATAAAGCTTCTCTAAAATCAAAACCCTAATTTAGCTGCGAAGGGCACGACACCACCTGAAGTGAGGAGAAGCAGGGCAGCGTATCTTTGCCACATCGAAGATGAAGGTATTGTTCCTTCTAAGTCTTTACAATGGTTCTAAACACGAACCCTAGCTCGGTTTTTTTTTTCCCCTTGTTTCGTTCATTAATTTGTTGTCTCAATGTTTTTACGGCAGTTCAATATTGCGAATCCGACTACTGGGTGCCAGAAAAAGCTTGAAATAGACGATGACCAGAAACTGTAAGTGTTTCTGAATTAAATTAAATATACTTAAATGTCATTCAAATCGATATTGATTCTGCTTTATTCTTTTTAGCTAGTAGTTATGATTGAATTTGGGTAGAAAAACTGATTTTAAATCCTGAAGCCTGCAGAATTTATCATTTATTTTGTTTCTGTCTCTTGAAAGAAATCAAATGCAACAACTTTCTTTTAGCTGATAAAGATTTTTTTTTTGATTCGTGATTTCATGTTTGCATTATATAGCTAGGTGCAGTATCTTTTCCTATTATGAACTTAAAAATGAATAAAAATTTTTGCTGTCAAACTTATATTCTCTAGATGTGGTTTTGACTTCTTCTCCAATGTTGTTGGTAATCTTGTTGTTGGTAGAGGGAACTGCCTCAATTGTTTGGAAAGTTACGAAACTGTTGTTTTGCATTTACTTCTGAATTGCAGACAAATGAATTTCGTTATTACCATTGATTTGATTTAATGGGTTATATGTTGTGCATAAAATCTCTTTAGAAAAGTACTAGTTTCTGTTAGGAAATATACAAATAGTTCAATGTTTTTTTGCTCCACTATCATGAGCAGTATATTCAATTTGAAGTTTAATATTTTTATCTTTGAGCTTCTGGAATTTCGTAAGTTCTCTTGTGTCATGACAACTGACAATTTGTACTGTTTTGATGTCATTGAGTTTGTTATATAACCTTAGCTAACTAGTAACTAAGGTACTGTGGTAGTGTTGTCAATAATGCAGCTCTGCTGAGTTTATCAATGCTCATTACTGTCTCTTGAATTCCTTTCATTGTTGTCAAATCTGCATATTATTATGAATATCGCTGTTTGACTATGCCCTGTGAAATATTATTTGAAACATTGCTATTTGATAATGCTCGACGAGTTAAGATATTTATACTAGAGGGAGAAACATGTCGATATAAATTTTTAGATTTTGGTGATATATAATTTTTATTTGAATGATACATCATGTATTCTGAGTAGTTATTTTAGGCATATATAGTCACAACTTTATTGGTTACCAAGTTATTTGTAGCCTTTTGTTTGTTCTTATGGTTCAATGACATTTATTCTGAACCTTTTGTTTCACAGCCGAGCATTCTTTGACAAGAGAATTTCTCAAGAAGTGAGTGGTGATGCATTGGGTGAGGTATGTAGTTAGAGTTCTGACTGGATTGTGCATGTTACCCAAATTCGTGCTATAGGTTGTCTCTCAGACTCTCAGTCTTATACCTGTCAATCTACAGGAGTTCAAAGGCTATGTATTCAAAATTATGGGAGGCTGTGACAAGCAAGGTTTTCCAATGAAGCAGGGAGTTTTGACTCCTGGCCGTGTTCGTCTTTTGCTTCACAGAGGTCTTTATATTTGGATCATTTTGTTTCTGCATGTGGATGAATGCATTCCAAGTAAATGTGCCTAGTTTCTGAACATTCCATACTAAGTTGAGTGGAATGCTTGTCTATTCAGGTACCCCTTGCTTTCGTGGATATGGAAGGCGAAATGGAGAACGTAGAAGGAAGTCTGTTCGTGGATGCATCGTTAGCCCAGATCTCTCAGTTCTGAACTTGGTGATTGTGAAGAAAGGTGAGAACGACTTGCCAGGACTTACAGACATCGAGAAACCAAGAATGAGAGGCCCAAAGAGGGCTTCAAAGATCAGAAAGCTTTTCAACCTCTCAAAAGAGGATGATGTCCGAAAGTATGTGAATACATATCGCCGAACCTTTACTACTAAGTCTGGTAAGTATCATTGTTTATTCCTATGCTATATTTTCAAACCAATTTTGATATTGTATTTTAGTTAATAGAAACATTAAGTATCATTTAGATCTGACACATTTGCAACCTGATGTCTTCACAGGGAAGAAAGTTAGCAAAGCTCCCAAAATTCAAAGGCTTGTCACTCCCTTGACTTTACAAAGAAAACGCGCTAGAATAGCCGACAAGAAGAAGAGGATTGCCAAGGCCAAGGCTGAAGCAGCTGAGTATCAGAAGCTCCTTGCAACCAGGTTGAAGGAGCAGCGTGAGCGCCGCAGTGAGAGTTTGGCAAAGAAGAGGTCTAGATTATCAGCTGCCTCCAAGCCCTCTGTTGCAGCTTAGGGAGTTGGCAATTTGGTCCTATCTGCCAAACTTCTTCGATAGGCTCAGTCAATTTTGATTTCTCTTGTTTTTGGGGACAATTGAATTTTGTTACATTAGTAGCGAGATTCAAAAGTTTGCAACCTTTTGTTTCCTTTCGATAATGCGTATGAATCCTTAACTATATTTGCTGTTTGTGGATTTGTTACCATTTCTTAAGTTTCTAAGATCCGTCACTGCCCATAGGGACTATTTTCAATAGGAGACATATTTTCGATTAAGCATGCACACGCTTTTCTGATTCTGTTCTAGTTTCTTAGAGTTTGTGTACATGAGTGTGCTTTAATAGTGGGATGTGATGCTAAATGGTGGCGTTTTAGGGAACTTACAGTTTCCAGATCACCAACATTGTATTACAGGCAACTGCAGATCGCAACATAAGATTAAGATTGTGAAACATGTAACTAAGTAGCAGTACAACAATGCAAGTCAAAAGCCACTCTCTTCTGCTCCATTTCATGGCGTGCAATTAGTCAGCTGCTTATGCTAAGTAAGCTAAAGTGATGTACAATTTACGAAAAATACACCACATCTTTCAAAAATTGCTATTAGGTAGGAGGCGCATGAAACAAAGAACCACACAGATCGCAAATCCAAGTACGATCAAATCACAATGAGCTACAACACATCTTCTTTTCAGGAATCACTTGTGCAGGCCCGGGGATGACGATCTTCTTGCCAGCCAACAATGGGGCGTTTCCGTTGTTTTGATTTTCATCTGCAGCCAGGCTCTTCTTGTTCACGATATTGAAGATCTCCGTCAACACCGTCAAAAACGCATCGTCCACATTGGTCGCCTGTAATGCAGAGGTCTCCAAGAAGAACAGCCCTTCCTTCTGAGCAAACTCCTTAGCGTCCTCAGTGGAGACTGCTCGCTCATCCTCGAGATCAGTTTTGTTCCCAATCAGAATGATGACTATATTCTTGTCGGCATGGTTTCTCAACTCTTCAAGCCAGCGCGGAATGTGATCAAACGTCTGTCGTTTGGTTATGTCGTATACCAACATCGCCCCAACAGCTCCCCGGTAGTACGCACTTGTGACTGCTCTATATCTGCCATCAAATATTCAATTAACACCATCAACATCTAACCAACACAGAAAAACAAACGAGACTTTACAGGTTTGCAAGCTACATAACCATTTTTAGTATGCTGATCGATCTAAAGCAGCTTATAGCTACATCGCTTTTCACTATCCTCATCCTGAACGCTTATATAAAGTACTAGGAACTTTAAGTTGAACGATGACTCTCGATCAGGTTCAAATGGCACATCAAAACTAGTCAACAACCTTCAATATAAAGTCATATATACACACACACAAACAAGCATCAATTTCACCTACAAACTCGATACATGATAGCGAAAGAAAAGCACCGTTCTTGGCCGGCGGTGTCCCAGATCTGAGCCTTGACGCTCTTGTGCTGTATAACCATAGTTCGAGTCTGGAACTCTACTCCGATTGTGGCCTTTGAATCGAGACTAAACTCATTTCTGGCGAATCTAGCTAGAATCTGTGATTTTCCGACGGCCGAGTCTCCGATCAGCACCACCTTGAACACGTAATCTATCTTCTGACTAGGATCGCCTCCTCCGCCGCTCGCCATTTACGTCACTCTCTCACTCTCTCTCTCTCTCTATGAGTCGAAACAGAGTAAGAGATAGAGATCAGACAGAACACCAAGTCTTTGCAGTTTAGACCTTAGAAATTAGAATCGTATTGGATCAACTAAAGCTAAGGTTAATCATGTATTGGAGGGAGTCCTGATCTCGTACAGCACCGTGTCCATGCTGGTGTGGTGAGTGGCCACTCGATGTGCGCCACGTGAATATGATTTTTGTTTGTGTTGATTTGGAAAGATTTGATTGGACGATGTTACGCTGAACAAAGGTCAGTTCAATATAATATTAAAAAGAAGATCCCGGGGAGATACATAAGGTGCAATGATTTTAGCGGCGGCGAAGATGGGGGAGAAACGCCGGATGTTTCGGGTCAATTGTCTGATTTGGTTTAACCTCGTTGCCTACATTTTTCGGGTCAATTTTTCCACGGGTCGATATAATAACGAGACATTTTATGCATGGTTAATTACTACAGGAAATTTTTTAATTATACTTTGAATTTTAAAAAATAACAATAAAACATTCAAGTTTTGAATTTTTTTTAATTCTAGTCTAAACGTTAAAAAGCAAAAATAAAATATTCAAATATTCAATTTTCTTTAATTATAATATGACATTATCTGTTATTCTCCCTCAGCCTTTTATTTTATGTTTATTCTTTTGACATCCCAAACTAATTTCACATTATAACGTATTGTATCAATAAACTTTTCGTTTTTAATTCGTTCTCCTAGTACTTTAATGTGAGATGTCGGGGCTGCATATTTTGAAAATTGAAGAGTGAGAGCGTCGAGAGAATAAACTGAAAGCGAAGGGACAAACTGAAATCAAAGCGTAAGGTCACAGAGATGCGTAATCTGATTTAGATCATTTTTAAACAATGACATCGTTTTAATTATGTGATTAAACGATATTGTTTATTAATTTTCATTTGTTATGTTAATTCTGGCTGACATATATTAATAGTCAAGGTTTCTAAAACACGTGATAAATTACGTCAGTAAATTTAAAGAAAATGCTAATGTCAGGTTAGAATTAAAAAAAGTGAAAGTTTGAGTATTTTATTGCTACTTTTAGAAGTTTGAAAAAAGTTCGGGCTATAATTAAAAAAATTGAAAGTTTAAACATTTTATTGATACTTTTTAAAGTTCAGGCTATAATTAAAAATTTAACAAAAATTTAGACTTTTCTTAAATAATTAACCCTTTTAATACAAACGAATCTACAATTGTCTACCTAAAGGGTAATTACAAGACATATGTAATACTATTCAAATTACGTAATTTTTAATAAATTATTTTATAGGCATGTATTAAATAAATCATTAAAAATCAAACATTTTAAATAAATTATTTACTGAATTAAAATTTAAAAATTATATGATAATTAATATTAATAAATTTAGCATATTTTTATTAAATATGTAAAACATTAGTATAAATTCAGATATTATGAACTCATTACTTAATTATTTAGTAAAAAATTGGGATCCATTATCAACATATATATTTGTCGATTACAACAACAACAATAATAATATCCAGTAGAAATCTTATTGAGACCTGAAATTTGAAGAGATTCAGTAGTACGTAATTTTACCTTTAACTAATAGATAGATTGCTTCTAAATGATTAATACGAATAAATGAATAGTTAAATAAATAAAAAATAAAAGAATAATAAATGAAAAGAAAATTGAAAAATCAAAAAAGAAATTAAAATACTGTTTAAACGTTAATGCAATGCAATCATAACAGAACACATTATTTAAACGTGAAAGACAGTCTCTTGGTTACGGTCAAAAATGTGTACATGTCTCGAAAACGAACAAGAAGTGCAGTTGGCCGGTCGATTCTTGAAATAGATAACCTCCAACACTACATTTTATTAAAAATAAATAAATACTAGATTTAGATTTATGAGATAATAGTAAAATCTTATTAGTAAAAAATCATTTTGACAAAATATGCAATCGAGTCTATAAATAGTTAATCAGACCAACGTACTAGCCATTCTAGTTGCTGATTAACCTAACATTTCAGAGAATCCATTCATGGATTACACAGGAAATAATGAGCAAGTCCCCAGATGGACGGGGACTACAAGTCCGACCAGAACACCAGCAGAAGAGTCTGAAACTAGATTACAAGTTGACGATGAACCAGATAACCAAAGCGTAGCTTCTGATGAAGATGCAGACGACGATTCCTACAGCGAGACAGACAGAAACTTCCCATTTAGCCCTGTTTTGAGTGCTATTCTTCCATCACCTGATCCAGAAATTCACAGAGCTCCATCGACCAAGATGGAGATGGAACCAGTTAGGTCTCCACCATCTCGTCCAGAGATTGAGAGAGCTTCATCGGTGAGGATAGAAATGGGACATTTTGGGCCATCAAATGCTGTGGCTGATCATAAGAATAACAACGTCGCAAGGAGGACGAGAACTGACGATGGACGTCGTCGGTCAAGAACTGCGTACACAAATGGCATTTTCCTGACATGGAAGGACTTGTGGGTGACTGTTCCTGACGGTAAAAATGGTCGCCGGCCGATCCTGCAAGGGTTAACAGGTTTTGCAAAGCCAGGACAGTTGTTGGCTATAATGGGTCCTTCCGGCTGTGGCAAGTCTACGCTTCTTGACACTTTGGCGGGTATGTCTATACTCCAATCTATTCCAAGTCACTATATATGTAAAATCAAGTTTTTGAACGAATGCTAATAAACAATGGAAAACTGCAGGGAGATTAGGTTCAAATACAAGACAAACAGGCGAGATACTAGTCAATGGCCGCAAAGAGACGCTAGCTTTTGGAACTTCGGTGAGAAATTAGATATACATATAAGGTTT
>JANTNU010000235.1:2895721-2906631 GCA_024752395.1 Erythroxylum havanense | reverse complement strand
ACTTGAGCGTCGGAGGGGCAAATCGGGATCTCACCCCCGACGTGCCTTCCTTTGTTTTGCAGGAGACTTTTTCATCAGGATCACTTCGACAGAATTCGGAGTCATGGATCAGAATGGCAACAACCAGTTCAGCCAGAATCCGGCAGAACCAATATGTTACACACATCTCATAAGCAACATGCATGTCTCCTTTCATGTTACCAACCACACAATTCACAGGCCTTAATTATAAGTCAAAAACTCTAATTATATTAATTTAATAAAAATACATCATTTCTATTATCATTAATTAGAATTTTCCAAAATTGGGATCATAAAAACAATTAATATAAACAAAATAAAACATATCCAAATCGAATAATTTATAAAAGTAATTAAGTTAAAAATTCTAATAGACATATACTACCTGTTTAAGTCTAAAACTACAAAAAGTCTCAAATATTAATAATAGGGGGTTAAAAAAATGCATCTTAGTATACAAAGTTCAGCTCATTTTTTTTCACGAAGATGAAGTATAAGTAGTATCTTTAGTGGTTCCTTTTGTTGTTTATTTTGCAGACAATTATATTGCCTGATTTAGAGAGTTATTTGGTCATATTTTGTTGTGAACGAGCCCAGTACCAACAACGCCAAGGAGGAAAATCATGAGGGAGAAGCCCAAGCTGATCCAACAGACCATTCAGGCCCACAAAAAAGCACAAGGACCCGCACGGTTTCAAAGAAGTTGGCTGGATATGTGCTGGGAGCTATGTCAGCTGCAGCGATGGATACCAAATAAACGATTAAGCAAGTTTGTTACAAGCACTCTATATATGCAAAAAATAATGTAGAATGAGGGGTACGTTGATTCTGATGGTAAATGTAAATTTCTCTTCTCATCTCCTCTTCTGTGTTTTCCTCATCCCCTGTTCTTGAGTTCCTGGGATTCTTGTATTGCAGAACATTATAATTTCTATAGAGTTACTCATTGATTTGGCTCTATTATAATGTTATATTGTTCTACTGATTCATTGAAGTTTGCGATTACTTCATTGGTGCTTTCATTGTTTTTTCTGCATAGATGGCAGAACAACCGTCTCTTGATGCCTCTGTCAAACTCATTGCCGAAGACCAGCTTGCTGTCCGCAAAGAGTTGGACGGTGTCAACGTGATGTTGCGCGAATTGCTGGGTCGTGTTTCTTCCCTGCAGAGTCAGGCACACGTTGGCTCGGTGTCGTCCGGTTCTGTTGCCTCTGCGGATTTGCCTTTTGGTCGCCATAAGCCGGCTCCTATTCATTTGGCTCGATTTTCCGGCACCGCTCCGGAGCGTTGGGTGTTGCATGCCAATCGCTATTTCGATTTTTACAGCATCCAAGAGGGTGATCGCATCACAATCTCCTCCTTCTATTTTGACGATGTGGCGGCTGATTGGTATGATTGGTTATACCGTAACGACCAGCTTTCTACATGGCGACATTTCACCGATGCATTACTCTTGCGTTTCCGCTCGCCAGAACTGGAGGAGCCTGAGGAGTTGTTAGCCAAGCTCCAACAAACTTCTACCGTAGCTGACTACCGGGCAGCTTTTGAGTCTCTCACTAACAGGGCTGTTAACTTGCCGGCCCACTTCTTGACTCAGAGTTTTATTTCGGGCCTCCGGGCTGATATTAAGCCCTCTGTTATGGCCCATAAGCCAACGACCTTGCCTGAAGCCATGCGTCTAGCTCAGTTGCACGAGCAACGCCTTGCCCTAGAGAAGGGCGTCTTTCGGCCTAGTTTGGGAAATTCCAAACCTCTTTTGCCGACTCCTCGGTCTTTCAGCTCCGCCACGCCCCAACTGTCTTCCTCCATCGTAACTCTTCCTGGGGGAAACAAGGTGTCGTTCCGCCGCTTGTCCCCAGCCGAGGCCGCACAACGCAGAGCCAAGGGCCTTTGTTACCACTGTGATGAGAAGTATACGTGGGATCACAAGTGTAAATCCAAGCCGCAGTTGCTGCTGTTCGTTGATGACCCAGATCCGCCGGAGCCCGAAACAGATGTTGTCCAGGGGGATTCCAATCCGGGTTTTTCCCTGTCTGCCGATGCTGTGGCTACAGAGCCGGATTCCACGATTTCTTACAACGCCCTTGCTGGGGGTACTTCTGCTTCCACTCTCCGTTTTTGCGGTACAGTCCATGGTAGCCCCGTTCAGGTTCTGCTTGACGGTGGAAGCACGCACAATTTCGTGCAGACACGTGTGGCTCGCTTTCTGAAGTTGCCAATCACCACCACAAAACCCTTCTTAGTGTTGGTTGGTAGTGGTGAACGGTTGTGGTGTGAGGGTTTGGTCCGGCAGGTGCCCTTGGTGATACAGGGTCAGGAGGTTCTAATCGATTTCTACGTGTTGCCATTGCAAGGGTGGGACATGCTCATCGGAGTTGCTTGGTTGGCGACGTTGGGACCAGTAATCACTGATTATACGTCCTCCACGTTCACATTCACCTACCATGGGAAATCGGTACAGTGGGAGGGCGTGCGTTCTTCTACGGTTCCGGCAATCCAGTTTAACGGCCTCTGACGCTTATCTCGGATTGATGCTGTGGCTGAGTTTTATCGGTTAGAATTGGTGGCCCTGACAGAGAGTGATTCAGTTGTATCTGTTCCGGATGTTGATTCTATTTTGCTGGAATTTTCTGATGTCTTTACTAAGCCTCACGGTTTACCATCTCCTCGCCACTGTGATCATGCTATTCACTTGGTTCCCAACAGCAGTCCCGTGAACGTGAAACCATACCGCTATCCTCATTTCCAGAAGCACGAAATTGAGAGGTTAGTGACAGGGATGCTGTAAGAAGGTATTATCCGGCCGAGTACGAGCCCATTCTCCTCGCCGGTGCTCTTGGTTCGAAAAAAAGATGGCACGTGGTGATTTTGTGTTGACTACCGTGCTTTGAACGCTATCACGGTCAAAGACAGATTTCCGATTCCCTCAATTGATGAATTATTTGATGAGTTGCATGGTGCCCGGTACTTTTCGAAGTTGGATTTACTTGCCGGATTTCATCAGGTTCGGACTCAGGCGGGTGATGAGGCCAAAACGGCTTTTAGAACGCACAATGGCCACTATGAATTCCTCGTGATGCTTTTTGGCCTGACAAACTCTCCGTCTACGTTCCAAAGCCTTATGAACAGTGTCTTTCAACCTGTGTTGAGGAAATTTGTTTTGGTATTTTTCGACGACATCCTTGTGTACAGCCTGACTTGGCAGCTACACCTTGAGCATCTTCGCGAGGTTTTGCGATTACTGCGCGCCCATCAGCTGGTGGCAAAGCGATCAAAGTGTGTGTTCGGCCAAGAATCTGTGGGATACTTGGGCCATGTCATCTCATATCACAGTGTTTCTCTGGACCCTGAAAAGATCGCGGCCATTCAAAGCTGGCCAGATCCCCAATCTGTCCGTGATGTCAGGGGCTTCTTGGGACTTGCTGGATACTATCGTCAGTTCATTCGACGATTTGCATTTGAAGCAGGCCTTTTGACGGATCTGTTGCGCAAAGATAGTTTTGTTTGGACAACCACAACAGCTGCTGCTTTTAACCGGCTCAAGACACTGTTAAGTAACACTCCGGTGCTGCGCTTGCCTAATTTTTCTCTACCATTCACAGTGGAGACGGACGCTTCGGGAAAGGGAGTAGGAGTTGTTTTGTCACAACAGGGCCACCCGATAGCTTATTTTAGTCAAAAGTTGAGTGACCGCATGCAACAGGCATCGGCTTACCAACAGGAGATGTTTGCTGTCACGCAAGCCATTTCCAAATGGAGACATTACCTGCTCGGCCGCCGTTTCACCATATCACTGATCAACAGCCCTTGAAGCAACTCACTCAACAAGTTATTCAGACTCCGGACCAGCAAAAGTGGCTAGGTAAGTTGATTGGGTATGATTTCGAGATTGTTTACTGTCCGGGGAAGCAAAATGCAACTGCCGATGCTCTGTCCCGAACTCCCTCTTTCCACTTCATGGCCCTTTCTCGTTTTAAGTTTGTTTTTGTGGATGAGATACGGAATGCTAACACCACCGATGTTGAGCTTCTAGGTATGCAACAACAATTAGAGGAAGCTCCCGACAGCCTCCCGAGTTTTTCATTTGTGGACAGACTTTTACTTTTCTGTGGTCGTTTAGTGTTGTCCTCTACTTCTCCGATACGGGCTCAGATACTGGCAGAATTACATTCTTCTCCTACTGGTGGCCACGCTGGGATCACAAGGACATTCCACCGTGTGGCCACAAATTTTTTTTGGAAGACCATGCGTGCTGATGTCACAAAGTTTGTTCAAGAATGCCAAACTTGCCAGGAAATGAAAGCTGTTACCCTATCACCCGCCGGCCTGCTGCAACCGCTGCCCATTCCCGAATCAGTGTTTGAAGACATTTCCTTAGATTTTATTACTGGGTTACCATCTTCAAAGGGTAAAACAGTGATCATGGTTGTCGTGGACAGATTATCGAAATATGGGCACTTCGTGGGCTTGCCCACTGATTTTTCAAGTACTACAGTAGCTGCTGCATTCGTCCAAGAGGTGATTCGGTTGCATGGAATTCCGGTATCCATTGTATCGGATCGTGACCCCCGTTTTCTAAGCGATTTTTGGAAGGAAATCCATAGGTTGCAGGGGACAGCTTTGAAAATGAGCACCGCCTACCACCCACAGACGGACGGTCAGACGGAGGCGCTTAACAAGTGCCTAGAGCAGTACCTCCGGTGTTATGTCTCTGACCGTCCTTCTTCCTGGATGAATTTTCTCCCATGGGCCGAATTCTGGTATAATACCTCCTTTCAAACTGCTGCTCGAATGACACCCTTTGAAGTGTTATATGGTCGACCTCCTCCAACGATTATTCGCTATGTTCGAGGGGCCACCAGAAATGCTGCTGTGGAGCAACAGTTACTCAACCGCGACCAAGTCTTGCTAATGTTGAAAGATAATTTGAGGAAGGCTCAGGACCGAATGAAGATATATGCTGATCAGAGTAGAAGAGAGGTCACATTCGAGGTAGGTGATTGGGTTTTTGTTAAGTTACAACCTTTTCGGCAGAATTCTTTCAGGTTGCAGCGTCACCATAAGCTCGACCGTCGATATTTCGGACCCTACCAGGTGCTCAGTCGTGTAGGGAAGGTTGCCTACCGCTTGGAGCTTCCGGATTCTGCCAAAATCCACCCGGTCTTCCATGTATCCTTGTTGCGTAAGTGTGTTGGCAACCTAATGCAACAGATCACCCCACTCCACTTAGTGGATTCTACTGCCTCCCTAGTCCTCGAACCTGTTGCAATTTTGGATAAACGGATGATTCAACAACCACCTGGCAAATTCTCGGAGCAATGGCGAGTTAGGTGGGCTGGTTTAATTGATGCTGAAGCTACTTGGGAAGACGCATCCAAGATGCGGCTCTTATACCCTGTCTCGAACCTTGAGGACAAGGTTGGTTTCGATGGGGGAGGTATTGTTGTGAACGAGCCCAGTACCAACAACGCCAAGGAGGAAAATCATGAGGGAGAAGCCCAAGCTGATCCAACAGACCATTCAGGCCCACGAAAAAGCACAAGGACCCGCACGGTTTCAAAGAGGTTGGCTGGATATGTGCTGGGAGCTATGTCAGCTGCAGCGATGGATATCAAATAAACGGTTAAGCAAGTTTGTTACGAGCACTCTATATATGCAAAAAATAATGTAGAATGAGGGGTACGTTGATTCTGATGGTGAATGTAAATTTCTCTTTTCATCTCCTCTTCTGTGTTTTCCTCATCCCCTGTTCTTGAGTTCCTGGGATTCTTGTATTGCAGAACATTATAATTTCTATAGAGTTACTCATTGATTTGGCTCTATTATATTGTTATATTGTTCTACTGATTCATTGAAGTTTGCGATTACTTCATATTTTAAATATAATCGTAGGCTTAATGCCTTGAACTTCTTATAATGTAGGTATGGTTTTAACTATGGTAAAAAAAATTTACTTAAAAAAATTCATTTTTTAACTATAGTAAAAAGTTGTTATAAACCAGTTTATGAACCGAAGAATTATGAACATGGACTAGTTGATGGCAGGAGTTCGACTATCCAACATGAATTCTAGGTGTTTTCTAAAAAATCGAATTTTTAAAAAAACTTCTATAAATTCTTGAACTACTGCCGATATGATATTTATATTAAAATTTTTTGCTAATTTTTCTATTTAAATTCAATTTTTTAATTTTTAAATCACCTTAACTCACTATTTCTATAAAAAAATTATATTTGAAATCATCAAATTATTTTAACCATATCGGAAAATTAATATTAAACATAAATTATTTCATAAATATCAGATTAATGATTGACATTTTGACTCGAATTAAACCTAAGTTTACCTAATTTTAAGTTGGATTTGAGTTTGTTTTGGGACACACACCTATTGGCTGCCAACCTGATGATGTGATCTGACAGCTGTAGGGTCCGCGTGAGATTGTTTATTCAGAAGTTTAATGCAGCCTTAGACTTTGGGCCTTGGGGTTGTTGTATACCTTTTATCTTTTCCTTCCTGACAAAAATAGACTTCGTGGTTGTGGTATATCTTTTATTTTTTCCTTCCTAATAAATATAGGCTGAATTGTCAAACTGTTAGAGACCACATGATCTGTTCTGTTTGATTCAACTTGCTATGTACCAAGTTGAACGACTTCACAAATAGCATAGAGAAAGCGAAATGCAAGACGATGTCACTTCTCAAGTAATTTGGAAGATTGAACTAGCATGCCGTGTTTTGCTCCAAGTACATTAACACTAGAGCATCCTTTTCTGTTCATCGATTGTTTTACTGGTGCCGTATTAGTAATCAAACTACTCCTATCACTGCAACATATGGATACAGGCACTTTGTGTTTACTTTTCATACTACTGGCATTTCGACTTCCTCTTTCCTTCTCATTTCTTCCTGGAAATGAGACAGATCGATTGTCTCTGCTAGCCATTAAGGATCAAATTGAGCAAGATCGTTTTGGGAGGCTCGAGTCATGGAATGAATCCTCGCATTTCTGCCATTGGCTTGGTGTTACTTGTGGACGCAAGCACCAGAGAGTCGTCGAGCTTAACTTAACCGCTTGGGAATTGGCAGGCAGGTTAGCTCCTGACATCGGGAACATGAGTTTTCTGAGAGTGATAAACCTGCAAAACAACAGTTTTAGTGATCGTATTCCTCCAGAATTGGGACTTCTGTTCAGGTTGCAGAGGCTACGCCTTCGAAACAATAATTTCATCGGTCAAATCCCTGTCAACGTCTCACGCTGCTCTAACCTACAAGAACTAGACGTACCTAACAACAAGTTGACTGGCAATCTTCCTGTAGAACTTGGAATTTTATCGAATCTGAGGGTACTTGTTATCCAGAAAAACCATCTATTTGGCGAGATACCATCTTCTTTGGCGAATATTTCATTTCTTGAAGGCATATATGGGGCCTGGAACAACTTCCAAGGAGAAATTCCAGAGAGGTTTGGACAGCTAAGAAGCCTAAAAGCCTTTGGGTTTACTGGCAACAATCTGAGTGGTAGTATTCCAACTTCCATGTACAACATCTCTTCATTAACTACTATAGGTGTGGCTCTTAACCAACTTCGCGGAAGTCTTCCTCACAACCTTGGTGAAACTCTTCCAAACCTTGTATACTTGGGACTTGGTACAAACCAATTCACTGGCCTGATTCCTTCATCACTTTCCAACGCATCCAATCTTAATTATTTTGATATAGGAGAGAACAAATTTACTGGAAGACTGCCTACTTTTGCAAGACAGCAAAATCTGAACCTGTTGCAAGTTTCTGCCAACAATCTTGGGAATGGAGAAGATGATGACCTGAATTTTCTGTACAGCTTAGCAAATAATACAGTTTTAGAAGTTTTGATCATAGCTGGTAACAACTTTGGAGGGATCATGCCACAAATAGTCGGCAACTTCTCGACAAAACTCTGGTTCATGGGTTTTGGTGAAAATCAAATAAGAGGAACCATTCCAACTGAAATCGGAAATCTCATCAGTCTACAGAATTTATATATTGAAGAAAATCATTTGACTGGCAGCATTCCAAATTCTATTGGCAAGTTAGAAAATTTGTATCTTCTGTCCCTCTCAGGCAATGAATTATCAGGGAGTATCCCATCCACTCTGGGGAATGCTACTTCTTTAAGCGAAGTATATTTAAATAGGAACAAATTACAAGGAAGCATTCCTTCAAGTCTTGGAGATTGCCGGCATTTAGTACGCTTGCTTCTTTCTGAAAACAAACTTAATTAACGGTCCGATACCAAAAGTAGTGTTTGGCATTTCATCCTTAACAATAGCCTTAGGCTTATCCGAGAATGAGTTTGAAGGTAACCTCCCCTCTGAAGTGGGTCAGTTGGAGATGCTTGGAGGTCTGGATCTTTCAAACAATAGACTATCAGGAGAAATTCCTGCAAGTCTTGGGAACTGCAAAAGCTTGGAAATTTTCTATGTGCAAGGAAATTTATTTCATGGGAAAATTCCGGAGTCATTAGGTTCTTTGAGAGCACTTAAAGATCTCAATCTCTCACACAACAATTTCTCTGGCCAAGTCCCCGAGACTTTGGGACATTTAAGACTGCTAGAGAGTTTGGATTTGTCATTTAATGATCTGGAAGGTGAAGTGCCTATGCAAGGGGTGTTTGAAAATGTAACTGCAGTTTTACTTGTAGGCAACCAGAAGCTTTGTGGAGGAATTCCACAACTCAACCTGTCACGATGTACCTCAGGCGAGCCGAAATCTTCCAGCAAGGTGAAGTTGGCGACTGCAATTGCTTGTGGGCTTCTAGGCTTAATGTTCACAATCTCTTTTGCCATTTTCTGGTGGTTAAGAAAAAGAAAAACTTTGGCAGTTTCAAGGTCTTCAATCAATATTCCTTTCCAGCAAGTGACATATCAAGATCTGCTCAAGGCAACTGTTGGCTTCTCTGAACATAATCTAATTGGGACAGGTAGTTTCGCGACAGTTTATAAGGGAATTCTTGGACAGGATCAAACAGTGGTGGCCGTGAAAGTACTTAACCTTCTAAATAAAGGAGCTTCCAAAAGTTTCATGGTAGAGTGTGAAGCCTTGAAGAACATCAGGCATCGAAATCTTGTCAAAGTGGTAACTGCATGTTCGAGCATTGATTTTCAGGGATGTGATTTTAAGGCTTTAGTATACGAATACATGATTAATGGGAGTCTGGAACAGTGGCTGCACTCCACCGATAAGACAGATGGGATACACAAACCGAGAAGCTTGAATCTAATCCAGAGATTAAGCATCGCAATTGATGTAGCAAGCGCCCTTGATTATTTGCATCATCAGTGTGAAACGTCAATTGTTCATTGTGATCTGAAGCCAAGTAACGTTATGTTAGATGCTGACATGACTGCTCGTGTAGGAGATTTTGGATTGGCGAGATTCCTGCATGATACTTCCACCCAAGTTGCTCCAAATTCAAACCAGAGCAGTACTGGTGGCATAAGAGGCACCATTGGCTATATAGCCCCAGGTATGCAACTTCTGATGAAGCATACCGTGTTCATCGAATTCTTTTTTTCTTGTTTACCCTGATTGTATGTTCTATCATTTCAATCTATGAACTGCAGAGTACGGCATGAAAAGTGGGGTGACGATTTATGGCGATGTGTACAGCTATGGAATCATGTTGTTGGAGCTTTTTACAGGGAAGAAACCTACAGACGCCATGTTCAATGAAGAGTTGAACCTTCACAACTTTGTGGAAGGGGCATTGCCTGACCATGTGGCGGAGATTGTAGATTCAGAAATCCTGGAAGAAGGCCAAGAACCAAGTGCCAATGCCACAGAGAGGATGAGGAATAACGTTGGAAATCACCTAATCATGGAATGTCTGATCGCAGTTCTTGAGATTGGAGTGGCTTGTTCTGCTGAAATGCCAGAAGAGCGAATGAATATCAGCAACGTGACAGTCCAATTACAAAAAAGCAGGGACATTCTTCTAAGAATTGGTGTGCATTGAAGACGTTGAATCCTTGTTTTCCTGAGAAGTGGGTCGAAGCGATTGTCTTAATATTAAATACATGGATTAAAAAGCTTGCTTTAAAGTTAGCTCTGTTTTCCCGGCTTTCTTGCTAGAAGTGCTTATTTAAACAATTTAACTTCTTCACAGTTAATAATTGAGTAGCAGTACATTTATCATACGTCACAACTTCACAAATAAAGGCGCTTCTACTTGCAATCTCAAATGTGCTGATCTTAGGGGTGACTGTCTTTGGGACCAGGTTGGAGAAGACCAACTTAAAACTTGAGTCTAAGTTTACGTTTAAAATTGAGCCCGAAATTTAATTTGTTAATTTCAAGTTAAACTTAAATGTAAAGATGACAATAATTTTTAAAAATATTTTTTTAAGATTAGAAATATAAAATAATATATTTAAATTAAACCTGAGCTACCAAACAAGCAAAACAATATCAAGTCTTGCGTTAGTCTAAACCTGGGCCTATCGCCTATTATCATCTCCACTTAAATCAGTCTAATTATATATATTTAGTAGCATTTGGAAAAAAAATTCTTAATCTAAATATAAATTTAGAGTCAACCAAACTAGATTTGTCACATTAATTCCATCCATACATGTAATTAAATAAAATTTTAAAAAAATAATTTTTATTTCAGTTATTTTAATAAACCAATTAATTATGTTATAAGTTTTCAAATAAAAATTATGAGCTAAGCTTTGATTTAAGCCGACTAGCACAAGCACCAGAATTTGAACAGACGCAGATGACGAGCTAGGCAAACTAGAAAAACTACAACGTAATATGGTCATATGTGTTAATTTTTGTAATTAAGACAGAGAATAGGAGGAACTGTATATCTTTTTTTTCCCGTAAATCATACATCTCTTAT
>JANTNU010000235.1:2848931-2866125 GCA_024752395.1 Erythroxylum havanense | reverse complement strand
TTCAATTGGCGGCCGTGTAACTCGGATTCATTAAGAAGAAGAGCCTCTTGAACAGCTTCTACCTCGAGGAATTCCACATAAGCAAAACCCTTCGGTTGGCCATACTTGTCTGTCAGAATGGTAACCCTGTTTACAGTACCACAGGACTGAAAATGCTGCTGTACTTCCTCAGGTGTGCAAGCATAGTCAACCTGCACAGAACAGTAATCAAGGTTTTCGCGATCAAATTTGAATGATTATATGTAACAGAATTTTGCTCGAGCCACAAGTCACTGAAAGAGTGCTGCAGTTTCACAAAGAGTCTTGTGATGAGCCTAAGATGAAAAATCATTGACTTCCAAGATGTTGCTGCAATCTGTTCAAGTTGCAATGAGAAATAAATAATACTAAAAATAAAAAAAAGATTTCTCATAGATACTAAAGATATCATATATATACACACACACACATACATATATACATAGCATTTCAACATCCACAGATATCTGCAAACATGTCTAATACAGAACATACTACACATATTTAGATCCCTAGTGCAGTAATTCTCATTAGAAAACAACCAGCTACACCAGATACAGACCAAGTATGTTTTAGGTTATAATTTGTGACCGTCAAGGACAATATGAAGAGAATTTTGAATTACAACAGGATTATTAAACTTGTAACAGTGTCCTGAGAAATAAAACCTATGCTTTGCAATAAGAATCCAGTTTAGCTAATCATTTTGCAGTCATTCACATGCCACAACAGTAAGCAAGGCTGCGTATTAAATTTGTGGTTTCCCCTGACAAATCACATCCATAAAAAAACCAAAATTGTCTAATTACTATATCATCAATGTTTTACAAACACAGCACATAACAAATACCATTCTCATCCATACATAATGATTGAAGCCATTTTTTTTTACCCATGCTAATCCTATTTTGTTTTCCTTCCTTGCATCAGCAGAAACATTGATCTCCTTCTCATCTATCCCCCAAGGTTAAATCATTCCATTCAATACATAATGCAGCTTCACAAATTCATTCTTCTCCTTCTTTGCTTTGCCAACTAAAAGGCAGAGAGCCAAAACACTATGTCGCTAAAGGTAAAGATGGTTCTACTCTTGCTTTCTGTTGTACCCACTACCCAAAGAGATTATTATAGTCCCAGACTCATATCATGTACTGGAATTTCATACAATTGATATTTTCAGGTGAGCTTAAAGCATTTGGAAATAGGTAGTCACTGTGTTGTCAACTAAAGCTAAACTAAGAAGTGTACACTAATGAATGAAGCACACAGTTCAAACTATTTTTCATACAGAACAAGTAAAGGATTCAATATTTTCCAAGGCGAAAGTATGCCAAAGGCTGCAAGATAAACACCAGTGAAATAATAGTCAAAATGATTTCAGTCACAGAAAGCACCTCCATAAACCAAAGCTAAGGAGATGTTCTTTCTTACATAATAGCTCACTGATGGTGATAAGAAATGCCTTTTACCTATGACAAAGCTTATGAGGGACTACAAAAACCAAAAGATGGAGTTTTTGAAACCTTCTATAAAGTCATACAACACTGCTATTTAAATTTCACTTTTGTATTTCTACAGTAAAAAATAAATAAAGGAAAAGCAAGTAACCCATCAATCTTTTACAAGCTCCGATTTTTTAAACCACTATTACATGGATTCACAAGGAAACTAACACCACAAGAGTTGAAGTTTAAAGATCATTGGATTAGAGATCAGCCTAAGATGTATCTCACGTATATATAAAGCAAAATAAGAACTTGTTGCCACTTCTTTTGCAAACCAAAAGTACATCTTGGACAAACAATTTCATCACTCTACATAGACAGAATTAGTCAGTCAACACATTTTTCAACAAAGAAATAACAATCTTATACCCTTCAACTCAACTGTTAATCAACAACAGATGTATGCACCCGTGATCCCACCAGCAATGACGAGGCTCTGCAGCTCAGTTTGCCTATCTTGACTAGCCTTTGGCTCTTCAAAATAAAGCACTTCAACTGGTGTACAAGATAGATCCTAATTCCTTACCTTCAAGAACCTCCATGGACTTCTGCCACCTTTACTCCAATTTACTGCCTCCAACACCTTTGCAATACATACCTCTTCTTCCTCTCCCCTATTTTAGGGAGCTGACTTCATAATTTATCCTATAAAAATTAGTTTCTCCAATTTTTCTCAGTTTTTTCTTTTTTTTTTCCACTTCTCTTTTTCTTTCCAAAAACTTTTTTTTGAATGCTTCTCTTCCCCTTCAAACTTCTTTTGTTTCTTTCTTGATATTTTTTCTTTTTTCTTTTTACCTTCTCATTTTCATTGTTGTTGTTTTCTTTCAAATTTTCAGCAAACAAGACCCTTACATTTCTTGCAAAACAGGAACATTAACTACAAAATAACTTTTCCAACCCAAAATAAGGTACTTATTGCAGCTCTAACACACAGAGAACTTGAAGAATAAGAACCCTGCGATCATAGCGAGACATAGATCAAACCATCATCTAAATGATAAGATAACAATATACACAATCCAGTAGATAAACACAAAAATGTAGCTCAGGTTCTAATTAGTGAACCCTGAAACAAAACAACATTTAGTATATAGATCATGAAGTATAACAAAATTTGATTCTCCAAATGAAAGACACAAATACTTGTGGCCTATTATAATCAAAATAAAAGTTAACCAATTTCGAAGCCCAGGTAAGAAAACTGAAGTTGCTATAAGGAAATTATCGAGAATTGTTGACAAAATGAAGCCACTTAATATTTCACTATATCCACAGCCTTCCTAAGTTTCTCAATGTTTTGAAAACTGCAAAGCAGTAAATGGTTGCACAGATATGAAATGACGCAGTGTGTATGAGTGTAGAAAGATATTCTTGCAATTCATTTACTCATTCAAGTTCACTGAGATTTAAAAGTAGACACAATGTTTGAGATGCATTCTTGCATTAAGTTGATAACTCTCCACTGTTGTTTCTTTTGTAATACAGCTGAAAATATACTCATACCAAAATGACGTATTAAGCCATCCTATTTCAAAGGAAAATGAAGTGCCACAGATACAGAAACTAAACAATGATTTCAAGAAATGACTAGGTAGGAAATTATAATAAGAATCTCGCGCTTAGTATGGTATAACACACTAGATACAACAGAACATAAACCTTTAGAAGCTAAGAATTAAAAAAATATGCATGGAGGCAACAAGACGTCGGGGAAAAAAGTCAAGAAAGAGTAAACTCCTCACGTTGCCAACAAACACGGAGCGAGTATCAGCTTCCTCCCTGTTTGCTTGATTAGCAGCTGCATTGGCTGGGTCTGTACATAAACAAGAGATCAACAAAAAACAAACAATAGTTAGAGTCAAGCAAAAGTTTCAAACAAGCCTACCAACTTTACCATTGGAAAAAAGTTTAAACACAAGGAAAATCAAAAGGTATTTCAAGCTGAAATTAGAGCTGAAACATAAGCTATATAGAGGATCATTCCAGAACGTAAACAATTGATGTGTAACAAAAGGAAAACCAAATTCATTAAACCTTGAACAGAACCCATTTCCTTCTCGACCTTAGCTTGCATTTCGCGAAGAGCAGCAGCTTCTTCCTCCATCTCCTTCAATCTCTTCTTCATCTCATCCAACTCCTGCACCATAAAAAAGTGGGTCAATTAACACGAAAAACTTATAATCGATTTCAATCATTAGGGTTGGGGGGACCTTGACAGCGTCATCATCGGCGGCGGACATGTCGACGTCAGCGTTGTTAGGGTCCATATCACCTTCGACGTCGGGGATCTCTCCGCCGTAGACCTCATGCTCCTCCTCCTCCATCTCTCTTTGTGGTTATTTCAAGGCAGAAGATCTTTTCCGATTGTGTATATTCTGTGAGCCCATTTACATCAGTTCCAAATCAACAAACAGAGAGGAAAGGCCTAAACGGTATGTCGTTTACCCAAAACTTTAAACGACGTAGTTTTGTAGTCAAATAACTGCATTAAGTCCCGTATTTGATATATACTATAATATTATATATTTTGGTTAAGTAAATAAAAAAAATTATATTTATCATTTAAAAGCCATAAATTTGAGAATTTGGTAAAAGAAAATGTCATTTTAAAATATTTTTCTACTACAATTTTAAAATAAATTTGTTAAATTAATTAATTTTTAACAAAATAAATGTATATTTTGCTAAAGATATTATTGTTTCGGTAATATAATAAATAATAAGAATTCTTCCAATATTTTTTAAAATTAAAAGAGAAATAATAAAAGAATTTAAGTTTTAAATTTGAATTTTTTGGTTTAAGTAGATATATGAATAAAAAATTGGACTAAAATTGATTAAAATCAATGCGACAAGTGTTATTTAATGAGATTCAAGAATAAGATAATATTTTTAATTATATACAATTGAATTATTTTAACATGAAATTAATATTGCAAAAATATTTGATTCGATTTAAATTTAAATTAAGCTTCGATTAAACTTCTTTGGTACATCACTTTTAAGATTGCACCGAGTCACTATAAGTAGAAGCCTGTGCTTTATTCCTAAAGTTGTGATATAATATAAATGTACCACCACACAATTATTATTTGGGGAGAACTCAACACCTTAACGAAACCCTTCTAGCAAGAAAACAGAGAAATTGGTCACACTCACACCATTATTAAGACAATGGCTTCCACAATTGATACTCCTTAAGGATTCAACGTCTTCTACGCACACCAGTTCCTAAAAGAATGTCCTTGCTTTTTTGCAATTGGACTGTCACATTGCTGATATTCATCCGCTCATCTGGTATTTCAGCAGAACAAGCCAATCCAATTTCAAGGATCGTGATCAGACAATCCACAATTATGTGATTTCCAACATTGTTGCTCCTGCTCGCAGTGGCATTGACACTTGGTCCCCGGCCTTCTTCCAGGATTTTTGGGTCCATAATCTGGGTCACATGGTCAGGCAATGCCATTTTTACAAAGTTGTGGAGGTTCTGCTCTTCATTGAACATGACATCTGTAGGTTTCTTCCCGGTAAAAAGCTCCAGCAACATGATTCCGTAACTGTAAACATCGCCGTAAGTTGTCACCTCCCTTAACATGCCGTACTCTGCAGTTCATAGATTGAAATGATAGAACATAAATTCAGGGTAAACAATAAAAAATGAATTTGATGAACACGGTAAGCTTCATCAGAAGTTACATACCTGGGGCTATATAGCCAATGGTGCCTTTTATGCCACCAGTACTGCTTTGGTTTGAATTTGAAGTAACTTGGGTGGAAGTATCATAGAGGAATCTCGCCAATCCGAAATCTCCTACTCGAGCAGTCATGTCAGTATCTAACATAACATTACTTGGCTTCAGATCACAATGAACAATCGGCGTTTCACCTTGATGATGCAAATAATCAAGGGCGCTTGCCACATCAATTGCGATACTTAGCCTCTGGATTAGATTCAAGCTTCTCGGCTGGTGTATCCCAATAGTGTTATCGGTGGAGTGCAAGCACTGTTCCAGACTCCCATTAACCATGTACTCATACACTAAAGCCTTAAAATCATTTCCCTGAAAATCAATGCTCGAGCATGCAGTTACTACTTTGGCGAGATTTCGATGTCTGATGTTCTTCAAAGTTTCACACTCTACCATGAAACTTTTGGAAGCTCCTTTGTTTAGAAGGTTAAGCACTTTCACAGCCACCACTGCTTGATCCTGTTCCAAAATTCCCTTGTAAACTGTGCCGAAACTACCTGCCCCGATTAGATTGTTTCCAGAAAAGCTGGCAGTTGCCTTGACTAGATCCTGATAGGTCAATTGCTGGAAAGGTATCTTCACTGAAAACCTGGAATCTACCAAGGTTTTTCTCTTTCTTAACCAACAAAATATGGCAAAAGAGATTGCGGAGATTAATCCTAGAAGCCCACATGCAATTGCACTCGCCAACTTCACCTTGCTGGAAGATTTTCGACTTGCCTGAGGTACATCGTGACATGTTGAGTTGAGGAATTCCACCACAAAGCTTCTGGTTGCCTACAAGTGAAACTGCAGTTGCATTGTCAAACACCCCTTGCAAAGGCACTTCACCTTCCAGGTCGTTAAATGACAGATCCAAACCCTCTAGCAAACTTAAATGTCTCATAAACTCGGGGATTTGGCCAGTGAAGTTGTTGTGTGAGAGATTGAGATATTGAACTGCTCTCAAAGAACCCAATGACTCGGGAATTTTCCCATGAAAGAAATTCCCACCCAGATATAAAATTTCCAAGCTTTTGCAATTCCCAAGAGTTTCGGGAATTTCTCCTGATAATCTGTTGTCTGAAACATCCAAACCTCCAAGCATCTCCAACTTACCCAATTCAGAGGGGAGGGAACCTTCAAACTCATTGTCGTATAAGGCTAAGTATATTGCCAAGGATGAAATTCCAAACACTACTTTTGGTATCGGACAGCTTAGTTTGTTTTCAGAAAGATCCAAGAGTACTAAATGCCGGCAATCTCCAAGACTTGAAGGAATACTTCCTTGTAACTTGTTCCTGAATAAAAATAGCCAGTTCAAAGAAGTAATATTCCCCATAGCGGATGGGATAGTTCCATACAATTCATTCTCCGAGAGATCCAAACGATACAAGTTTTCTAGCTTCCCAATGGAACTTGGAATGCTGCCAGTCAAATGATTGTCGTCTAATTCCAAATCCTGGAGGCTGATGAGATTTCCTATTTCAATTGGAATGATTCCTCTTATTTGGTTTCCAGAGAATATCATGTGGCTGAGTTTTGCTGAGAAGTTGCTTACTATTTTTGGTATGATCCCTCCAAAATTATTCCGATTTATGACCAAAGATTCTAAAGCCGTATTATTTGCTAAGGAGACCAGAAAATTCAGGTCATCGTCTTGTCCATTCCCAAGATTGTTGTGACTAACTATCAACCGTTGGAGACTTCGCTGTCTAGCAAAAGTAGGCATTATTCCCGTAAAGTTGTTAAAACCTAGATCAAGATAACGAAGATTCGACACATTGGAGAGTGATGAAGGTATCAGGCCAGTGAATTGGTTGCCTTGAAGTCCCAAGAATTCAAGGTTTGGAAGAGTTTGACCTATGTCCTTAGGAAGACTTCCGCGAAGTTGGTTAAGATTCACATTCATAGCAGTCAGGGAAGAGATGTTATACATGGAAGTTGGAATACTACCACTCAGATTGTTGTCACCAAGCGCAAAGAGTTTTAGGCTTCTTAGCTGTCCAAACCTCTCTGGAATATCTCCTTGGAAGTTGTTTGAGTCCCCATAAATGTCTTCAAGAAATGAAATATTCGCCAAAGAAGATGGTATCTCGCCAAATAAACGGTTAACCTGGATAACAAGTCTCCTCAACTTTGACAGAAATCCAAGTTCTACAGGAAACTTGCCAGTCAAATTGTTGTTACCAACATTTAGTATCTGTAGGTTAGAGCAACTTGAGAGGTTCACAGGGATTTCACCGTTGAACTTATTGTTTTTAAGGCGTAGCCTCTGCAACCTGAACAGAAGTCCCAATTCTAGAGGAATACGATCACTAAAACTGTTGTTTTGCAAGTTTATCACTCTCAGAAAACTCATGTTCCCGATGTCAGGAGCTAACCTGCCTGCCAATTCCGAAGCGGTTAAGTTAAGCTCGACGACTCTCTGGTGCCTGCGTCCACAAGTAACACCATGCCAATGACAGAAATGCGAGGATTCATTCCATGATTTGAGAATCCCAAAAGGATCATGCTCAATTTGATCCTTAATAGCTAGCAGAGACAATCGATCTGTCTCATTTCCTGGAAGAAATGAGAAGGAAAGAGGAAGTTGAAATGCCAGTAGTATGAAAAGTAAACACAGAGTGCCTGTATCCATATCTTGCAGTGACAACAGTAGTTTGATTACCACCACCGCCAATTAAACGATCGATGAACTGAGAAGGATTCTCTAGTGTTTACCTACTTAAAACATAACAAAACACCGCATGTTAGTTCCAATTTTCTAAACAAGAATCCAACAGCCACAAACTCAGGTCGATATGGTTAATTTGATTTTTGTGTACTGTAGATTAGTTTTTTGTCTGAAGGGTTTTTGGTGAAGATCGTGTACAAGATTCTGCCTTGTTAATATATTTCTTTTAATTTTAAAAAAAATTCTGAAAGACGTGGAGAAGTCATTGTTTGGAATAATTGTTTCTTTTTTTTTGTTTTGTTTTTTTCCTGTTTTCTTTTTATGTTTTTAACTAAATATATATTATTTAATTATTTAACATATTAATTTTAATAAAAATTATGAATAATTTGATTTAATATTCTATATTTAATTAATTATTAATAATAATTATGAATAATTTAATTTTACTTAAAGTTTTTATTTAATTTTGCAGTTACATTAAATTAAATAATTATTAGTAAATATAATTAAATTTAAAATATCTTCAAAGTATATAAATTCCTGATAAAAATTGATTTAATAATGAAAAAAATTATTAATTATTTTAATAAAATAAAATAATTTTATTGATATTTTTCAATAAATATTATATAAGAGATGAAAATAAATTTATTTAATTAAAATTTTTAACTTTTATCTAATATATAATTATTATAAATTATAAAAATATAACAACACATTAACAGCTAAACAAAATTTCATTTTACTTTTTTTGTCGCTTTTACTTTTTTATTGACCTTGACTTCGAGAATTCTACTTTTCACACTTAATAAAAAAGTAAAAGCAATCGACCTTGACTTCAATAATTCTACGTTTGTGAAGTAATTAGTAGACGCATTTGTGGAAATCCTACTTAGCAAGTTAAAGCAAACAGAACGGACCACGTGATCTCTAACACTTTACTTTCACGGTCCTGCCTCTTTTTATCAGGAAGGAAAAGAAAGATAGCTGCCTGACCCTCTACCAGAAATTAAACAGTCTCACGCGGACCCAACGACGGTAACGACCCAATGACGGTAACATCGCATCACTGGGTTGGCAAACAAGGATTGCAACCTATAGTTGTGATTCCGAAAGCTTTTTTTTGTTTTGAAGGAACCAAAACCGAAAAAGGCTAATTCGCTCAAAGTTTTAGGGTACAAATCTTTTTGTTTGTCTCATTGGAAGAGTTCCATCATTGACACCGGTAGCTCTTGAAGGTAATGTATGCCTGAGTTGTCTTGGACTGCGAATGCGGTCAAGTTGTCTGTATACTGGTTCCCTTCACGATGCATGTGCTGCACCTGCACCTCTCAATCTCGTTGAATGAGTCCACGTATATTTGCTAGCAAAAACATATGCTCAGATAAATCTGTACGGGAAGAGGATAGGATATTAATTACTTCTAGGGAATCTATTTAGACAATGACTCGGTGGTACCCTAGCGACCAAGTCAAGGTTAGGCCCGAGTGGACTCTCCAGAGTTCGGAAACCAGCAGCGATCCTCGTCCAATGTACTGCATAATGTTAAGGGATAAATTCTATATATCTCACTTTCGCTATACCTTTCTGTTGGTTGTAACAATATTCAGTTATATTATAACAAACTCAGTCGTGTATTGTTAGCTTAGCTGATGTACAGAATTCGTTGTATAAATTACCTCATGATATGAATGAATAGATGAACAGAACAATATTCTTTCTAGTATTCGTATTACTATCTTTATGGTATCAGAGCCTCTTGTGGCCTAATGGCAAAACCCTGCCTCTCTTTCTCTGCCTCCTCAAGTTTTCATCTCTTCGTCATTATGACTACTCCAGAAGATGCATCCGGTACTACCAGCCCTGCGCATCTCATTTCTTTCAATAACTCTTCTCTCATTGTTTTGAACACCACCTCCATTAAACTTAATGGCACAAACTATCCGGCCTGGAGGGTGCAGATGACTGCCCTCCTTATAGGCTACGGTCTTCAGGGTTACACGGATGGCTCTTTCCCGTGTCCACCAGTGACTGATCCTGGCTATACCCACTGGCTTCGACAAGATCAGCTCATTATTGCTGCTCTGCTTTCCTCTGTTACTGAAAATATCGTCACTTTACTTGGCTCCATTACCACCCCTAAACAAGCATGGAATGTTCTTGGTAAGACCTATGCGAGTAGCTCTCGCTCCCGCATTTTCTCTTTGAAGGAAAAACTCACTTGCATAGAGAAAGGAGATCAATCGGTGTCTGTCTTCTTGCGTCATATTAAATCTCTAGCTGATGAATTAGCCATTATTGGCAGCCCTCTAGATGATACCGACATGCTTATTCATGTTCTCAATGGTCTTGGCCGCCCTGATTTTAAGGAGATTGCTACTGCTATTAGGGCAAGAGAATCGTCCATTTCCTTTGAGGAACTTCATGAGAAGCTTCTGGACCATGAAGCCTGTCTCACCAGGTCCGTGAAGTCTGATTCACACCCCACCACTGCGCTACTTGGGTATCGTGCTAACTGGCCTCCACAACGTTCTCGTAGCCACTCACAGGTTTCCCCATCTCATCAGCGGCGACGACCACGCCCTTCTGGTCCCTCATCTGGTTTTGACAATACCGACCCAATAATACAACCTACTGCTCCTCGTGACTCTCCATCTCCTGTTGTTTGTCAATATTGTGACAAGCCGGGCCACACGGCCCAGCGATGCTTTAAGCTCCATGGTCGCCCTCGCCATAAACAACCTGCGGCCCACCACACTCACAAGACTCTTGTCTCTTCCTCTGATAAATGGGTTGTTGATTCTGGCGCCTCTCATCATCTTACTAATGATCTTACTAACCTATCACTTGACTCACCATACGATGGCTCTGATCACCTTGTTGTCGGCAATGGTAATGAGTTACCGATTACCCACACTGGTATCACCACTCTCTCTACACCCACCACCTCTTTGTCATTACATGATGTTTTACATGTTCCCACCCTTACCCATAATTTACTGTCTGTCTCTAAACTTTGCAACACTAACAATGTTTCGGTTGAATTTTTCCCTACTCACTTTCAGGTCAAGGATGTTCGGACCAAGGTGGTGCTGTTGTAAGGCCCCTGTGCTGATGACTTATATTACCTTCCCTGTCCACGGACGCTCCCACAGGCTCATGTCGCTACTTCTGTCAACTCTCGCGATTGGCATCACATTTTGGGGCATCCAGCTCAACCCATCCTTCAACATCTTCTTACGCGTTTTTAGCTTCCTCATAACAATAAATCTCAGAGTCCGTGTGTGTCCTGTGCTTGTTCTAAAAGTCATAAGTTGTCTTTTTCTAATACTCATCTTACAAGTCGTCGTCCTCTTCAACTATTGTTCAGTGATGTTTGGGGTCCAGCTCCCATTCCATCTGTCGATGGGTTTAAATATTATGTAGTATTTGTTGATCATTTCTCTAAATATACCTGGTTGTATCCCATTCGCAAGAAATCTGATGTTCTCTCTATCTTTGTGCGTTTCAAATCTCTTGTTGAAGCATTCTTTACCATCAAAATTATCTCTTTATTTACTGACAACGGTGGTGAATTTGTTGCGCTTAAAACTTTCTTGGCTCACCATGGCATCACCCATTTCACCACTCCTCCGCATACGCCTGAACTCAATGGTACAGCTGAGAGACGTCATCGTCACATAGTTGAGACGGGTCGTGCTCTCCTTCACAAATCCACTCTTCCGCCTACCTTCTGGCCGTATGCCTTTCAAACTGCTGTCTATCTTATCAATAGGCTGCCCACACATGTTCTCCGCATGGTATCGCCGTATGAGGTCCTTCACAACTCTCCCCCTAACTATCTTCACCTCCATTCCTTTGGTTGCCTCTGCTTTCCTTGGCTTCGGCCTTACACCGTTCATAAACTCGAAAACTGGTCCGTCCCTTGTATATTCCTTGGCTATTCCCCATCACATTATGCCTATCTGTGTCATGATCCTCTCACCCATAAAACCTTCATCTCTAGGCATGTCACCTTCCATGAAAATATTTTCCCGTATGGGTCTCTGTGCTCCACCACATCTCTGCCACTTAATCCACCTCCTACTCCCTCCTCTGAAGCCGTATCCCTACTTGATCAGTGTATCTCTGTGTCGCCGCCTGTCTCCTACCCGCACACATCTCAACCACACCAGTCAAATCCATCTAACATGGTTCAGACCACTTTTCTTCCTCAACATCCTAACTCTACTCCCTCCTCTTCTACTCACCATGATTCTGCTCCTTCTGCTCATATGGACAGCACAGGTAATATATCTCCTTCTGCTGCAGTGGACGTTGCCTCAGCACCGCCAGTGGCTACCGCCTCCTTATCTGCACCACCATCAATCATCAACACTCATCCGATGATGACCCGCTCCAAGAACCATATTTACAAGCCTAAAAAGCTGTATTAGGTCAATAAATATCCCTTGCCAGATACACTTGAACCTTTGTGTGTCTCACAGGCCATGCAGGACCCTTTATGGCGTGCTTCGATGAATTCTGAATTTGATGCTCTCATCAACAACCACACTTGGGACCTTGTCCCAGCCCCTACAGGTTGTAATGTATTTGGCAACAAGTGGCTGTTTCGGATCAAGCACCACCCCGATGGATCGATTGATAGGTATAAGTCTCGACTGGTTGCCAAGGGCTTTACACAAACCCCAGGTTTGGATTTTCATGAAACGTTTGCGCCAGTCCTTAAACCTCAGACTCTTAAGATTATTTTCACCATAGCCATTGCTCATAGCTGGTCTATCCTTCAAATGGATGTTAATAATGCGTTTTTACAAGGTGCCTTATCTGAAGATGTCTACATGAAACAGCCCCCGGGCTTTATACATCCAGATCATCCCACTTATGTTTGTAAGTTGGGCAAAGCTATCTATGGCCTTTGCCAGGCACCTCAGACGTGGTATGAGTCGCTCAAACAAGTCATCCTCTCCTATGGTTTTCGGAATAGTATCAGTGACACTTCTCTCTTTATTTACAATTCCAATGGGGTTGTTGCATACTTCCTGGTCTATGTGGATGACTTACTTTTAACAGGTAACTCCTCTGATTTTTTTTTCCAAGTTCACTACTGTTTTGTCCAGAACTTTCTCCCTCAAGCAGTTGGGTTTCCCGTCTTATTTTCTGGGGATTGAAATTGTTCCCACTTCTACTGGTCTATTTCTGTCTCAACACAAGTACATTCGGGATATCTTGAATCGGTTTGGTTTGTCTGATGCCAAACCAGTTTCGACACCACTTTGTCTATCCACACCGCTACTTCTTGTTGATGGTACAGCCTCGACGGAAATGTCTTCTTACAAGCAGATGGTTGGATGTCTTCAGTACTTAGCTCATACCAGACCAGATATCGCCTTTGCGGTCAGCAAGCTTGCTCAATTCATGCATGCTCCCACTGTTACTCATCTTCAGCAAGTTAAACGTGTTTATCGTTATCTCAAAGGGACCATTCATTTTGGTCTACAACTACGTAAACAAAACACACTTAATCTCCAACTCTTTAGTGTTTTACAGTCCCCCCTCTTAGCCTACAATGATGCTGATTGGGCTGGCAATCAAGATGACAAAACCTCTACTTCTGCTTATCTAATTTATTTTGGTGGCAATCCAGTTTCCTGGACATCCAAACGTCAACGCACTGTTGCCCGGTCCTCCACCGAAGTTGAATATCGCTCTTTGGCAACAACAGTGGCTGAACTTCAGTGGCTCCAAAACTTGTTATCCGAGCTTCATCTCCCTTTCAAGGACACTCCTGTTTTATATTGTGACAACCTTGGTGCTACGTACCTCTGCAAGAATCCGATTTTTCATACCCGCATGAAACATATTGCTCTTGATTATCATTATGTTCGTCAACTTGCTCAAGCTGGTAAGTTACATGTCAACTACATCTCCACGCATGATCAACTTGCTGATGCTCTGACTAAACCTTTGTCTTCACGCCGTCATGCTGCTTTAAGATCCAAGATGCATGTTCTCGATGGGACCATGCTCTTGAGGGGGCATGTTAAGGGATAAATTCTATATATCTCACTTTCGCTATACCTTTCTGTTGGTTGTAACAATATTCAGTTATATTATAACAAACTCAGTCGTGTATTGTTAGCTTAGCTGATGTACAGAATTCGTTGTATAAATTACCTCATGATATGAATGAATAGATGAACAGAACAATATTCTTTCCAGTATTCGTATTACTCTCTTTACATAAATCCACCGCACCATTGTCCGCACTAGTTTCGAATTACCCCCTCGCCCCCAAGCAGTAGCAATGGACGATCCTTATTTAACCGCTCCATCTGTGTTTAGTTTGACCCAATCTTCTGGCGGTTTGGTCCACCCAACTAGACTACCCACTGACAAACCCTGTGATGGATACACACAGTTTTCCACCGCCCTAGCCTTTTCTATCCACTCCACATACTCCATAACTGCTCATTGACCTTCTTCCGTCCAAGCAAAATCAGCTTCAAAGAGACTCTTGTTATGCCACTACCACAGTATCCAGTAGGCGACTCCAAAAATGGTGGCTCATTCCCCTTGCATCACCGGGATGTGGTTCATGAGGTTTGATTTTACCCAATCTGCCACATCCTTATGAAAGAATGACGTATCGACTACCCCCGATTGGAAATTACGTCAGAAAACTTGTACTCTCGGACAGTCGAGGATGGCATGTAGTGTAGATTCTTTCGGCCCACATATGTGACAACTGTTGTCCATAGTAATATGACGTGTCACTCGTTGTTGGTTAGTCAGGTGCTTGTTCTTGCTCAACAACCAGAGGAAAGCCCGGACCCGCTGGGGCTCCGCTCATTTCCAGATTAGGTTCCAAAGGCTAGCTTTCACATCCGTGGTGCTCCTCTCTATTAAGTCGTAGGTTGACGCTACTGTGAATCATCCATTGTTAGTTGGACGTCACCTCATGGTTTCCTCCACGATGTTGTCGACAGTAGCGATTATTTCTACGATATCCATACAAATTGAGGAGGGAAGGTACTGTCAGAACAAGTGTCATTTCCAATTACCAGCTTCATTTTTCAAGTCCGCTACTTTGGCTTGGAGCATGGTATCAGGTATCGGAGCAAGCCCAAAGTTTTTAATACTTCGTGAGTTTGACGAAGAGAATTTTCAGAAGTTAGGTTTGGCTCAAGTTTATACTCGGGTCAATCAAACCCAATTTTTTAATTTACATTTTAAAATAAGTCATTTTATTCAAAATATTATTACTTTCACTCAAAATTTTTACACTTTACGTTGAATTGGGTCAGATAAATCGAGTTTAAGCTCAATTTGAATCCTAAAGTTAAATGAGGAAAAAAAAACTCAAATCTGACCTAAAACTCACTCAACTTGAGTTGATCTCAAGTCAGAATGTCATTAATTACTAGTTTGATGCTTATGAAATGATTTATTTTTAATATTAATTTTCCAATATAGTTAAAATAATTTGATGATTTCAAATATAATTTTTATATAAAAATGTTGAGTCGATATGATTAAAAATTATGGAAAATTAAAATTTTGAATTTAAATAGAAAATTTTAGCCAAAAGAATTGAAGTTCGTTTAATTGTACTATTGAACAGTATTGATCATTTTAATTATAAATTTTTATAAAAATATCAAATCAGAACTAATTCAAGAAGTTATAAAAAGTTTTAAAAATGTACAACTTTTAAAAATTTTATTCCTCGGTTTATAAAATGATTTATTGTAACTTTAGTCATCATTCTTCACAAAAACAAAAGAAAAGGAATAAAAAATAGAGAGAAGAGAGAAGCTTGCAGTAAAATATTTGAAGGGTGATTTCAGATGAAAACAAGGGGGCTTTAAAATAGATATCGATGATTATACAAAAGATTCATGTGGAAGACAATAGAATTTCATAATAAGAAAAGTTTTACATGTTATAATAGGTAATGTATGTTAATTAGAGTTTTTTTTATGTTAATTACTTTTATAAATTATGTGTTTTGGATGTTCTATCTTCCTTATGTTAATTGTTTTTATGATCCCAATTCCTTGAATTTGGAAAGAATTGAGGAAAATTTTAATTACTGATAATGATAAATTATGTCTTTTTTATTAAATTAATATAATCGGAATAAAGGAGTCGTGTTGTTTTGATAAGTTGTTATTTTTGTGTTAATTTTAGATATAAATCTCTTTAATGTGTTGAAATTTTTATTTAAAATTAATGAACTTGTTTCTTAATTATTCTCATATGATTTTTTTAACATATGAGAGATGAATATATATCAAAAAGATGAAAGGAAAACAAAGACAACTCGAATTCTTCACTAACAAAAAAATTATATGTTTTTATTAAATTAATATAATCAGCTAACAAACTCTCAAACTCATATAAAAAAACAATAAAAAGGATGAAAATACTATTATGTTTGCTTTCTCTATATTTTTCTCACCTTTAGATGTTTTGACTGTAGTCTCATGCAAGCCTTGGTCTTTTTCTCTTTTATATCACAAAATAGGTTTTTTTTTGTACTATACAAGGTCACATACAAGGTCGTGTAACTGACCGTATCTTTTCCAACACTGCCTGAATCGTAGATCTACACGATTACAAAGAATTATATGATTGATCCACACGATTATGTAAATAAAAAATACTGGCGTGTGGCGACCTATACGACCTGAAACCGATGCTTCCAGAGAAAAGAGTAAATAAAACTGAAAATCATTTATTCAGCCGTAAGTTTTTTACACAATAGTCTGATGTGTCTATATAGAAAACAGTAAAACAACACTAAAATGGCTAACAGCTGTACAAACAAAACAAACATAAAGTATTTACAAGAAACGACACCGTATACATTGAAATAAACAACAGTAAGGATAACTTATCATCCCCCCCTTAAGTTGGAGTTTGGTGGACATCAACCAAACCCAACTTGGACAACAAAGAATCAAACAAAGGAGCAGCCAACACCTTGGTGAACAAATCTGCCAACTGAGCCTTAGAAGAAACATGAGCAGGAGCAACAAAACCCAGTTTATACTGATCACGAACCACATGACAATCAATGTCAAGATGCTTGGTGCGCTCATGAAAGACCGGATTAGCAGTAATATGAAGAGCAGCTTTATTATCACACCATAAAGGAATAGGAGAGATAAAAGAAAGCTGCAAATCACGTAACAGATAAGAAAGCCATAATAATTCACATACAGTGGAGGCCATACTCCGATACTCCGCTTCAG
>JANTNU010000235.1:2809976-2822439 GCA_024752395.1 Erythroxylum havanense | reverse complement strand
TGGCTAACAGCTGTACAAACAAAACAAACATAAAGTATTTACAAGAAACGACACCGTATACATTGAAATAAACAACAACAGTAAGGATAATTTATCATGACTGTTGGTTCTACATGCCCATTATGTCTAGAAGAGCTTGATCCAATTGTCATCCGTCTTGTCTTCACTTGTTTACTAAAAAATAGACACAAAGTTTTATTTGTAATAGTTTATATTTAATTTTAATATACTTACTATTTTCTTCACAAGTATTATAGAAAAGACTATAGAGTTAATAAAGATTTATTTATATAACGAACGATAATGAGATAATATTTTATTATCATTTTTTCTTATTTAGTATGCATATATTAAAGAGTTTGAAAATGAATTTTGAACAAGATTTTATAAAGATTGACTCAAGAAAAATTATTGAATAGATAAGAGTTATTTATAAAATTTTCAATTGTTTGAAAATTATTAATGATATTATTTAATAAGCATGGTGATCTTAATTATATAATAAAACTTAGTGATTAAAATCTATTATTGGGTGCTAACTTGCTAATTGACTTAGGTTTTACAGAAACTAAAGACGTTAACCACTTATGTAGAAGCAAATTAAGATAATGATTAAAAATTAATTGATTTTATTATAAAAATTTTGGGTCAACTATTTTTTGGTTTAGTTTATTTTAATAATTATTGTTATTAAAAATTGATTGATTTTTTTAAATTATTTAACTTTACAACTGAAAATATATCATTTAATATTTATTTGACACTCCTTTTAATTAAATTTTAATTTATTTGATTGATAAAAACAATATTCTTCTTTAATCTTATTCTAAATTCTTTAAATTTATTAAAACTTTATTATATATGAATTTACTACTAATTAAAATTTTTAAATCTTAAATTTATTTTATTTTTAAATTATTAAATTAAGGTAAAGTCTATTGAATTCTCCCGCATTGTAATAATGTAAAATTATTTTAATTAATTTTAATATGATTAATTAAAATAATTTTATTTTTGTTAAATTTTAATTAAAACAATATTAATTTAATATAAATATTAAAATTGATTATTTGAATTTGAGTTTAATAAAAATTTTAATATATTAACTACAAATTTAGATTAAAAATTATTATTTGGGAAGAACTCAACGCCTTAACGAAACCCTTCTAGCAAGAAAACAGAGAAATTGATCGCACCATTATTAAGACAATGGCTTCGACGATCGACACACCTTAAGGATTCAACGTCTTCTACGCACACCAGTTTTTAGAAGAATGTCCCTGCTTTTTTACAATTGGACTGTCACATTGCTGATATTCCTCCGCTCCTTCGGTAACAAGCCAATCCAATTTCAAGATTATTTTTATTGATAATTTTTAATAAATATTAAATAAGGGGTTAAAATAAATTGATTTAATTAAAAATTATTTTTAAATTTTATATAATATGTAATTATTATTAGTGATAAAAATATAACAACACATTAACAACCAAATAAATTTTCATTTTTGTTTGAAGCAAAATTATTTGCAATTAGAAGTCAAGGTCAATTAATTTTGTTTTTTTATTGATTGTGATCCTTTGCTTTTCCTTTTATCAATAAAAAAGTGAAAGCAATTGACTTGATTTTCAATCGCAAAGAATTCTACTTTAAATAAAAATGAAAAATTGTTACATAATTAATAAAAAAGTAAAAGCAATCGAAATAAAAATAAAAACTAAAATCACAATCAATAAAAAAGTAAAAGCAGTCGACCTTGACTTCAAGAATTTTACTGTCGTGAAATAATTGAACTTCTTAAAAGCAATCAAAATAAAAATAAAAAGTAAAAGTACAATCAATAAAAAAGTAAAAAACAATCGACCTTGACTTCAAGAATTCTTTGTCTGCGAAGTAACTGAACTTAGTCGTTGGTACTTAGTGGACGCACTTGTGGAAATCCTACATAGCAAGTTAAAGCAAACAGAACGGACCGCGTGATCAGGAAGAGCTACCTGACCCTCTACCAGAAATTAAACAATCTCACGCGGACCCAGCGACAGTAACGACCCAATGCAGCAACATCACATTCCGAAAGTTTTTAATACTTAGTGAATTTGACGAAGAGAATTTTCATAAGTTAGGTTTGACTCAAACTTAATTTTTTAATTTTAAAATTTAAAATAAGTCATTTTATTTAAAATATTATCACTTTCACTCAAAAAGTTTATGATTTACGTCGAATTGCGTCAAATAGTTCAAGTCTAAGCCTAATTTAAATCCTAAAGTCAAAATTGAATCTTTGCCTGAAAAATACCATACAAGAATTAGAAAAGAAGCTGATGTTAAACTTCTGATGAGTTTGGTGAAGCTATGATGAAATTGGTAAATATCGAAAATAGATTGAGGATGTTGAATGGAGACACTGAAAAACTTGATAAACTAATTGAAACTGACAAGGCTAAAGGAATTTTGAAGGCATTGATTATAAGGGTGAGTGCTCTAAAGTAAATGAGAAGAAAGATGACATATCCAAATCTGTCCGAGAAGAAGAAACATCGAGAAAAAATCGAAGATTTATACCCACATGTCACTTTTGTGTAGTTATTCGACATATAAGGCCAAGATGTTATCAGTTCCTACAAATGATGTTTCAAAGGCGTCAAAACCGAAAATCTAGACACTCTCGATTAAATTTCCAGCAGCATCCTATAGTATCGAAGCAAGCTTGGATTAGAAATGTTCAAGTATAAATACAAAAACGTAGTGAAGGAAAAATAAGAAAATGCTCAGATTTGCAGTTAGTTACTGCAGATGAACTAACAGCAGAAAGTGACTCACAGCTAGTTACTACAGATGGAGCAGCTGTAGAAAGTGGTTTACAGTTAGTTACTGCTGAGGAAATAACTGATGAAACTGAAGAACTTTCAGTTACTTCGAATGATGAACCAACTAAAACAATAAAAGCTGATTTGAACCGAGACTCTTCATCTCGAATCCGAAGAAACCATCTAGCGGAAAATGTTATTGGGGATGTGAGCGAAAGAAGAAAAATAAGAGAAAGAAAAATTATTGATTATCAAGAACTTACAGGAAAATTGTGTTATACATTTTCATTCGAGCCAAAGAAAAACACCAAGTTTGAAATTCTTCGAAGGGCACAGGGACAGTGTGCTTCATATTTTTAAAGTATTTTTTTGTGTTGTTAAAAAACAAAACAAAAAACGAAAAAAATAGTTTCTTTTGTTCTTTAGTTTTATATTGCTATTGTCATCTCATCTCTTTAGTAGTTTGCATTATGACTTCTATTCGGCTCTATCAAAGACTTTTCAACTCTCTCTTCAGTATAGATCTCTCTTGGGCATCTTTTTCTTTCACTACACTGACAACACTTATAGTTCATTGCTTGGGCTTATGAATTTGATCACTCTGATGAAGATGGAAGTAAAGTAAATAATGACATGTTGGCATGTGTGTTTGAATGGGGGTAAATTGTCATATTGGCGTGCTTATGATTCTTCTGTTGCATCTATGGTTAATTTTTATGATTATGTATTTTGATACTGTTTTGTTTCAAGAGGTAGACATCAAATTGTTTATGGTGAATTTTCCATTCAGGGGGAGATTTCAGGTATATATTTGACTATTCGTCTTACTTTTTGGCATCTTTTTGTCCCAATAGGGAGAAATTTGGATAATTTGTATTCTTTGAAACTTGATGTTTGATGAAGGCAGAGCATTGTGAATCTCACCTTTATATGCTAACTTTGGATGATTGGTATTCTTTGAAATTTGATGTTTGATAAAGGGACCGGGAGCATTGTAAATCTCAGCTTTATATGTCCAAATATGATTATTTATGTGGAGTACTAAAATTGTGACAAAAATGTCAAAAAGAGGAGATTGTTAGAATATATTTTATTTATTCTTTATTTGATTTTGACATTTTAAATTGGACATAGGAATTTTTATATGCCTTGAAGATTGTACTGCCACATGTAGGATTTGTTATATGCCTTTGAAGATTGCACTGCCACATGTAAGTTTTGTTCAATACCTTGAAAATTCCATTGCCACATGTCTTGCAGAAGTTTTTCTTTAATATACATTCTATTTTCGGTGGCATCTTAATACTTGAAGATTATCCACATATGGGCATATCACCTTATTATGGAAGGAGTATAGTTGTACACTTAGGTTGAAAAAAATATGCAGTGTGGTTTTCTCTTGGGGTTTGACACATACGTGAAGATTATTGAGAAGAGGTTGCGTGGGTCACAAAAATTCCACAAGGGTTTTATTGTTTTTCCGAGGTTGCGATTTTTTGTTGGGCTGAAAAACGTTGTCTCCTTTGTGAATAAGGAGTCTGATGGTTTTGTGTATTTTTTGGTCTTCTAGTTTTTGTGGGACAGCACTTTATCTGTGTGTTTTTGTGTGAGTTATTGGTGAATAGAAATTGTGTGGGGCTGCTGCGTATGACTGAAGGCTACGCACTTTTGACTCACTGTTCATAGCCAATGAGCAGTTCACGTATGTCGTCTTTGGTGAATTGATTTTCTGGATCTTTGAAGAAATTTATTGGTGGTTTTACACAGAGGAGCTAGAGTTGATGGTTGTGCGATTTGATGGTGTTGCAACCGGATCTTATTGATGAAGAATTTCAGGTTTAGGAAGTTATCTTTTTCTGCTTTATTTATTATTGTCTTTGAGTGAAAATAGTTAGATAAATCATCTGACGAGGTTAACACGAGTCGCTTGTATTATTGAGTGTGAAAATCTTTCACAGATAGTTAGGTTGTGAGATGACTACAAAGATTAAGTAGTTAGATTAATCTTATGTAATTTTGTTAAACTACAGTGAAAGTAATTAATCTGGGTGAGAACTCCGCAGACGTAGGTAGAGAATGCTGAATTGTGTTACCAAATTTTGTTGTCTTTACTATTTTGCATTTGTATGAATTATAGTCTACGAAATTATTAATCACTTTGGTTTTTCAGATGTTATAACCTAGATCAAGTAAACGAAGATTCGACACATTGGAGAGTGATGAAGGTATCAGGCCAGTGAATTGGTTGTCATGAAGTCCCAAGACTTCAAGGTTTGGAAGAGTTTGACCTAGGTCCTGAGAAAGACTTCCGCGAAGTTGGTTAGAACTCGCATCGAAAGTAGCTAATGAAGACAAGTTGTATATGGAAGGTGGAACACTACCACTTAGATTGTTTAAGCCTTTAAGGTAAATGCAAACAATTTTAGGCTTCTTAGCTGTCCAAACCTCTCTGGAATGTTTCCTTGGAAGTTGTTCATGGCCCCATAAATGGCTTCAAGAAATGAAATATTTGCCAGAGAAGATGGTATCTTGCCAAATATATAGTTTTTTTGGATAACAAGTACCCTCAGATTCGAAGTTCTACAGGAAGTTTGCCAGTCAAATTGTTGTTACCTACGTTTAGTTCTTGTAAGTTAGAGCAACGTGAGACGTTGACAGGGATTTCATCGATGAACATGTTGTTTACAAGGCGTAGCGTCTGCAACCTGAACAGAAGTCCCAATTCTGGAGGAATACGATCACTAAAACTGTTGTTTTGCAGGTTTATCACTCTCAGAAAACTCATGTTCCCGATATCAGGAGCTAACCTGCCTGCCAATTCCCAAGCGGTCAAGTTAAGCTCGACGACTCTCTGGTGCTTGCGTCCACAAGTAACCCCACGCCAATGGCAGAAATGCGAAGATTCGTTCCATGACTTGAGCCTCCCAAAAGGATCATGCTCAATTTGATCCTTAATGGCGAGCAGAGACAATCGATCTGTCTCATTTCCTGAAAGGAATGAGATGCAAAGAGGAAGTTGAAATGCCAGTAGTATGAAAAGTAAACACAAAGTGCCTGTATTCATATTCTTGCAGTTCTGTTGCAGAGTTGAACGTAGGTTGATACTTATCAACCCGCCGCCGCCGCCGAAATGTCCATGATTCAATGTACCCATTGTGCAGATTCAAGTGGAAGACACTTGACGTCTCAGTTCTTGACAAAATCCCTGACTTCTGCTCCTTGTGGTATATTTGGACTGCGCAGACTTATAGTGGACGACTTCTGACATTTTAATTCTATGCTTCAGTGGACACCTTGGGTCAACTGCAACACTTGCTGTGGACTTGGAAGTGCCATGGACTGTACATTTTGATTATAAGTGCAGGCACTCTCATGTTTTAAGTATAAATTAAGGTGAGGCTTGCTGAGTGCTTCTAAATTGTCATCTTACTGATTGTTCCTGTCAAAAAGATCAATCATTTTCCTCATCAAGCAAACCAGCCAAATGGTTTGAGTTATATTTTGAATGGATTGGAGCGAAGACAATTCATGAACAAGGTTTGAAAGATGAAACTTTATTGGGTTTTTTTTTTTTTTTTGCAACGGATAACTTCATTCATCCAGAATCCTAGACAAGTCCAACTACTAGAACAATAACAGTGTACAAGGAAAACCATTTAGATTCTCAGCCTCCCTAGTAGCTATTGCATCGGCTATATAAATTCCTAGAAGAAAGGACCTCCCAAATGGCTCGCCGAGTCGATATGACGGAATAAGTTTGTCACAGAATATAGGTTCTCTCACACAACTTGACAATCAACTTATAGTAGTTCAAAACCAGTGAGGTGCCAATCAGCAATAATTGGCTTCATAACAAAAAGAATGGAGGATGCTACTAAATACATAGAGAAAGTTGACGATTTGTATGCGTAATCCTCGAAACAATCTTACTGGCTTAAGGAGAGTAGACGTTGAGTTCCGATCCTTCTTTTTCTGAGTCTGTCTGCAATGATGAATGCCAATTCAAGTGATTGAGAAGCATTAAGCCTCGGATCACAATGTGTGTGATAGCGAGAGCTCAAGTCATCAAAAGTGACTGTTCGAGATCCTCCGATGCACTCAGTCACATTCTGGCCCGTCATCTCTAGATGAATTCCTCCAGGATGGCTTCCTTCTTGCTCATGAACATCAAAGAATGCACGAACCTCGGCCTGGAAACCAATCCAAATTTAACTCAGAGGCCTATAAGCATGCAAGATAATTACAACTTTCAAGAGGAAACAGTTGACAGTGCTCTTTTTCTTGCTCTCAGAATGTTTCTTGTGATTGATATGATAAACTTGAAGCACTAAGTTAAGACCGTAAATTCAAAACGTTAGAATTTCCAGTCAAACGTAGTTCTTTCTCAAATGCACAAGATGGACAAAGCTGACACACTCCGATGTCCGTTTGTTGGTAAAATCATAATCAAGGAATGTGTCAGGTGCTTGACATCTTGAAAATTATATTAGTAATGAACTGAATATATCATTAGTGACCTATGCTAACTTTAACCGAAAACATAGGTGCCCGATCATACCAAAATCGCATCGAAAGGACGTGTCTTGAGTCCACAGGGAGCCTTAATAGTGTTTCCATGCATTGGATCACAAACCCATGTCACAATCTGCCCTGCCCTGCGGACTGCTCGGATCAAGTGGGGCAGCTTGACTCTCATGTTCTCAGCACCCATTCTGCAGATAACTGTTATCCTTCCTGGCTTGTTGTTGGGGTTCAAGATTTCAATGAGCTTAACTAGCTCCTTTGGATCCATCTTTTGGCTCACCTGCATCACAAATAGTACTTTTAGCTAAAACTTTTTGCGGGCACATGACCAGATACAAAACACCGATGGATCTCGCAACAGAATTGGACATCAAAGCAACATACATTGAGAAATTGTTCTTTAGAACAAATTTCAACACAGATATGTCAGTTTCAACTACAATACAAGTTGAATAAATTGGAATCAACCCATCTAAAAGAACTTTAACCCGCAGGCCGCAAGTATGAATGCCAACTTTTCATGTTATTTTGCCAATCAGGCATACCTAACGACTTCAGAATACAGTTCATGATGGTAAACAGTAAACCATGTACGATTACTCATCAACAAATATTGTTTATTAGTCACCTAAGAAGTCAGTACAGAACCATTAATTAGTACCAAATAGAAGCACTTAATCATAAAAAGTTGTATTTTAAGCACCTTGATGCCAAGAGGGTTGGAAATTCCTCTAAGGAACTCAACATGGGCACCATCGAGCTGACGAGTTCGCTCTCCACACCAAAGCATGTGAGCAGAGCAATCATAGTACTGACCAGAAGTGGAATCCAGTCTTGTAAGGGCTTGTTCATAGGGCAATAGCAAGCACTCATGTGATGTCCAAAAGTCAGTCGTTGTCATTATAGGATGTTCCACTGTAAGTCCTGCAGCAGCCATGAACCCCAAGGCCTCATCTACACGGTGAGCCAATTCTTGGTACCTAACAGATAAGCCAACAGCACCAATGTTAAGCAAGCAAATCACTTATATACATCTGCTGAACCTAATCCAACAGACAACTCTGTAAAAGGAAGTTTCGTAATGATTTATAATCACAAACTTAAAAAGATCAAAGCGAGACCATACCTGTCTCCCTGCTCGCTGTGCTCTGCGAAATCAAGATTCCACTGAGTAACTCTTTGCATTGCAGCATACCCTCCAGTAGCAAAGGCCCTAAGAAGGTTTAGAGTTGCAGCAGATTGGCAATAAGCTCTTATCAGCCTCTGGGGGTCAGGAATCCTTGACTTTTCATCGAAAGAATCTCCATTAACGTTGTCCCCTTTATAACTTGGCAGTTTTACTCCATCCTTCTCCTCCAAAGGATCTGATCTAGGCTTTGCAAATTGACCAGCCATCCTCCCCACCTCAAATAAACAACCAGGATTTCTCAATCATTGGAACCCTATTAATTTCTAGCAATCTTAGGCAATAAATGCATAATTTGGAGGGGAAAAGACAGATTTAGTTGAATATGAACAAATATACTGTTAAATAAGACTTTCAAGGATTCTCAGGAGAAAAAATAAATAAAATTCAACAATCAAGTAACCCTTAGACTTGATAAAAGTCACCATTGTTTCTCCTCAACTTTAAGCACCCCAAACTGAACTAAAAGAATCTCCAGGATCCAGGAACAGAGAATTGAAATAAACTCGTAAGCATTGCAATAAACAATCTCAAGAGATCTAACCTTAATGACAGGCATTTGACCACCAAACATAAGCACAACACTCATCTGAAGCAGAATTCTGAAAGTATCCCTTGTATTATTAGCACTAAACTCCTTGAAACTCTCAGCACAATCACCACCTTGCAACAAGAACGCATTCCCCATAGCAGCCTCTGCGAGCCTCTCCTCCAAGTTTCTAGCTTCTCCGGCGAAAACAATAGGCGGGAAGGCTTCAATGGTCTTCAACACGGATTCAAGCTCATTGGCATCAGGATATTCAGGAAGTTGCAAAGCTTTCTTCGTTTTCCATCCATCCAACGTCCACTTCCCGGTTCCTGGTGCCAGAACGGACTCCTTCACGGCCACCGGATTCTTCGCCGGTTCCGCCGCGTGGACGGCGGCGACTGAAGGAACCGCTCCCCGCTTCTGGGTCGTAGGTGCGCGAGAGAAAGTGGGTAGTTGCTGGTGGTGGTTGTTGTTGGGTTGTTGAAAGAGCGTGTGGCTGTTGCTGTAAAGAGACTTGGAGGAAAGAGTTGACATAGCCATAATTCTCAAGACTGAAACTCTCTCGCAACCCTCTTCCTTGCCTCTCCTTTTCCGAGCTTCCAAACAGGGTTTTGTCGGATTGGTTAAGACTCGCTCTGAGAGAGATGCGAAGAGAAAGGAGAGACTTTATATAGGGGTTTACGTTAGGCAGAAATTGGAGGCTTAGTGAAGTTCCAACAGCAAAATATGGTAGTTGAGATTACAGGGGTATATTGGTAAAATTAGTTGGGTAGAAAGACAAGACACGTGAGGAACTCTATAGTTTAACTGTTTAACGTTATGAGTCACGTGGGGACGAGGTTAGCAATAGCACGTTGCGAATCTCCACCAACCCCATGGCTCACATGCTTTATCTTCTACGTATGCATTAAACAGGTTACTGAATTTATATACTTACTGCACAAATTAAATATTTAAATTTTTATTTTATTTCTGCATTAAATATATTATTATCAACTCTACGAAATTACGACTTATTGAATTCAGTTAAAAAATTAAATTATGCTATACAATTTTAAAATGTAAAAAATAATTCCTTTAAAAATCAAATTGTAGGATACCTGAAAAGCTATGAAATGATGAGGTACACATTGGCGGAAGTTAATTGCTAAAACCCATTTTCCTTCTTTCTTATAATAATGTGTCAAGTGAGTAATTCGCATCCGATAATTAAAAAATGGGTTAATTAAAAAAAGAGTTCAAACTTTTGTCAAATTTTCAATTCTAATGTGAACTTCAAAAAGTAGCACAAGAATGATCAAACTTTTAATTTTTTTGTCAATTCTATATCGACGTCAGTGTTTCGTTAAATTTGCTGACGTATCTTATCACGTATTTCAAAAATTTTAATTATTAATTCACTTCAGCTCAAATTAACACAACAAATAAATATTAATAAAAAGACATCATTTTATTATATAATAAAAACAACATCGTTATTTAAAAATAATCTAAATCAAATTATGCAGCTCCGACATCCTTACACTTTAATTTTTTCCTTCTTTTTTAATTATTCTTTCAACGTCTTTACCCTTTGATTTTCATGTTATACAACTTCAACACCCTCACATTAAAGACATCAAAAGAATGAACTAAAAACGAAGAGTTTATTAGTACAGTAAGCTATAATGTGAGAGTAGTCTAAGGTGTCTAAAGAACAAACATAAAATAAAGGGTTGAAGATATTAGGAAAATAATAAATAATGTCGGATTAGAATTGAAAAAAATTTAAAATTTAGACATTTTATTAGTACTTTTTAAAGTTCATGCTATAATTAAAAATTGACGAAATATTAGGTTTTTTAATAATTAACCCTTAAAAAATTAAATCGATTTTTGACTTTTTTGTTGATTTACTTTAATAATCTTTAGTGTTAAAAACTTATAGATTTATTAATTAATTGGCCATTTTTGTAAACTAATCAGATGTTATAAATTAAAATAAATTAATAATTATTTATTTAACAACTTCATTTTTATTTAAATTTTAAAATTTTTATATACAAGATTAATCTTCTACAACCATATTTTAAGTTTTAAATTTAATTTAATTTATAAATAATTTTATGGCACCTTGATATCAATTAAATTTTCAAACTTTAATTTTTTTTCTTAGTAGTTATGATTTGCAACACATTTTCATCATTTAAGAGACAAAAAGATGCCAACATGTTCGTGACCGACACACAAATTATGGTCAGTTTTGAACATGCCCAAAAATACTTAACGTTAGACCAAAAAAAGTTAAAACAGTATAGTGGTTGTTAGTGTTTGGTTTTCAAAGTGGCAATCACCTTCCCTTGTCAGCGTGAAAGGCAAATTTGGAGAAAATGCGAAGCACGTGGATTAAGTCCAATTATTGCAAAGAAACATCCAACGTATCAATGATTACATGCTCCAAGATGTGCGGATCCGCAGAGAGAAAGTAGACGGAGGAAACAAATATCATCTGTCTAATTATTACTCCCTTTTATTTAAAATAAATTTTATTTTAAAGAGATTTTAATTATTTAAAATAAGTGTTGTTTACGATTTTTCATACATATTTATAATTTTATTTTCAAAATTATTCTTTAATTTCTCTCACATCTTAATTATACAGATTATATTTTCAAGACAATTCAACTTGCAATTAATAAGAGTATATCAAACATTTCACTAGCTTTCTTAATAAGTATGCACTTCTCTAAAAACAACATTTATTTTAGATAGGAGGAAGTATTATTTTAATTATATTATATTAAATTTTATTCACATATTATATTATAAAATTCACACAAATATATAAGTAATATTTAATAAAATATGATAAAAATATAATAATGGAATAGAAGATCTGATCCTCCCTAGATTAAATAGTAGACCGTAAAATTTTAAGTGATATAAGTAATAATTTATAATTTAATAAATTATTCCATCGTAGACATGTAATAAATTTGATGCAGCTCATGTAGATGTTAGCGTGTTTTAAACTTTCTTCTAATTTTAAGTGAGTTATATAAACCTGAAGTAAGAGATATAGATTTTTATGATATATATAATAATTTATTTAATAGTATATTTATAATAAATTTGATGTAATTGATGATTTGCAGATATTAATATAGTGTAAACTTTTTTTTCCTAATTTGAAGTGAGTTAAATAAATTTGAAGTAAGAGATATAAACAATTTTTTACAAATAATAATTTATAATTTAATAAATTATTGAACTAGATATATATAATAAATTTTGTGTGTATGAAGATTTAAAGATATATTATATTTTAAGTTTTTTTTCTAATTTTGTGAGTTATATAATGTTTAAATAAAAGATATAGAATTTTTTATATTGTAAAAAAGTTAGAAAATTTCATAATTTTGAAAGTTTTATAATTT
>JANTNU010000235.1:2776096-2788066 GCA_024752395.1 Erythroxylum havanense | reverse complement strand
AAACCCAAGTTACAAACCAAACATCATTTTTTATTTTTCATACTCATTCTCATTCCCTTCTACTATTATACCCATATCCATACCCAATCCTGTGCTCAAACCAAACGCCCCCTAAGTTTGCCTTTTCTATGTTACCTGATTTGTTACTGTGAAACAACAGATGTATGAGAAACCTCTCCGCTCTACTCAGTCACTAGGCAAGCTGTACACAGTAATTTGACAGAGTAAAGAGAGACGGATGACAGTGACAGTGATGAGTTGCATACTGCCCCTCCACTTTAAATTACTTATTTCTTGTTACTTGAAAGAGAGAAAGAGACAAGGAAAGGAAAAAAGAAACATCTTTCAATCTTCTGCAGGAAACAGAAATTTGATGTTAAAAGCTTTCAGGACTGACACTGTTAAAGAGTGAAAACAGGGTTTCATGGCTTTTTCTAATCAGTCATTTACATGTATACATCATGTCAAAACTTAGCACTTTGTTTGACTTGTCTCTCTACCAAGATCCTAAACGTATAGGATAGAACTTGAGTCGGGAGATGTTCTTCTCATGCTTGTTAGAAGCATGTTTGTATCTTTCATATTAAATAATATCGAGGACCGTTTGATTTAAGCACGAAATTGGATATAGGTATGAGTATAATAGTAAAAAGGGATGAAAATATATATGAAAAATTAAAAAATGATGTTTAATTTGTAACTTAAATTTTTATATCAATATTAATAATATTATTTGGTTTGTTGTATTAATGAAAATGAAAGATAATATAATATCATTTTTACCTTTAATAAAAATAAAAATAATTTACCCTTTATAAATTTATTGGAGCTATCTCTATATGTTTGTAAAAAAAACCAAACAATTTTCATCAATGGAAATGAAAATTGCGATCAAGGCATTTTATCGCAATTTTCAAGCATTAGATGAGGATAAGGAAGTAAGGAGATCGTAAAAAATTGAGAGACGATAAGGAAGTAAAGATGATGGTAGAGCAAAGGTTGGGGATAAAAGAGTAAAAAATAAACATGATAAAAACTTATAGTAGAATGAAAACTCGATACCCACATCCCTTAATAGGTTTAGTAGATTCCCAAATTTAATAGAATTAATTTATTCCCTTAGAATTGAAAATCTCAAAACAATTACTATTTTTTACGATTATTCAATTTCTTGATTCTCAAACTCTGAATCCAAACGTCTCCTGAATTTCTATCTTGTCAGAGTTTTATTTTTTATAAAGAACCTATTCAATTTGAGTAAAAATTAGTTTAAATATAAATGACTTAAAAGTGTTTTCTCGAAATTAAAACCCTCTTAATATACATTAAGAAATATTAATAAGTTGACGTTATAATTACGAGAAGTGCGAGTTAAAATAAACAATATGACATTCATAGCAAGGAATGGGGCTATGGGATGGGAGCGGCTAGGTGGAGTAAAAAGAGCACAGGGAAAACAATTGAAACTCAACAGAAAGGGCAAAAAGTTGACTGTCATTTGGCAGATATGTCAGAGTCAACCATCCCAATGTCTTCAGTATTCTGTCTTTTAACTTTTCAATCCATATTTATTATAGCTTACAAAATAATATTTTGGTTTATATTTTTCAAGTTGAGGGAAAACATATTTAAACAAACTAAATTGATAAAAATATATAGAAATATTTGATGCTCATAAATTGTTAGGATAGCTTTTTACAATTTATTCACATAAAAATGATTAAAAGATTTTTTAAATAATCAGATTAATTATATTCAATTTTAAAAAGATAGAATCAACTAATTTAAGTAAAATTATTTTAATTAATAATTTTATATTGAATCGAACCGAAAACCTACGGAAGGAGTCAATTATTGTCATTAAATTTGTATTTTTAAAAAATAATACTTATGAAATATTCTATCAAAATAGTTAGCTTGCATAATTGGTAATTATTTTTTAAAATATACAACTAAATTGGTCTGATCAGTTCAATCGTGAAAATCTTGAATTGTTCAAATTTCAGTTCAAATTATTTTAATAATTTTTGTTAATAAAAACTTATCAGTTTATTAATTAATCGATCAATTTATATAAATAGTTCTTATAAAATAAGAAAAATTAATTAATTTTTATTTAATAATATATATTTTAATTAAAATTTTAAATTTTAAATCAACAAAAATAATATATTTTAATAATATTTTAATATTTTAATATTATTTAATCTTTAATCGATTTTAAATTTTTTTTAAAAATATTTTTAAATATTTTTTAATAAGAAAAGAGTGAGAGAATCTATAACTGAACACAAGTCTGAAGCAATCGCATTCAAGGTCTCTCCATATTCTCAGATCTGAACACTGAAAACAGAGAAAAAGCAAGACTGCCTTCCTTCCTTCTTCTCTCCCATTAATACTTCTATTTAAAGTCACTGCCTCCTTTTTGTTTTTTTTAAAAAATAATATATTAAAATAAATTATGTCACCTCTTCAAGCCTTTTGCTTTCTTCACATCTACCAATGCTCAGCCAGGCCTTCGGCCTTCAACTAAATCAGATTTTAATAAATAATTTATTAATCAATGAAAATTCTTCTATTAAAATAAACTTATTTGATTCTTCTATTAATTATTTTTAAGTATTATGTTTCTAAGCGATATTAATGGCAAAATTTAATAAAAATAATTAATTTAAAACATGAAATATTTTGGTTAAAGAGATTGATGTCTTTTAATTAAAAAAGCAAAAGAATTAATTGTTATTGGGGAAATTTTTTAATTCTTTTTTATATTAAAAAGAAGAAATTTGAAAAAATATAAAAATTTAAGTTCTGATTTGAGTCAAGAAAATTTTAAAAATAAATAATTATAAATGCTTAAACATATTTCTCTCTTCAATAATTAATTAGAGGTATAATAAATAAAGTAATATCGAATTTTTTTTACATTTTTTTCAAATTAGTGTTCAATTTTGTAAGTTAATGATGAATATAAACAAGGTCAAAATTAGGTTAAAGAATTATTTTATTGATGCGGTGTATTTACTAAATTTTACATGCATATCTATTTATTAGTTACATTATAAAAAATAATGTGTTAATTTGAGTTGTACAATTTTTAAAAAATTAATTACTAAATTAAAATTTTTGATATTAAATTAATTTTTTAAAAAATTAAACACTTCTAAATATCTTATTTACATTATTATAATAAAAATTAAACATTTTTAAATATCTTATTTACTTTATTATTTTTAAGTGATTATCATATAAATATAATTGCACGTTAATGTTAATTAAAGAAAATGCAAGTACCTAGAAATAATTATTTTTTGTTTTTCGATGCTTAATTATAATTAAAAAACCTATAAAACAATAAGAAAGAAGTAGCTTCCCAATGTGTCCTTCGGTCCTTCCTCTACTAATGTGGATTGCTCCCAATTTGCTTCCCTTCCGTCGTCTTGTTCTTTTCACTTCTCTGCCACCTTATGTACTCTCTCTTTCTCTCTTCTCTTTCTACTGTCCCTAAAACCACCCACCACCCACCTTCACCATCACCTCCCTCTCTTATTACCATATTTATGCCTGTCAAGACTCACTCTCCATAACCAAAAACGTTGCTCTCTCCTTGCTGCTTAGTCCCACCTCATCAGCTGATATGGTTGCCTGCTTTGCTTGTTCATGACTTCATGGTGACACGAAAGGTCTTGTTTCGTTGCCATAATGAGTTCCCATTATTGCAGAGAAGTTATTGCAGTGATTTTAGTATACCATCTTCTCTCCTCATCGATCTGTTGCTTTATTCATCAACACCAACTCCCTCCAACTCTTTCTCCTCGAGTAAGTTGTACTTACTCCATATCCAAGAACCCTCTCTCAGCTTCAAGTGTCTTTCTCTTCGATGCTTCACATCAACTGGGTTGTCTTGTCACTCAGTTTTTCCCCCTTTTTTTTTGTGTGTGTAGGGGCTCTTGTTTGAAGAAAAAACCAGGTTAGGCTCGACGCCGCCGAGTTGCCATAACAAATGCAACGGTTGCCACCCATGCATGGCGGTGCAGGTACCCACTCTACCGAGTCACAACCGAGTTGATCCAAGTTTAACTGAGAAAACAGTGGCTGAGCACAGTGAACCATCATACAATACATTAGCAGGCAGCAGGTACTCGAATTACAAGCCTCTAGGTTGGAAATGTCGATGTGGTGACCATTTCTACAACCCGTAAACGGACAAATACTTGATGCTTTATCAATGGTGAGGTGACGCCATGGATCAGAGTTTTCGCTTCTCATTTCCACCAGAACCTCCTCTTACTGAAAAGGGTATTATCCTGGGATTCTTTTACAGCTATGCTTGTGTGTGTAGTGTGTCAGCAGAAATTGTACACATCGAATTCTGAAATTTTAACTTTACACAATGTACAGAGATGGTTGCAACGAGACATATCTGATTATATATTGCTGTCCTTCTTCTGGGCTTTTTATAAACCTCACAAGTCCTCTCTTCCCTGCCCATCACTGGCTCTGTGCATGAAGGCCTCCGTTTCTCAACTTCGCTGTTTCATTTATTCGATTCGATTCGATTTGATTTGATTCCCTTTTCTACTTTCCCTTATCTTCTCGGGATCTGCTTGGCCCATCAACCATCACCATTCTCGCATGCGACGTACCAAATGTCTTGGCATCGTTTTTCCTTGTCGATTAGCAGCTTTCTACTGCTGTGACTTTGCCTGAAAAGTCCCAGTAATTTATATTATCAGACTTTAAATTAGACATGCAATTACAGATGATGTGTGCATCGATCGAACTAAACTTAGAACAACCCTTTTTTTGTTTCCTTTTAACATACCAGTTTTGACAAATTTTCAGAAAAACAGAGCAGAGCAAAATTTAACAGTTCTGTTCTCTCTGTTATTGCAGTACTGAATTTGTTTATGAGTGAATGCATCTTTATCTGACCATGTTTCAGTGAGGCAGCCAGAGATGGTTCGTTGAGATTCTAAATGTATTTAGTGGTTTGCTAAGTATAGGACAAATTGAAACTATAGTTCAGTTGGCATTTATTTATACAAGTAGCTGGCAACTATAGATAGTCATTGAGTTTCAGTTAATGATGCAGTCTCTGCCTCTAAAGCCTACCTTAGCCTGTTTCTGCTATGCCTATCCCATTCCATTTCCTGTATAGTTTGACCAAACCTGACTAGATCCGTACAAAATGTTTGCATCTAACAAATTTAAGGATTATGTGTTCAAAAAAAATTATATAAAGAGTTAATTAGTGGGCTTAGTTAATTAATGTTAATAGTCAAAATAATGTCATTAACAAAATAACATTGTGATGATATTAATTCTTCAACTATTAAATAAGATATATCATCTTAATTTGATATAGTTCAAATTGTTTAAATCAAATTATATTGAATTAAGCCAGTTTTTTTACTTTAAATTTGACTCAAAATTCAAACTTTGAGCGTAAAATCTTAAATGAAGGAATGTCAATGAATCGATTTATGTGCCAAAACTCATGTCTTTTTAATTGAGCATGAGCTTACATAAACTAGCTCTGAATTCAATTAAAAAAAGATGTTTTATTTTTTTAATTTAAAAAATATTTTAAATGGTTTACCAATCTCCACTTAAATGGTTTATTGAATCCACTAAACGAATTCTTATTAATTGTAATTCTCTTAGTATTTAGAGACCTAAATTGGAATAAATTGACTCCAAAATACAAATTTCCTATTTAATGGACTACTCCATCCAAATTGGTCCAGCCCAAAAATGTTCAAATAATTACAAATTGATTTTGTTAGTTTTTTTTGTAATTCAGAAAAAAATCAATTAATAAGAACAAGATATGTGCATAGCGGTCTTTTACAAGTGTCTTAGGGACACACGACGTGGATTCAAAGCAACAGCCGATTAACAACTCAAAACAGAGACAAGAGTCATCTTGCCTTAAAAGGAGGACCTCCCATAACAACTCAAGAGGATAATACAAGCGCAAGCAGAATTAAACCCAATAATAAAGTAGTCAGAGTGCCCAAACTAGCTAATATTCAAACAACTAAAGACTTTCAATGAGCAAGACATTAAGTATGATCTTCACCCCTCTGCAACCTTCTCCTCGAGAGACTTAATGGGGCCTTCGAGTATGCACTTAACTTGCAAAGTTAATAAAACCCACAAGAACCAACAAAGAAAAAATTACCTCGCATCAATGAAAAGGCTAAGAAGCTCCCTAACGTGGGAGATTATCCTGAGATAAGCTCGCTCAACATCCATGACTTCGTTCTTGAAGGAACTCGCATTACGTTCAGTTCAGATCAGGTACACGATTGTAGAAATGATAAGCGGAAAATAAGGTAAGGCCGGGAACCTGCTTGCGTATTACAATTAATAAATTATTTGCCTAGACTTCTTGATGTTTTAATTTATAAATTATTACACTTCAATATTTAATTAAAGACATAAAGAAATAATTCAATTTAATTGGATTAAATTCAAAATTTAAATTTAAATTTATATTTGAAATATTTTAGATTAAATTAGTTGAAAATGACAAAAAGGTTAACTCAAATTCGGTCAAACTTTAGACCCAACTTAAATAACATTCTGGAATCGGTTCGGGTCGGATCCAAGACCAACGGTCGTGAGCCACAAAGAACAGGAACGCGGCGCTATGATAAAACCCTAAACCCTGTGAGGGCAATTTAGGTTTTTTAGCGCGAAATGAAACCCTAAACATCCCAAACTCCCATTATAAAGAGAACATGCCTTCCTGCTCTCGTCGTCGTCACCAAGAAGATGATTCCTTTGAATAATTTCTTCATTGGGTTTCTTGTTTTTGCGCTATGATTTTGTTTTGTGTAGTTTTCGATGTGAAAAGGGCTTTCTTTGAAAGATGAAACCATGGGGGAATGTTTTAGTTTCTCGGTGATGATCCAAAACAGATGACGAGTCCGATTTTATTTATCCATTCCATTTTTTCCCTGACGACAAATCGAGGCATTTGTCTGAGAGAATTAACCATTCTCCCTCAGTTACAATTTTCATTCATTCTTTTTGTTTTACGTTTTTTAGTTTTCAAAAGCCCTTTTTGGATTTTGGATTTTGGATTTTGGTAAATATGGTTATCACTGGTCATGTTTAAGTTGTTGTCTTTTATGGTTAATGTGCAGTTTTCATTCTTGTGCTTAATTCTCAGTTGGTGTGTGGAAGAGGGTTTTAGAGTTCATAGGATTTTTGTGCTTCCAAGGAAGCTTAATCGATTTTGTTTATTGTGTGGATTGTGTGGATGATGGAGGTGATGATTATTTCCCCAAATGATCGAAGCTGAATAAACTGAGCGATTTTTCTCTACAGAGAATCCAAGCCAGAAATCTGATCCATCATTTAGACATATTTTAAGTTCCATTACATTAGTTTGTGTTTTGCTTCCTGGATTGTCGTATTAGTGATTAGAGTGCTTGTTTCTGTCTTCATGTTCTCCTGTTTTTTTTAATTCAGATAACTTTAATTTGAAATATGTATTTTGAAGATGGAAGTGATGATTATTTCCCCAAATGATCGAAGCTGAATAAACTGAGCGATCTTTCTCTTCGGAGAATCCAAGCCAGGAATCTGATCCATCTCATGGGAAAACATGTTTTATCATTTTCTTTCTTTTGATCATAAAATTCAGGAAGCGTTTCATGGAGAACTGTTGTCTGTTTCGAATATATGTCTTTTTTTGTAAACATTCATGATGTTTTGTGATCTAATGATGGAAACGATGAATATTTTCCCAAATGATCAGAAGCTGAATAAATTGAGGAGGTGCTTGTTCGAGGAAAGGGTACGGTATGGAATGAAAATTGATGCTTAGTATGAAATATATCAAAAACTTAAGAATTTCATTAATCTTCAGTTTTGGACGATTTTCCATTTTCAATTAATTATATTATAATTAATTAAGATATTATAATTAATTAATTAAAATATTAATTTTATTAATTTTTAATTAAAATATTATTATTAATTAAAATATAACTATTCATTAACTAAAATATAACTATTCATTAAATAAAATATTGTAATTATTTATTTAATTAAAATATAATTATTCAATAATTAAAATATTTATTAATTAAAATATTAATATTTATTTATTAATTATAATATATTTAATTAAAATATAATTTATTCATAAATTAAGATATTATAATTTATTAAAATATAATTTATTTAATAATTAAATAATTATAATATTTGGAATATAATAATTATATTATTAATTATAAAAATAATTATTTCTTCCTCTTAATCAATTAATATAATTATAATGATAATATTTATTTTCATTTTTTATCCTGTTCTTATTATAATTCCCCGCCCCCCAATCTTTTCCGCAGATATTGGCAGAATCCAAGCCACATTTCCATGAAGTTTGCATCTTTGAAGGACGGTTCATTTAGTTTTAAAGAAACAAGGATCGAACTGGTGGATCTTCATTCTGACTTTCTGGATGGAGTTGTATAAAGGCTGCTCGGACAGGGCTTCGGCTGCGGAGATTGGACATGGTCCTAAATAACATGTGCCTTAAGCATTTAACATTATGTAACTTGAGGTTATGTGTTCGTTTGGCAGGAGCAGAACAACCTCAAGATGTATTGGATAATGGAGATTTGTATCGTGACCTGTGTTACTGTGAATTGGAAGTGATTTTGAACATGATGTTGCTCAATCTTTAGCTTCGCTTATTTCCTGCTTCAAGTTCAGGGTACCTCTTAGCATAACCCAGTCCACTAAACTGATTGAACGAGAGCCACACAATTAAAAGTAATCTAAAAGCCAATATCAGTATATATTAAAGGAAAAATTGACCCAAGAAACTTTGGCAATGACGACAGCTTCCATCTTCGTATCTCGACAGCCCAGTCTCCGGCAGTCTCAGCCGCTAAGATCGTTCTCTAGGTTTCTGGGTACTTTCACTTATCCCCATGTAGTCCGATTCAGCACCAGAAAGAGGCAAAAGTTGCCATCTTTTTCTGCTGCTACTACTACTACAGCTTCATTGCAAGCTCTCATCTTTGACTGTGACGGCGTGATTATAGAGTCCGAGCACCTCCACCGCCAGGCCTACAACGACGCTTTTGCTTACTTCAATGTTCGTTGCCCTTCTGAGCCTGAGATTCTAAACTGGGCCGCTGATTTCTACGATGTGTTCCAGAACCAAGTTGGTGGTGGCAAGCCTAAAATGCGATGGTTCTCTCCAATTTCTTCTTCAGCAATTTTAATTTTCTCTAAAAGTGAGCATTCAAGCTGCTTCTTGTTTATATTAAAAAAAGAGACTTTTGGGTGGTGTTGCAGGTACTTTAAAGAGCACGGATGGCCATCTTCCACCATATTCGAGACTCCTCCGGAGGACGATGAGAGTCGCGCCAAGTTGATTGATACTCTTCAGGTATCATAAAGAAACACTTGGGAAATTTTTCTTAGTGTAGTAATGGACTCTTCTTCTTTCAGACCACTTTGCTTACGTTTTTGTTGTTGTAGGACTGGAAAACCGAAAGATACAAAGAAATAATCAAATCAGGAACTGTAAGAAGGCAAATTAAGTTTCTTGTGTTGAATGTTGTTGTGATGTTTATTACAGTTTCGATCGACTCATGTGAACATTATATCTACCGTTCTGTTCTATTTAGGTGGAACCTAGAGCTGGAGTCTTAAGATTGATGGATGAAGCCAAGGCTGCTGTAAGATCATATTGTTACCATTTTGCAAGACTCAAACTGTTTAGTCATGCTACATTGTTTGTTCTGATCTGAAATCAACGGATAAAGTCTAATTTTGATTGGGTTTTGGCTAGGCTTGAACTTAGAGCTGGCGCGGGCTCAGTCCCTATAGCTTGAGTCTTAGAAAATTTGTTCAGGGTTCTGGTCTAGCCAGGTCCATTGCCAAGTCTAGAGGAGTTCTTTTTCCTGAATATCTGCTCCAACATGGATCAGCTGCATGTTTTATGCTTCTCTTTCAATTTCGCTACTTTTGCAGGGGAAAAAACTGGCTGTTTGCTCTGCAGCAACTAAAAGTTCAGTCATCCTGTGTCTTGAGAACCTTATTGGAATGGTAGGTCTATCCACCATTTTTGGAGCTGGTATCTCGTAACCATCCGGCAATTAAAGTTCTTTTATCAAACCTTCTTTCCAGGATCGCTTTCAGGGTCTTGATTGTTTCCTTGCAGGTAAACGAATTTCATTTACGACTTACTCTGTTCTTTCTGAGTTACTGTATTGATGTTGTACATTCATCTTGCAGGCGATGATGTGAAGGAAAAAAAGCCAGATCCATCAATCTATATCACAGCTGCCAAGGTAGTCAACACATAGTAAATCATTTCTTACAAGAACTTAGAAGCGTCATATTCAATTTGTACTTTTTACCTATGACTGTAAAATCTTGTTCCTTTTCAGGTTCTTGGTGTGTCAGCAAGAGATTGTTTGGTGGTGGAGGATAGTGTCATTGGTCTGCAGGTATTTGTTTTCTCCTATGCAGTTTTCTGCAATTTTGAGCTTAACATTTCAGAAAAAAGTTCTTATACTTTATTAAATGGATTCGGACCTTTCTGTTAATTTTTTCAACGGCGCTGTGACACGTTGAATGTTCCGATTCATGTCACGTATCAGTTTCGTCAAGTTTTTTTAACGGAAAAAGTTACGGAAGGGGTGAGTGAGTGAATTTAAAAAAGTGTAAGGACTTTAAGGAATAGGAATTTCAGTGGAAGTACCCTTTTAAGAAGTAACTGATCAATCTGCAAATTTCATACTAAAGCTCACTCTTTGCTTACAGGCAGCAATACAAGCTGGGATGTCATGTGTGATCACATATACATCTTCCACTTCTGACCAGGTCAGTCCTCTCCTTCCTTCCATAAGTATTCCCAGATGAAGTCTAATACGAAACTTCATCGGTTTGACGAGCAATTCCCGGACCGGGACAGTTGATTCTATCTTAAATTCTCTGGTGAATTTCAGGATTTTAAAGATGCAATAGCAATTTATCCAGATCTAAGTGATGTCAGGTACAGTTCCCATTTCCTGTGAACTTTGTGGTTGCCTGTGTTTAGCTTACTCGAATTAACTTTTTTGTGATCCTATAGATTAAAGGACTTAGAGTTGGTGCTTCAAAATGTTCTTGCTGCTAGCTAGAGGAACACTGAGATTTTAGATCTCATACACCTGGAAGGTTTCACGTCAACCATGGCATTGTATTTTGTTAAGGCTCATTATTTAATTGAAAAAATATATAGAAATTTTACATTTCAGTGAGATTATTCAATACTTAAAAATATACACTTATAAATTCCTCTTACTATAATTTTATTTATTTCGACGAAGTTATTAAATAGTTATGTTTTATTTTTTGGCTTAGTGAATTTAATCAGTTTTTAAAACTAAAATTAATAACTTAATTTTTTTTTCAATTGAAAATTATTTTTAATTTTAATCTTTAATTAATTTCATGACAATTTAATATTTGATTGAACCTTTTAAATTTTAAACTTCTTTTTTTATCAATTTAATTTACAGTTTAATTTTTAAAATAGCTCGGAAAATACATTACTAAACTACAAGAATCAAAATTGATACTAAGGGTCTGTTTGGTTGAATGTTAATTAATGGAATGAAATGGAACAAAACCAAACGGTTTATAACGAAATGAAATTTAATATAGTGAAAAGTTGTTTGGGAACAATGGAAGTATTAATAATGTAATATAGTGAAATGTTGTTTGGAAGATGGATGAAATGAAATATAATATATAATAAATGCTTATTATATCCTCGACATTAAAATGGTTATTACAGGAAGTTTAACCTTGTGATTTTAAAATATAAATCATGTCTAATTAAAAAGTCACATTTTAAGTTACAATTGTAACAAATAATTTTTTTATATTTTTATTTTAAAATGATAAAAATTTTAATAAAAATTTTATTATTTTATTATTAATTAT
>JANTNU010000235.1:2749243-2763364 GCA_024752395.1 Erythroxylum havanense | reverse complement strand
CTATTATATTTAAAAAATCATCATTTACTCTCCAAAATGATGTTCAATACGCCGAAGGCTTTTCCCTTACGGGTGGCTAAAACTAGGCTACGAGAGAGTGACATGACCATTTGATTCTGTAGGGTGCAATATTTACTCCACAGCAAGGTCATGACTGTTCTATGTGTATATATATATATGTAGAATCGGCACTTGCATGATGAAAACTTGAAGGCTAGCTCCTAGAGATCTTCATACTATACAAGGCCTTAAGAAGAGAAGCCATAGCTCAAAGCTTCTGGTCACTGTTTTCTGTGAAAACATGAACTCACTAGGAGACCACAGACCCCATGCAGTTTGCGTACCATATCCAGCTCAAGGCCATGTTGGTCCGATGATGCGACTAGCAAAACTCCTCCATTGGAGGGGATTCCACATCACCTTCGTAAACACCGAGTACAACTACAGACGGCTGCTTCGCTCCGGAGGACCGGACGCGGTCAAGGGTCTGCCGGATTTCCTCTTTGAGACCATACCTGACGGCTTGCCACCGTCGGATTGTGATGCAACACAGGACGTCTGTACCTTATGTGATGCAACCCGCAAGAATCTCCTCAGTCCATTCAAGGAACTGCTTGTTAAACTGAACTCAAACCCTGAGTTACCTCGAGTTACTTGTGTGATTTCAGATGGAGTCATGACCTTTGGCATAGAGGCTGCCAAGGCCATGGGGATACGACAAGTTGAGTTTTGGACAGCCTCGGCATGCAGCTTCATGGGATATTTACATTACGTTGAACTTGTCAAAAGAGATATGGTCCCAAAAGGTCATATTACTAGCTATTTAAGATTTCACTCACAATTTTTAATCAATTGCTGTTCTGTTTTGAGTCAATATTCGCATTTCTGTATTTAATTTTCACAAGAGTTTTCAACTGGTTTTTCTTTGTTTCAGGTAAAAGCTTTTTATTTGATGGAACTGGTGATGCACCCATTGATTGGATCCCTGGAATGAGTAACATCCGACTCAGGGACATGCCATCCTTTGTTAGTGGCAACAACGATGAACTTTTGTTCGATTTCATGGAATCGGAAGCACAGAACTGCTTGAAATCTTCTGCAATTCTTTTCAACACTTTCGACGAGCTCGAACAGGAGGTTTTAGATGCTATAGTTGCTACCAAGTTCCCAAACATTTATAAAATAGGTCCACTACCATTGATGGAAAGACATGCACCCAGATACGATTCCAAGTCGCTTAGATCCTGTTTATGGAAAGAAGACACGTATTGTCTCGAATGGCTGGATCAAAGAGCACCTAATTCTGTTCTATACGTAAATTATGGTAGTGTGGCTATGATGACTGCTAAAGACCTGAGAGAATTTGCATGGGGGCTAGCAGATAGCAAGCAACCATTCTTATGGATCATCAGGTCTGATATAGTAAAAGGCGATTCTGCAACCCTGCCTGAAGGATTTCTGAAGGAGATAAAGGATAGAGGATTGCTAACAAGTTGGTGTGCACAAGAACAAGTTCTAGCACACCCATCGGTTGGTGCTTTCTTAACACATTGTGGATGGAATTCTACTGTGGAAACTATAAGCTATGGTGTTCCAGTGATCTGCTGGCCATTTTTTGCAGATCAGCAGACTAATTCTCGATATGCTTGCACTACATGGGGGATTGGCATGGAGGTGAATCCTGATGTAAAACGAGAGGAAGTTGCAGATCTTGTTAGAGAAATGATGGAAGGAGATGATGGGAAGAGGATGAGAAAGAAGGCTTTGGATTGGAAAAAGAAAGCAGAAGAAGCTACTGATATGGGAGGATCATCATACGTTGGTTTTGACAGATTGATCAACGATGTTCTTAACTGCGGTCCAAAGACAGCTCAAAGCAATGGAATTATCTAACTAGCCGTCTTCATTAGATCACAGCAATCTTCATATAAACAAACTTAATCCTATTTCGTTTCATGTAGTCTATTTCGATTATGAGGAATCACTAGAGACCAATAATGTCCAAAACCTGAGTCCATCCAATCAAGACCTGAATTATAGAATGTATGCATGTCTATGTCTTCTGAATTTTCTGTCATATTCATTTGATGGAAATAAAAGCAACATTTTGTTGTTCATAGCTTTTCTGATTTGTGGGATATAGCAAATGTCTCATTGTTTTTATAACTTGGACTCTTGTGAGATTTTTTATGTTCTCACTAAAAAAAAAAACAATGGATTTTTTAATTTAATCTTTGGCAAAAAAAAAAAGGTATCTCTTACTAAAGATTTGGAGTTATTTCTTCAATTAATTTTTAAAAGAATATTTTTTAAAAATATTATCACTGATTTTATTAAAAAAAAGTGTTAATCGTGGAATATTTTATAAAGTTACAAAAACGCTATTAATCAATTTATATCTAATTATTTTTAAACATAATTATTTTAATTAAAATTAAAATTATCATTACAATCGATTTAAATTTGATGTAAAATTGCAAGTAACGATGAAAATTTATGGTATAATTTTACTTTAAAAAGAGAGGGAGATTTTAAATTATAAATTGAGAAAATATTAGTTAAAAAATATGATATATAGTGAGTTTTACAATCTTTTGCTGAAAAGAATTAAAAAAGTGGTAAAAAAAGTTTATAAATTTATAAAATAATTAATAACTAAATTTTAATTAATTATTTTTACATATATAATTCTCTTATAATTAAATTAATTTAGAGTAATTTATTGAATGAACTAAAATTTTCTAGTGTTAAGAGTTTGTCCTTGAGTACTTATCGAAGTGAGGAGAATCGGTTGAAATGTCAAATGATAATGGCTTTGAACTTTGAAACGGTGGCTTGTCTTAACCTATAGAAATGGTGCACATCCGCACGCTGCTAGGTCTTTCTTCATGAATTTCTTCCATCTTATCATGATTGGCAGCTTCCATCATCCCTATCAAGTGGCAGCCATAGACACACTCCTTTTGGAAACTTCAACCATGGATGTTCATGGACACCATCAACTATATTTAGCGGCAAAAAATATATAGATAAGTGGAATTGTCTTCACATCGAAAAGAAATATAAAGATAAACTAAACCGTATATAAAGATAAGTCTCTTGATGTTTGAGTTAGCTCTGCTTTGTCACAGATTGCTTTGTAGATAGAACCAAGGATCAAACTCCATCATGACATCGGATTATCTTAGTGAGCTTGAGATGTTTGACCAACATCTGATCTTACTATGTTGAAATATTGGTATCTACATACATGCATCTGTTCCTTGTTCTCTGTAAAAGAAACGACAAGGAAATGGTCGGGCTAGCATGTGAGCATCAGGAGTGTGCTCGACGTCCAGTTAGAATCAGATGCTTGTTTTGTATGAACACGGCAATGTGGATGAGAAAGAAACAATATGTATAGTAGTTAGTCAAAGATCTATATGGAGTGGAAATCCCGGCATATTTGACCAGTTGAGCAAAAAAAAGAACACAAACCGCAACGTCATGGCTGCCTGAAATGGCACCTTCTTAGGTTTTTCGTGGACCAGAAACACAGGAGTCAATACAAAAAGAAACAATATGTATAGTAGAGATTTATATGGAGTGGAAGTCCCGGCATATTTGACCAGTTGAGCAAAAAAAGAACAAAAACCGCAACGTCATGGCAGCCTGAAATGGCACCTTCTTCTTGGCTCTTTCGTGGACCAGAAACACAGGAACCAATACAAAATTCTTAGTTTGCGTGGAAGTATCTAAAATTTCGAACCATTGTTTATTGTAGAAGTTTGGGCAGCAGGACTCCATCTGTATATGAATTTGCACCTGTGCTGTGTAAGTCAGCAAGTCTCTAATGGAACTTTTGAAGTTGTTTTTGCACTGGCTAGTGATCCGTTTCGGTGATGACTTTGAGTGATTGAGGAGTGTTGATGGAACTGAGAGTATGGAAAAGGAACTGCAGTTTTGCAAATCAATCAATATGCACTTAAGCAAGAATGTAATCTCAGTGAGGACCAGCTAAACCTGAAATTGTTGGATCAATTCTAATTATCAAAATTAAGTTTAATAAAATTTGAAGCTTAAGTTTAACAAAAAAAAAATCCGATTAATTATGAAAATCATAAAATCAATGTACTAAAATATGCTTTTCAAAATTTAGACTTCGTACTCAAATATTCGAACTCAATCAAAACTAAAACTCAAATGTTTGAATCCAATCATGCTTAAACATGATCTTAAATTTTTTTTAAAGTTACTGTCAACCCTACTCTAAAAGCTTGTTTGATTGGATGTTAATTAATGAAATGAAATAGAATGTAATATAATGAAATGAAACGAAACGGTTTATAATGGAATAAAATAGAATATAGTGAAAAGTTGTTTGGGAAGGATGAAAAGGATCATAATATAATGTAGTGAAATATTATTTCAAAAATGGATGTAATAGAGTGTAGTGTATTATAAATAACTATTATATCCCTTATATTAAAATAATTATTACAGGAGGTTTAATGCTATAATTTTAAAACAGAAATTATGTCCAATTAAAAAGTCACGGTTGTGATCATGGCAAATAATTTTTTATATTTTTTATTTTAAAATAATAAAAATTTATTATTTTATTATTAATTATATACAATTTATTATTAATTATATAAAAATATTATTAATAATTATTTAATAAATTTTATTTTATTGTAATCTATGTGATTTGTATTTAAAAATAATTCATTTATATCTTTATTTATATAGAAATATATACAAACAATTAAATAATTTTTTATATATTTTTTATTTTTATTAATAAAAATTTTATTAAAATTTTTATTTTATTATTAATTATATACAATTTATTATTATTATTATTATTAATTACTTAATAAAATTTATTTTATTAAATATTATTATATTTTGTTTAATATATTAATTCTATTTAATATAATATTATGACTAGATTATATTTGATATTATGAAAAATTATTCAAGATATATAAGATAGTATATATTTATTAGTTTAAATTTTATCCTAAACTTCCTGAATCGAAATTTTCTTATTTTCACTGTTCAGGATAAAATAAAAGATAGTATGATATTCGTTCTTCTAACGGCTCAAATTATGCTGCATTCCATCTTGTTCTGTTATAAAACCCTCATCCATAGCTTGACTGACTCAAATATGGGAAGGAAAGAGATTCAAGTTGGGACTTGATTGGCATATATCTTTAGACCATAATAATCAAATTAACAATAAGTAAAGAAATTACTATGGCTAAACAAATCGTAGCCCTATCACAAAATTCAATATAGAAGCAAGTGAAGTTAATCTTCCAAAACAAACCAGAAAAAAAATTCATATGTCCCAACTTCATGTCCTACCCAATGTTTACCTAGTATGGGTCCTTCTCCTACCAATACAAACATTTGCTTGCTCCATATGCAGTTCACAGGATTGAGAACTGTTATGTTTCTATTTGCACAGCAACAAGGTTGTCAAAACTTTGCATCCACAAGAGGGATGAAACGAATTGATTGTGGCAAATACTATAAACAAGATACCTAGGCAAACTATCTTCTACTGGTTGCAGTTTTCCCCTTGCTTAGATCTGCAAGTTCTTCAATAAGCTTTCTTTCTTCATTGCTTAATCTTTTCGGGATTTCGACTTGTACACGGACCAACTGATCACCCCTCAAGTTGCTTTTGTTTAGCACGGGGACTCCTTTCTTCGCCATTACAAGTGTGGTGTTTGGCTGGGTGCCTGCTGGAATCTTCAGATCGACTGTACCATCCACGGTTGGCACCTGAATTGTAGTGCCCAAAATTGCATCTATGTATGATATTTTGCATGTATATAAGATATTGGTATCATCACGTTTTAGTATGGGGTCAGGAATGACATCAATGACAACAAAAAGGTCACCAGGTGCCCCGCCTTTTCTTCCAGCATTCCCTTCAGATCGGACCCTCAAACGGCTACCAGAGTCCACCCCAGGAGGAACCTTCAAACTAATGCGCTTTGTTCTCCTCACCCGTCCATCACCAGAGCATGTGCTGCAAGGGGTAAAAACTTCACCTGTCCCGCCACATGCAGAGCAAGCCATTACCTGCTGGAAGACACCCAATGGAGTCCTTGCAGATGAGACAACCTGCCCTTGCCCACCACATGTACTGCATTTGGATGCTTTTGTCCCTGGCTTTGCACCAGAGCCATTGCAAGTCCCACAGCTCTCAAGTCGCGTTATTTCAATTTCCTTTTCAATTCCAAAAACTGCTTCCTTAAAAGTTAAGATGAGGTTGTAGTATTCATCCTGGCCGTCAACAGCTCTACTTCTGGAAGCTCTGCCTCCCATGCCCATACCCCCCATGCCACCCATTCCTTCAAATAGCGACTCAAACAAATCAAAAGGGTTGCTGAAATCCTGGCATGTTGAAGCCACATATCCAACCATGAGAAAGCAGAACAAAGTTGGAATCTTTATATAATTTCTAAAGCCTAGTTGGTAATCAACATGTTACAAATCAACTTACCCCCATTCCCATACCACCTTTAAGACCAGCCTCCCCATACTTATCATACACAGATCGTTTCTCATCGTCTGACAAGACCTGCACGATAAATTTATGCTCAGATCAATTTAGTACACAAAGATAAAGAACAACTGTTCCAACCATTCATAAGCCCGAAACCAGTATGACCTAAAGACTCAAGTTGTACCTCATATGCATTGCTAATTTCCTTAAATTTTTGTTCTGCACCAGCGTCTCTACAGCACAAGAGATAATAGTATATCAGGTGGTCTGTATCATATATAGATAACACCACTGCCAAGTACTAATCAAGAGCAGTGGTATATTTACATAGTACTCCATCTTTAATTTTGGGATGCAAGAGCAAGATTAAATATCTTTTTAAGATTAAATGAAAGAGAAAGATTTAAGAAAAAACATCTTTTTAAAGGTTGAACTCGAACAAGTATGACCCAAGTCTCATACTCCCTTTATTTAGTCAGTGACAAAATTCATCTCTTGCACAAAATATTTAGTACATTTTAGCATGAACTACAAAAGGGATAGAGAAGGTTTGGACGATGAATAACTACTTATGTGTAGTCAACTCTCATTAAAGTTTTAGCAATTAATAAAAAAGGCTTTTATCAAAAAAGACTATCATATTTTACATTTCCAGTAAACAGACTTCTTATATCCAAATTTGAACAATCAATTCCTTCTATTGTTCCAAAATTGTTGATAATCCCATTAAAACAATAAATGCTAACAAGAGCATGTGACATCAGTTCTAAAATTTTGGAACATGACAGAGTTAAAATTTTATAAGTAAATCTGAAGAACTTTCAACCTACATCCATAAGGTTATAACTGACTTATCAGATGATGAAAATTTAAATCTAACATCATTCTCCTGCACGCATAATCAATAAATTGGTATTAACAACAAGAGGGTTGATTCCTCAGTTTCAAACATTTAAAATGAAAAACATGGAAAGCTGTTTCATCTTTAGGTAAATAATAATCAATGTAAAATACACCACAAAGAAGTAAATTGATAACGTAAGAAAAATAAAACAAGGTTCAAAAGATGTATACAAAATACAGTAAGGCTTCATTAGAAGATCAACATTAGAAGATCAACTTACTTATTTACATCAGGATGATAATTCCTAGCAAGCTTCCGATAAGCTGGAAACAATGAAGTATAAGAAATTTTACAATCTCAAGAATATAAAAAATCCATCCAAAGGATAATAGCAAAATAAATAATAGTGTTATACTAAATACATAAACCCTTTAAAGCAGTAACAAAAAATGGTAAATTAAAATCTATGGAATTAACTGTCTATCATAACAATAAACTCCTTTCAACCATTCTAAACTATCAGACTTATCAATGACAAAGAAAGAAAATTTCACTGAACAACAAGCGTAGGGTGGCACAAAGAACAAAAATTTATTGATTCATCAACCAATAATAGATTATTTCTGTACTCAGAATGTCAAGAACAGGTTGGTTGTAATAAACAATGGCAAGGGAAGCACATACCACTCTTAATTTCAGATTTACTTGCATTTTTGGACACTCCAAGAACAGAATAGTAATCCTGCAAAAGAGATAATACTACCTCTTAGACAAATAAACAATGTTAAAAAGGGGGCTCTTGTTGTGAACAATTGTAAACAAGACTTCTAGGTTACTAAAAGAATTCTCCTAACGGAGGTATCTTGCCAAGTGCATAAGGTCTTGGAAACCAATTCAATAGTTAATGCCTCTTCCGGACATCCATAGCACTTTTCCACAAAGGTGAACACACATCATGTACAGTTAGACTCACAGAATCAGCTCTAACTATAAGCCGAGCTCCCCTACTGCGATGAGAAGTTCGTGATGGCCCCATGACAGAAAAAATGGGGAGGGAATCCCGTGAAAATAAGCTTGAACTCGGTGCTGCCAGATAGCTCATCTTGTTTTGAGGGCTGCAAAAAGGTTTGAAAGCAGTATAAAATCTTAATGATGATTATTTGTGCAACTAGGTTTAGTTCAAGTAATCGCAAAAATCATCAAAATGAAAGAATTGGCAATAATAACGGTAAGAATACGAAATTATGAAGGTTATTTATAGCACAAATTGTAAGGAAAGGATAGATGGAAAACACACAAATGTGAATGCAACAAACTACTAGGAACAAAAACAATTACGATCACAATTGAAGGAAATTGGTACATTTGATGCTAAAAGCCAATAGACTTATCCTCAAGAGACTTGCATACATATTGTTACTCGTGATGTTAAACTACAAAAGTCAAGAATTTCAATTTGGAAACATTTGCTGCCAGCAATAACATGGCTAAAGCTTTCAAACAAAACTACCAAGTTTGGTGCTTCAAATTCTTGGGTGGGTGGTGCATTCATTTATTCTTGTGTGTGTAGAAGAAAGAGGAGAGAGAGACAGAGATGGAGAGATTGAAGAAGGCATGCTGACCAGTATTGAGAGGTCACCATCTTATTTGGCAGATAAGAACGTATCATCAACCGCGGACAGAAACCCCATTGAGCAACCGATGTGCTTCCACTTGGTATAATGGCCATCCAAAAGAATTCTTTCAGCAAGTGAAAGGTCCAATGCAATTAATTTACACTTGCTATGCTATTCAACCTGAAGAAGAGATAAATTCTGAGATTCAAATCACCAGAAACACCATAATACAAAGGAACACACCGTCTAACATGTGTCTCCGTACACTGCAAGTATATGTTGCAAAAGAGTGAAATCCACACACAATGGCTATTGCCTTTAGGAAATTAGAAAATTCAGTATACCGTGCAAAGATTAAACAAACATTTAAGTATTGATAACACAAGGGCTGTGCTGTTAATTTTGAGACAACAATAAGGCCAATTTGGGCTCTTAAACAAAAATCCAGTTGTGGTCTTCATGTTGATAACAAATTATATCTTTCAGTGCTGTCCAAAGATAACTTTTCAGCAAACGACATTAACAAAATCAGTGAAAAACAAAGAAAGTTTGACAAACACTTCATAGATAAAAATCTCTATGCAAGTTTGTTTGGCAACAGTAAAACCCCGGAAAGGAAAACAACCTCCCTCATCAATAATATTTCTTTCCAACCATCCACCTAGACATTTATACTCAACATCTTGTTACGAAATAGGAGATCGTTTCATTGAAAACGGCCGGAACATCAATTTTCCATTGAGCTTTTATTTCTTTTAGATAAATAACTCCAAACATTTCATTCCATTTAACTTCATATTTCTAGCATTTCACCGAGCTTTTCAAACCAAAACTATATATAATTAGCATCAAAAAGCAGAAATAACAGTTTTATTACCACAATACCAATAAATTGCCTACTAGGGTTTTAACTCTAACAATAAAACATAGCAAAAGAACCACCAAAACCTTAGTTGGCTAATAATAATAACCCAGAACAAAGCCCCAAAACAAAGCCGCGCGTAATTTGAACTACACAAACACGAATGAGCACATAGTTTTCAGTAACCTAACGGCGAAAACAGTCAAAAGACCAAAAGCAGCCATAGAACGTATTAAAAAAGAGCAAACAAACAGGAAAAGCAATGAAATCTCATCTTCCACATTTAAAGCGCCAAAAATTAGGGCAGTTGAAGAGCAAGGCAGTACATATCAACGAAACAAACCTGGTTTGTGCTCCTGTTCTCTTCAAGTCTCAACCAATTCTTCTTCTCCCTAGAGAGAGAAACGGAGAGAGCGAAGAACGGGAACGAAGCACAGAGGCAGGTGGTGTGGAGGATGAGGCTAGAGCTTTCTCGCTGGAAAATGAAAGAAAGAAAACAGCCTTTTTTTATTGTTAGAGTCAGGGGTTTTATCGCCTACTTTCACTACCCCTTGTGCTCGGTTTAGTTAAACTCATCTGTGCGCCATCCGATTCGCTTACTTTTGAACCAAAAGGTCTACGCTTTGTTGCTCCAGTCAGCTATAAGACACCTTAGTACGACTTTTTGCCACTTTTCATTGGTTATTTTAGCTCAAAGAATTTGACATATTCAATATTTTAAATTTTTTAAATTTTGGCTAAAATTTAACTTCTTTAATATACAAAATAATTTTATTTTTTATATAATCATTTTGTTATTGAATGAATTGCCGTAAAAAAGTCACCAAATTCAATACATAAATTTATTTGCTTCGTTAAAGTTAATTACGATATACGCAAATTTGAAACAATAATTACGATTAATTTTTTATAATTGAAAAGTCACGGATTCGTTTTAAGATTACTTTTTTGTAATTGAAAAGTTACGGGTTCATTTCACATAAACACTCGTTAAAAATATTCACGGATCATTAATTATAAAAAAAATCTTAATTAAAAGTAAAGTTTAGATACAATTTTTCAAAAGGACCTTTTTCTTTACCTAAAAAGAAATCAGTCAAGTTCATATACTTTATGAATGAGTAGCTTACACGTCGAGAGGTGGCTTTTATTTTATTTTAGACGGAGGAACTGATTGGTTACTAGCAAATGCTTTAGTTAACCTAATTTCGCAATTAAATATTTTTTGCTTTTGATCTCCATATGTACATATATGATTAGTAGTTTGGGTCAGTCCATTCATGTTAATAGATATATAACTAAATTAATGTTTTGTTTACTCTATATAATTAAAGAGTGTATATTATAATTTTTAATATAAATAAAATATAGAGCCAATTAATATGAATTAAATTTGAGTATAATCATTGTCAAAATGACTAGAATAATTACTATTATTGGTTAGTTTATATATAAAGGAGGTTGATTGAGTGTTATTATTGTTGTATATTTATAGGAATGTTAATTTTCACACACCTAGCCCAGCCAAATTTTAGTTCGAATTGACCAGGTTATAGGCTAAAATTATTGGGAAGATCAGAACAAAAAAACGATATCATTTTTTAATTTTAAAAAATATATATATAAGGTTAGGTTGGGCCAGGCTACGAGTCACCCGACCCATTAACATCCTTATATATTTATGAATACTAATTTTTTTAAAACTTAAAATAAACGCAACGGTAATTATAAAAATTTATGCCAAGTTTACTCTTATATTATATTAGAACCTTTAATATGAATAGAGTGTAGAATTCAGTAATAAAAATTATGCTTGAATCTAACCATTGTCAAAATGACTAGTATTAATCATTTGGTTAGTTGCATTTTTATTTTTAAGACAAAAACATAAATTTCATATTTAATATATATTTCAATTTTACTTAAAATAAGTACTTCAACTGTAAGTATTCTAGATATAAAAATATAATAGGTATAATTAGAAAAGAAACAAACTAAACATAAAATATAATTTCAAAATTAAATTTATATTACTGTCAGTAAAAAGAAATTATGAATCGTAATTATTATTATTTTAACTCTAATAAATTAAAAAAATTTAATTTTACTGGAATCCATCTATCTGATAGGTGATAAAGTGTTCTTGCCAATTACAGAGCGAACATACCTCCATTACTCTTCTTTCACATCCGCCTTTCTCGACCTCTTCTGATGGAAAATCCATTCGTGTTCATCATTGGTTCGATCATCTTCTTCATGACTTCCTACCCAACACTAACCACAGAGTCGCCGTGTCAGACCAAGTGTGGCTCTCTACAGGTCAAGTACCCATTTGGCACCACCTATGGCTGCGGTTCGCCGCGGTTCTACCCTTATGTGACTTGTTCACCAGACGGCAACCAGCTTCTCCTCACCACCCACACAGGCTCCTATCCTATCACCTCCATATCCTACGACATCTCAAGCTTTACCATCAACCCTACTTCAATGTCTTCATGCAGTTCCATGCATCAATCGGCCTCCAACTTCGGCCTCGACTGGGCTAGCCCATTTCAGCTCGGTCCATCAACTTTTCTCCTCCTGTCATGTCAGCCGCCGACCACCGCCCTCTCCATCAAGGGCTCGCCGGTCTGTGACTCTTCCTCCTCTAACCTCTGTGCCTCCATTTACACTTGCCCATCTGTGGTTTCACTGGGTTTGCCACTTTTCCCTCCCACAAACACATGTTGTGTGTACTCTCCGGCTAATTTTGACGGTAAGGGTGAACTTGATCTCCGAGCTCTCAAATGTTCTGGGTTTGCTTCGATTGTTTCACTTCAGGATTCACCAACCGACCCCTCAAAGTGGGAGTTTGGGGTGGCTGTGGAGTACAGAAATGGAGCATTCGATGATTTTAACCTAGATAATAAGTGTAACACTTGCGAGAACAGTGGTGGTGCATGTGGGTTTGGTCCTACAGATTCATTTCTGTGCTTGTGCAACAATGGAGTCAATTCTACTACTGATTGCAATGGCTATACCCTGGAGCAGGGACTTGCTTGGAGTTCCTCTTATCTATTCTCCTGTAAGCTTTCCTTTTTTTTCTCAATGAATATAAGATTAAGGTTAATTTCTTCATTAGAGACATGTCTTAGATGTTTAGTGTCTAATTATTCATCCACGTTTGCAGGGAATACGTGGTTAGGTCTTCTGGGAGTCCTCGTCTTCATTCAAAGTGCTTGTTGATACAGAGGCTTTTTCCCGTATGGTGCTTTCCTTTTCTTGGTGGGTGATCCTTTGTCCAAATAACCCTGTCTCAATTTTGTCCATTGCATCTTGGCCTTCTACATAAATAGAAGGCCAAGATGCAATAGACAAGAAATGGACAGGGTTATTTGGACGGAGGATTTGTGGTGCCTTTTCTCTTCGTTTTTTTTTTGTGGTTCCTTTCTAATGAAGGAAAAGCTTTTTTTTTTTTAGGTAGAAAAGGTTGTGAAGTGTGGTCCAAGCATTATGTCATACTTGGTCATTGGCTAAGAAAGAAAACAGAGAATAAAGTTTCTAATTCATTGGCATCTAATTCTTCTTATAATGGAGAATATGCTTGTAGATCAGGTACGGATTACGAATTATATTATTATTATCGGTAATTTTAATAATTAGAGATGAGATATAAAAATTTTAGATTGTATTACTGTTAGGAATAATTTTAATAATTATAAATGATATAAGTACAATTATAAACTGCTACAATAGTTTATACTTAATTGAATTTAAAATTATTTTCTAGGCAGAATATCCAAAATGGATTGCTATAAACGATACGATACGACATTTTTTTTAATATCATAAGTACCAATTATATACATTTGGTCAATTTTTTGAATATTGAACCAGATTTAGAACCGAATTAAATTTTAGTACGATATTATACTGATATCAGTTGATACTGGGTATCGTTTCAGGTAATTTTTTAATTTATAAAATAATCCCTAAATTTTTTAAAAATTACAAAATAATTCATTGTTATATTGTACAGTTGTACAATTTTAGTTTATACATATTTTTTATTATATTGTAATAATTATCTAAATATAATAATTTATTGCAAAAATAAAAATAATTCAAAATTTTGAATTATTTTTATTTTATCAAAATTTTGATTTTTTTAAAATTGTTGTTTTTTCACATTTCATTTCATTTTACATTTAATTAGACATAATAACAATTTTAATTTAATATATAAAATTAATTTAATAATTATTCATAAATATAATTAAATTTAAAATATATTTTTAAAATATATAAATTT
>JANTNU010000235.1:2699495-2712744 GCA_024752395.1 Erythroxylum havanense | reverse complement strand
GTAGAATCTAACAGAATGGACGCATCACAACCCTGTAAAAAATCAAGAATGCATGAAGTTAATTTCCTGCTACTGAACATAGCCTGAAACCAATTTTAAAGAAGAACAAGAGAAGGAGAGGTCCAAGTACATTAACAAAACAGTCATGAAAGTGCAGGCGAAGTATCGAAGCACCCAAGCGACGTTCTCTAGCCACTGCGGCTTTGACAACCCTTTTAATGGTTGGTAAAGCTTCAGGGCACACTCTATCGTAGTAATGAGGAGATAGTAATGAAGAAGTAGCTACATTAGCAAGAGCTAAAAGAAGAAGAACACTGAGATGAAACATGCAACGTGAAGAAGAAGCCATAATCTTCTGCAAGAATTCTACAGATTTGAACTATGATTCTGATAGCTTCTGGTCCAGATTCATCTGGGCATTTATAGTTGGTAAACTTGGATCTTTTCTTGCTCTTGGACTTGGCCAACATGATCGCAAGAGGAGTATGTCAGCATAAAAAGTCAAGACCTTTCACCATGTCCAAGTTTACAAGTTAAAGGATTAATGGAACCTCTCAGGGCAAAGGTGAGCTAGTAAGGGGTTCTTCTGACTTAAGTGAAGTCATAGGTTTGGACTATCCTTATGTATGCAGTCGTTTAAAATTTAAGGTTAGAGTTTTGCCTCCCACAAAGAACCTACTCGATCAAACAGGGATTAATCTAACAATAAATAACTTAAAAGTATTTTTCTATAATTGAAATCCTCCTAAAATATCTAACAATTAAAAAAAGATTAATGTATCCTCGTCAGAAATTGTTTGATCAAGTCCTTCACAGATTGCTGTGCAATTGTCAATCACTGCTTTGCTCATTTCCGTACCAAAACATAGGCCTAAAGTACCGTATGCACATGTAGGAACAGTTGACTTGTCCAGTCATCAACAAATGGATCAACAAATTGAATAAATAAATATTCTTAAAATACTCAATTAGAGTTCAACATAATTATAAGTTAAAAATTAATTAATACTCTTTTTTATATATTTATAAAATTTTCAACTTTCTCTCTATTCTAATATGAAATTGTGATATTTATATTTTATGTAATATTGCACAAGCTTTTATTTTTAATTTTTTATATTTTTATCAAACACAATTATGAATTTCTACTTTTATTTTATAAAAATATGTCATACTGACCTATTACTCATGATTTTACGCAATATTTTAAAAATTGAACTTAAAGTTAAACAAGTAAGATAAGAAATTTATAGTTTAAAAAGTTTAACCGGTTTTAAATTGTTATAAAACCGATCAAAGATTAAATAAAATTAAAATATGATTAAAATTTAATTAAAAAATTATTAAATAAAAATTAATCGATTTATTTTAATTTAAAAATTAATAAAAATTATTAAATAACAATAAAAGTAAATCGAACCAAACTAAAAAAATTAAAAATTGAAACGTGTAAGTTTTTAATCATTGAATTTCAAAGTATATTTAAAAAGGCAAAGTGTATGCAGCATCGTGTTCATTTACAGCTGTAAAGTTATTGTTCTTTACTCTGATATGTGGATATGGTCTAATCAATTGAACTTTTCTATAATAATGCAGTGTCGTAGAAGAGTTTCAGAATTAGGTGAACATAAAATAAACCAACGCGTTGAGCTTTCATAAATCATTACCAGACATGTTCAAAAGTCTGCAGAAACTACGTCGTAAGAACAAGTGAATTTGTAAATGTATGATTAAACTACTTTGACTTCTTCAATAATCAGTTAATTTAATATTATTTAGCGACAGCATTAATTAATCAGGAAACTAATCAAAGTAACTTCATCAAGATCTCTTGTGAGTGTTGGAGGTCTAGGTTTGCTTCTATTATTCGAGTTTAAATCACCTCTTTACGTTACTATGTACTTACCTATTTAATGAGTATTCATTCATCTAATAAATGACCCAATCGATTTGTTTTCCTGTTACTCTTAATCGAATTCAACACTTAATTTGTATTCATGATTTTGTTAAAACATGTGATTACTTATTTCTTTTTTCATCCTTAATCAAACCTAACAACCTTTGAGAATTAATACCAGTATTCAAATGAATTAGCTTAACGTAATTTTTAATAAATGATTAGAACCTGTTTCGAACCTATTTAGGTGTCTTTTTGATTTTATTTTTAAAATAATATCATTTTAAAGAATATATTAGAGTAAAATTTGGATTGACCTTTCAAATATCAACTCAATCTATTCACGTTTGATCAATTTGAGTGGTTGTTACGGTTACTTATCGGATTTGCTATCTCTATTAATATTTTAAAAATCGGACGAAAAGTTAAATTTGTAAGATAAAAAATTTAATATTTAAAAAGTTAATGATTGTTAGACGTTATAAAATCGATTAAAGGTTAAATAAAAGTAAATAATTTAAAATATGATTGAAAGAAATTTTTTATTTATCGAATAATTTAAAATTTAATTAAAAAAAGAGATTATTAAATAAAAATAAATTAATTTGTTTTAATTTATAATAACATAAATTATAAATTCTTCACTTTTATAATTTATGTTAAAGCTATCTTCTCCCTATGCAGAACTCATCCATCCTTTTCAAATTGTGCATAAAAAACTAAAATAAGATTCAGAAGTCATAAACTCATCTCAAGACCCTCCTTAACGGGAGAAAGTCTTTCATATAAGCTTGCTTCACATAAAAAAGAACCGAACTTTCCTTCTGCCAAAATTGCCCCATTAATCAAATTCCCTTCTTCATCTCCTCGAAACAACAATTCATATACCCAACAATTCATCAATCAAATTCACTTTACACAACACCCTTTGATCAATCAACGTCCGAACAATAGCTTTACACAACACCCTTTGATCAAAATTGCATAATATTAACACTCTTTTCTTGGAAATTTTGTATGCAAACAATACAGAATCGAATACAATTTGTTTTATTGAAGAAAACACGTGATTTCAGTCGAAAATTCTTCATATCTGATATCTGAATTCCCTGTCCAAATCAGGAAGTTCTAACTGAGACACCCAAGTTTGACCCGATTGGAATTCAATTGACTCGGCTTGTCCCGATCCAGTTTGATCTGTATGAGCCCGACCCGATTGGAATTCAAAAAGACCCATCCCAAATCTCCCCCACTCTTCCCATCTTGCCACAAAATGTCAGGAACAAATTCATAATTACGAAACTAACCTTCTTCAAACCAACAAACCCGCTCTCAACCCCACCATAAGTAAACTGATCAAACTGAATTGACTTGACTCGACCCGAAATTATTCGACGCATTTTGTCCCCTGATTCGCTTGAGAACTAGGTAAAGAACATCGTAGAAATAGAAGAAGAAGAAGAAATCTAAGTTAATCCAACAGATGTCCAACGAAGAACATAAACCCCCATGTTCTTGTTTACATATTTCTATTACATATCTCTAATCTTCTGATATACCAAAAACCAAAAAGAGTTACATCAGCACTATTTAATCATGGCAAGTAGCAAAATCTATTTCTGAAGAGGCACAAATGTTAACTCAGAGATTTTTGGTAGGGCCTCCAATGAAGAAGCTGCTGGTCAGTATGTGATAGACCTTTTTGGTATAACAGACTAGTGAAGTAATCGAAAAGGTTGTTGTCACTTCCTTCAGAGAAGGGATAGTTGGGTCTTCTTGATAGAAAGCAAGAAGAAGGCTAAATTGAAGAAAGGTAAAAATATTTTTTATCTTACAGAATAAGAGTATTTATACAAATTGTCTTAAAAATGAAAAATAACTATTAAAACTAACTATAATTAAATTATGACTAATTAAGTGTCAACTTTGACTTTATATAATTCTAACACCCCTCAAACTGGTGAGTATATATTATGTACTCCTAGTTTGCTAAATGAGTCCTAAAAAGCAGTCAAGGAAAGTCCTTTGGTGAAGCAATCTACTAACTGATTTTTGGAAGAAATAGGAAGTAGCACAATGACACTATTTTGCAGTTTTTCTCGAACCACATGATAGCCAATGTCAATATGTTTTGTGCGTTTGTGAAAAATTGGATTTTGTACCAAGTATACTACAGACTAGTTGTCACAAAAGAGTGGTGTTGGAGTTGTAGAAGGCATCTATAGTTCATTAAGTTGATAATGTACACATTGCACTTCACATATTGTAGTTGCTAGTGCTCTGTATTCTACTTTTGAAGAGCCGCGACTAACTATGTTTTGTTTCTTGGTTTTTCAGGAAATTAAGAAAGAGCCAAGAAACATACAATATCCTGTAATGGATCTCCTGGTGTGTAGACAAGTGCCACAGTCTGAATCTGAGAAAGTTTTGAGCTTGACTTCATTAAGAAAAGACCTTGTCCTATGGTTCCCTTTAAATACCTTAACACTCTGTGAACAACAGCCAAATGATATGATGTATGTGAATCAAAAAATTGTGCTAATTGTTGTACAATGTCTGGTCTAGTTATAGTCAAATACTGGAGCTTGCTAATTAACTTTATGAATTGTGTAACATTAACTAATTTCTCTCCTGCATCATTTGTAAGCTTCTTCTCTGGTAAAATTAGCGTTGGTACTAGTTTTGATTCTAGGAACTGAGTATCTTTAAGCAAGTCCATTGTGTACTTCTTCTGACATATATTTATTCATTACGTTGTTCTTGTTACTTCAAGTCCAAGGAAAAATTTTAGTTCTCTTAGATCTTTAATTATAAATACATAATGTAAATACTGTTTGATGTTGTGAATTGCCTCTATGTTATCATTAGCCACTATGACATCATCCACATGTACTAACAATGCCATGAATCCCTCACTTCCAGTCTTGAGAAACAAAGTTTGATCTGATGTAGCTTGTTTGAAGCCATATTGGAGTAATGCTGAAGTCAATTTAGCATTCCATTGGCAACTTGCCTGTCTTAGTCCATAAAGAGAACTAATATGCAAACTTAGCTTCTGTTTCCTTCATAGTCTTTAGGAAGCTGCATATAAACTTCTTCATCAAGGTCTCCATAAAGGAATGCATTTTTGATGTCAAGTTGATGTAAGTGCCACCCTTTGATTGCTGCTAATGTAAGGAAAAGTCAAATTGTTGGCATTTTAACCACTGGACTAAAAGTATCTAAAAAATCTATGCCCTCTTGTTGTCCGTAGCCTTTAACAACAAGCCTAGCCTTGTATCTCTCCACTGAGTCATCCACTTTCTGTTTTATCTAGAAGACACACTTACATCCAATTGCCTTATTTCCTTTTGGCAAATCAACCAGTGCCCAGGTGTTATTTTGCTACAAAGCTTCTATTTTTGCTTGCATTGCTTTTCTCCAATTTCATAGGTTTGTGGCTCTTATTCTTGATCAACTGCAACTACAAATGCATAATGCTTAGGAGTTATTTTGGAATAAGAAAAAAATTGGAAAATTGGCGAGGAATTGTTCTTTGAGTAGCCATGCATTTGTAGTCAGTAGGTACTGCGACTTTAATTTTGATCTGTTACTTCTTCTTAAGCTTTGATTTGGATGTTGTTGAACTTGAACTTATGTTTGAGCTTGAATGCAATTCTCAGATTAAGAATGAATAGGTAGAGGAACAACTTCTGTTGTGGTTAAAACAGAATCTGATAAAGTAACAGCCATTTCTAGTAATGATGTAATAGCATAAATAGGTTGAATGTCATCAAATGATCACTGAACTGATGATGAAGGAAGAACTAATTGATCATTTTTTTGCTTATCAAAAATTTGCATATCAGTAGTTAGTATGGAAAAGGAAATATGTGTTCATAAAAAGAGACATCTTGAGAAATAAACATCTTTTGAGTTTTAATATTAAAAAGCTTTAAACCTTTAACACCAGGAGAGAAACAAAAGAAAACAACTTTGATGCTCCTGGAATCAAACTTGGTTTTAATGTTAGAATACATTAGAATGATTAGAAGCAAAAGCAAGGCAGTCAAAGACTTTCAAATTATCTAAATTTGGTACTTTGGAATATAGTGCTTCAAAAGGTGATATATTATTAAGGACAAAAGTAGTTATTCTATTGATAAAAAAAATTGCATGCAAAACATATTCACCCCAGAAAGATATAGCTAACTTAACCTAAAATCTTACTATTTTTTTAAAGGAGTCTTAACATAGGATGTCTGATGAACTAGGCCTTTTGATTCATAAAAAATTGGAACATTAAATTCTTTCCCATTGTCACTTCTAACATATTTGACAACATGGTTAAATTGAGTAGAAACATAAGAAATGAAGTTTTGTATGATTGTTCTTGCTTCAAATTTATGTTTCATTAGGAATATCCAAGTAAACTTACTAAAGTCATCTATAATAGTGAGAAAGTACTTATGAGCATAGTTGTCTCCCCAAATGTCAACATGAATTAAATAAAAAATGACATTGCTAATAGAAGTATTGTAGGAAATGTTAATCTCTTCTGTTTTGACATATCACATATCTCACAAGGTTCAACATTAAAAATAGAAGGAACTAATAATTTCAATCGAGAAAAAGAGAGATGACCTAGCATAGTATGCATAGTGCTGAAGTTTCTTTACTACAAGTAACATAATTAATGTAACAACAGGTAAAACAACATTGCTATTAAGCTTGTATAATCCTTGGGAATGCTCAGCAACCCCAATCATCTTTCATGGCTGAATGGCTCTGGATTGTACAATGAGAGGATAAGACAATTATGCAGCAAAAAAGATAATGAGCTAATTTACTAATAGATATAAGATTAAAGGTAAATTCTGGCACATATAAAACATCTAGGAGTTTTAGAGATTTGTTCAAATAAACAGTGCCAATGTGAGTTGTTAAAGGGATAAAAGGATTTTACATGCTTCCGCAGTACAAAGCCAACCCTAAAAAATCTAATAACCAATGGTTCATGGATGATCCATGACCGACCCACACCCACAACCCAAATTCCCAACAGAACCCGTGCCTTGTCACTTTTAGCCACACCTGCACCTTCTCATTTCTCCAGCACTGTACAGACCTACAATTGTCGTTCACAACTGTCCTTTCTGTTACACAGGATAGAGCAACAACCAATAGTTTTCTTTCAAGCATCAGTATAAAAACATAAGCAATGTACATAATACGTTCATGATGAAATAAAAAATTTCTTCATCAAATATCATTTCCTTTCATGGTATCAGAGCCAAAGGGCCGATCCATTTTACCCTACTGACCTACCCAACAAAATGTCAAACATGGCAGATAGCAGTGATAACCCTGATTTAGAAAAATATTCCATAACCAATACCGAAAACTCTGAAGGCATCCTAGTCACCACCCTCTTTAATGGCAACAACTACCTAACTTGGAGCAAATCGATGATGATTTCTCTATGTGCAAAGGACAAATTATCCTTCATTGATGGAACTTGCGTGTAACCAATGGAGGACAGAAACTTGTTTAGCAGATGGAGGAGGGCAGATTCCATGGTCAAGTCTTGGATAATCAACTCCATGACCAAAGAACTAGGCAATGCATTCCTGTCATTCTCCACAGCAAGGGAACTTTGGGAAGAGCTGAGGGAGAGGTTTGGTGAGGCTAACGGACCACTCCTTTATCAAATAAAGAGGGAAATTAGTAACCTTACACAAGGTAATCTCACCATTTCCGCATGTTATACCAAATTAAATAAACTCTGGGATGATCTAGTTAGCTTGAGCCTGATACCCACATGCATTTGTAAGGCTACTAAAGCTATTAATACCAAGGAGAACACACACAGTTTTGATGGGCCTAAATGAAGACTATGAACATGTTGTGAATCAAGTTATGTTGATGGAGCCACTGCCTATGGCAATTAGGGCCTTTGCAATGATGCAAACCGTGGAGAGGCAAAAAACAGTGAGTGCTAGCACCAACAGTAACATGAATGTTGCTGTGATGGTGAGATAAACAAACTTTAATGCTAAGAGAGGAGGCAGAAACAACAACAGTAGTGGAAAAAGGGCATTCACAAAAAGGGAAGACAAATACTGTGAAAAGTGTGGAAAAACCTGACATACCATAGAGACTTGCTTCAAGATCCATGGAGTCCTTGAATGGTACAAGGAGTTGACTAGCCAGAAGAGTAAAGCTAACCTAGCCATGATTAGTGACTCTCCTGCGGATACACAAATTGAGTCTAATGAGTACATTGAAAGAAATAATCAGATTTCTCAAGATCTAGCCAACTTCATACAACAAGAGGTATCCAGAGTAATCAAAGGGAAGGCCACAGGAGAGGTAAAACTGAGTGGGCTTGCAAATTTTGCAGGTAATGATCTCATTAATGCTCATGGTAAAAAAATGCAGGTATATGGCTAATTGATTCAGGTGCATCATCACACATGGTTACCAACTTAAATTCCTGCCATAAACATGAAGTCAACAACCTATATGAGCTAGTTACCCTCCCGGATAGCACAAAACGACAAGTAGAACATATATGTCAGACCACTATCGGTGACACAATCACCCTTAATGAAGTTTTACATATACCAAGTTTCTTTAAGAATTTACTTTCTGTCAACAAACTTACAACACAAAATGAAGTGGCTGCAATATCCATATTCGACAATCTATTTTTACAGGACCTAAGGACTAACAACATTGTGGCAACAATCAAGGCTAGGAGGGGACTGTATAAGCTAAACACAAATAGCCTGCTACCCTCAAGGACCATGAAAGGTCCTCCACTAGACTTTTATAGGATTGAAAATGTTGCTTTTAATGTTTCCATTTCTACTGATGTTTGGCATAGTAGACTAGGGCATATCTCAAAAGAAAATTTGCTGCATATTAATGATATTAAACCTTCCAATCACAACCTATCTAAATGTGAAGTATGTCCTATGGCAAAACAACACAGGAAACCTTTTCCTAAGTACAACATTCAGACCACGAGACCCTTTGAAATCCTACACATGGACTTGTGGGGACCCTACCGACTACCTACCCTAGATGGCTCACAGTTTTTCCTAACCATTGTGGATGACTACTTTAGGGCCACATGGACCTTTTTGCTCAAACATAAAGACCAGACACAATCTACCATAACCCAATTCATCGCAACCATAAAAAAACAGTATGGGATCAAAGTTCTAAAGATCCAAACTGATAATGAAAGAGAGTTCATAAACCATGAGTGCAAGAAATACTTTGCAGAAATGGGAATTGTGCACCAAAAGAGTTGCCCATACACTCCACAATAGAATGGAGTAGTTGAAATAAAACACAAAAACCTATTACAAATAACTAGGGTTTTATTGTTCACAACAAACCTACCTAAACATTATTGGGGAGAGGCCCTTTTCACTGCTACCTATCTCTTGAACAGGATACCCACCTAAATTTTACAATGGAAAATGCCCTATGAAAGACTGAATCAAAAAAGCCCAACCTATGATCATCTAAAGACTTTTGGGTGCCTATGCTTTGCTTTAGATAAAACACCAACTAGGACTAAACTAGACCCTAGATCCCTGAAGTGTGTTTTCCTTGGGTACACGCCAGAATATAAAGCTTATAGAGCTATGGATCTTGAGACAAAACATGTCTTCAGCTCAAGGGATGTAACCTTCCATGAAAGCACTTTCCCTTATGCCAATTCACAAACCAAACCTAAAAAAGAGCCACAACCATTATTCCCTCTCAACACCACAAACAATGACACAGAAACATTTAGTCATATGCTAGGGAAATCAAGCATGCAATAGATTGAAACCATACCAGAAACCACATAAAATTTCTCACAATAAGAAGAATCAATAAACGAAAATACTATCCCAACCAATCATTTAAGGAGAAGCCTAAGGACCCATACCACCCCAAAAATACCTTAATGATTATGTCCACCAAGCCTTGGCTCATCACTTCACTTCTGCCCTTGATTGTTCCAACATTGCTGTGAGAGTTCTTGGTCCTGCAGGAACCCAAGAAGAAAAGGAAGTTTCACATCAAATTACATATAGTCCAAGCTACAAGGAATTCATAGGTAATGTAAGTGCTATATTTGAACCTATATCATATGAGACTGCATGCAGATAAGTAGAATGGGTGGACTCCATGAACATGCAATTACAAGCCTTAGAGAAAAATCAAACATGGGTTTTAACAAAGCTACCCAAGGGGAAGAGGGCTATTGCATCCAAATGGGTATACAAGGTGAAGTACAACCAAGATGGCTCTATTGATAAACTAAAGTCGTGACTGGTAGCTAAGGGCTTCAACCAAAGGGAAGGGATTGACTACTCAGAAGTCTACTCCCCCGTAGTCAGGATTGTCATAATCCAAACTTTCCTAGCTATAGCCACAACCAAACAATGGCCCATCTTACAATCTGACATCAATGATGTATATTTACACAGGTACTTAGAAGAGGAACTCTATATGTTAACCCCATAAGGCTACAAAAGGGTCAAGGATGGAGAAGTCTGTAGGTTACTAAAGTCCATCTATGAACTTAAACAGGCAAGCAGATAATGGCATAAGGAACTTACCACAAAATTAAAAGGATTGGGCTTTGACAAGGCATAGTCCGATTACTGTCTATACACTAAGGGTCAGGACAATAATTTTGCAGCTATTCTAATCTACGTGGATGACATCCTCATCATTGGAGCATATGAGGGACACTTGATACACATTCAACGAGCACTACACAGAGAATTCACAATAAAAGACCTAGGATATGCCAAGTTCTTCCTAGGGGTCGAAATAGCAAGGTCAGTAGAAAGAACAGTCCCCAGTCAAGGAAAATATGTAAGAGATATATTGCAAGAAACTGACCTACTCAAATGCGAAGCCTGCAACACACCCATAGTGCTAGGAAGCAAACTCACCCTGGACGAATGTGAACTATTCAGACATCTAGAGCTATACAGGAGGATTGTAGGGAGGCTTCAATGTTTGAGCTTCACACGACCCGACCTCACCTAAGTCAGACAACAACTAAGTCAATTTGTGCAAATACCAACGGAAAGCCATTGGAAGGCCATGAAACATGTCCTAAAATACCTCAAAGGAACCCAGAAACAAGGCCTGTTCTATGCAACAAAATTAGATCTACAATTTACTACATACTTGGACTCGGATTGGGCAAGCTGCATCTTCAGTCAACGCTCCCTAACCGGGTTCTATGTCTTCCTCGGCCAATCGCCCATATCCTGGAAAACAAAAAAACAAACTATCGTTAGCTGATCATTCGCGGAAGCAAAATATCTAGCCTCGCTTCGACCACATGTGAACTAAAGTGGATCGTCCAACTACTAAAGTGATTTCGGGTAGAAATCAGAACTAGCATACTTTTGTTGTGAGATAGCTAGGCGATGACTCAAATCTCCAAGAACCCCGTCTTCCACGAGCGAATAAAGCACCTGGAGATTGATCTCCACCTTGTACACAATGCAGTAACCTCGGGATTCCTAGATCTCAAGTACACACGAAGTGAAGATCAGCTCGCGAATCTCCTTACAAAACCCCTCACCACATGAGCGTTCGCAGCCTTAATCTCCAAGTTCGGATCCCTCCTTCTCTTCGAGTCTCTGACTTGAAAGGGGCGTGTTAAAGGGATAAAAGGATTTTACATGCTTCCACAGTACAAAGCCAACCTTAAAAAATCTAATAACCCACGGGTCATAGATGATCCTTGACCGACCCACACCCATAATCCAAATACCCAACATAACACGTGCCCTGTCATTTTCAGCCACACCCGTACCTTCTCATTTCCCCAGCACTGTACAGATCTGCAATTGCCATTCACAGATGTCCTTTCTGTTACATAGGAAAGAGCAACAACCAATAGTTTTCTTTCTTTCAAGCATTAGTATAAAAGCACAAGCAATGTACGTAATGCAATGTACATATTACGTTCATGATGAAATAAGAAATTTCTTCATCAAATATCACTTCCTTTCATGAGTAACTTGAACCCTACATTTGTTAGGGAGATTCATATAAACATTGCGAACCAATTTATAAGAATGGAAAAATGCTAAAGAACAAGTTTTATGATTTGTAGCACCAGTATCAACAATCCAATCATTACAATGAGAATGATTGTTAGTAGAAATATTTAAAGAAATATGTGGATCAATCTCACAGTTTGAAGGAATCAAACCTGAGGTCGACTTTAACTGTATATGATTCGGAAAAGTCACTGCATTAACATAATGAGAAGTAGAAGGAAGCCCTTGTAACAGCTGTATCAACTGATCATACTGGTCCTTAGTAAACTAAAATATAGAAGCTTGATCCTCTGAAGCCTCAGAGTGATGATGAACAACAGGTTGAGAACTAGTATCATCAGTTTCCACAGCATTAGTATAAACTCGATTTGAAGGCTGCTTGGAATTCTTTATATTGGTAGAATAACCGTGCTTCTTATAGCACTTATGAATGATGTGACCCTCCTTTCCACAATGTATGCATATAAGTGGTGTTGAATTGTTAAAGAACTTTCTTTGTGTAAAAGCATTAGTACCTTTAATAGCCAAGACACTGATGTCAGAGGCCAAAGGCCTTTCTTATTAAATAACCAAATAGAATGTCTTATTCAAGGAAGGCAAGGGATCCATCAACAGATTTGTGATTTCACAGTTGAATAGGTTTCATTAAGTCCCTTAACAAAAACTATGACCTGATCATTTTCATGAAATTCCCTAATGTTCTTGGAAAGACCACATGAACATTGAGGAGCCCAAGAACAGGATGGGACAAGACGTAAGATTTCCAATTCATCCCACAAGATTTTCAGCTTAGAGAAGTACTCATGCACAGAAAGAATTACTTGTTGACAAGTATAGATTTCAAGTTAAAGATCACGTCTATGAAAAGAGTTACTTTTAGCAAATCTAGCTTTGAGATCATTCCAGATCTCATAGGCAGAATCCAACCAAATTATAGACCGAGCAATAGAAGGTGAGACAGAATGCATGAGCCAAGAAATTACCAAATTGTTGCATCTTTCCCAAGGAACAAACAAAGGATCCATGTGAGTTGGTTGCAGAATGTAACATCCCACCCCCTACTGAAAGGGTAAAATAGTAAATTTGGCATAGGATTAGATGAATCGGAATGACTTAGGACTGTTCATGTATAATAGGATTGGTATACAGTATCGTTTGTGCACATGAAATTACTGTATATGCATACATGACATTCCCGGTTTTCGTGCCTAATGTAATTTTAGTGTGATTCACGTGGTTTTTGGGTTTGAAAAATTATTCTGAGTGCGCCATTGAG
>JANTNU010000235.1:2631034-2643032 GCA_024752395.1 Erythroxylum havanense | reverse complement strand
ATAATTTATTAGTAATTAAAATTAAAATATTTTATTTTTAAGTTTTATTTAATTTATAATTATTATTAGTAATAAAAATATTTATTATTATTTTAAAAAGTTTGAAAAAAAAGAGGGAATGAGAGGGAGGGAAGAGACTTTTAAAATTTTTAAAATTTTGCAAAAAAATCCCAAATTTTTTAAAATTTTCGGTACCGACCGGTATTTTGAATACCGACCGGTACCGGTCGGTACAGCCGAAATCGGCCGGTATCGACCGGTATTTAAATCCGGTACCAAAACTTGAAATCTGGTACCGGATTTAGGCCGGTACGATACGAAATCCCATATATTGGTTTAGTTGCAAAAATCTTCAATTTATTGTAGTTGTTTCTAATACATTCAAAAACTAGAAAAATTAAACAAATAAATATAAATCAATACCAAAATTTGGTAACACAATTCATTACATCTTTTTTACGTTTACGGGACCATTATTCAGTTTAATTCTTTTACCAACGACAATAGTTTTGTACAAGGCTTTATTAAATCGATACCACTCAATCCTTGACATTATCCTTCGTCTTTACAACCCGTGAAATAAGTTCACACTTAATAATACTATCACCTTATACTAACCTTAACAGAGAATTTTCTCAAACAATGTTTAATGATAATGAAACAAAATAAATAACTCAAAGTAATGAAAAACAACTCCCCTAAATATGTCGCTTCATTAATGAAAGAATGAGAAATTGTCAATTAAGAGATCTACTATGCATCTTTGATATAGTAACTGAAACATCCCACGCATAGTAATCACAAAATGTCTCAAATCAACAAACGTTTTATCACCAAAACGTTAACCCAATAGAGCTGCAACAATCAAGACAACTAACACACGGCTATCAAAGCGACTCTGTACAATATGTCGCCTTCAGCTCACTCACATAAAACCCCAATAAAGACAATTGCAGATATTTTCAATAAAAGATTGAAGCACACACATTAATATCTTCACCCAATTAATTAATATAAACTGCAGCACTAAGATGGAATTAAGCATTAACGTGAAGTTAGCCCAACGGCCCAAAAGATAACACCCAGGTGTGAATCACTCACAAGAAACCCATGCACAATACAACAACAATAATCACAAAGATTATGCTACCAACCCAGAACGATGCAACAAGAAGTCACGCATGCTAGAAGTCACCTCTGCCTATTCTGCAGCTTCTTTCGATGTACTATATTCCATACCAACGTAATCCACACATACAACTAGGTAATTTTCAGCAATCTCACAATGTCGTCCAAATTCACAACAACATCATTCATACATTATTCTTTTCGAAATGGACTTCTTTCAAATGAAAAATAACATCATCTACATATTATCTTTTCCAAAATGGACTTTTTTTACACTTAAACAATTATCCAAAAATTCAATTCAAATAATAAGTAACACTTTGTTACACTTCATCTAAATTTGAATTTTAAGATTTGCATTATCTTAAAGATTCGATAATTAAAAATGTTAAAATTAAACAATAAGATATAAAATAAATATCTTGACATTTCATCGACGTTTCTCGCTTATTTTATTTCATCTTCTTCGTACTTTTCTGCATGTAATGTTGTTGCTGATTTTTTTATGGATAAACGTTAATTCTCTGAGAATGACCTTACTCAGTTCTATTATAGAAATCACTAGCGCCTGACAAGTTTGATCAATGGAATAGGTGGACTACGTACTTTTCTTCAAAGGATCACGGGGTTAGATTATAACATTTATGCAGAACAAAAAAAAAAAGAAAGTTAGTCTCGTGACCAACTTAACAATAAGGTTTCATCTAAAGCTCCACAGCTTGAATTCCTTTTCGAATTCAACATGAAGTACGGTAATTTGGTACGAACATATAGAATGCAGCACGAGGGCTAGCTTTGTATGAACAGATGAAGTCAATGAAATGATCACAAGAACATTTTGAATTTTTTTGGATTGCGGTTCAAAGATTACCAGTTCTCGACCATTTATGACCTTTGACAGAATGACAGGTCACAGGTGTAACGGGAATGGCAAATTAAGTTTTTTTTTTCTTGAGGGTAAATAGTAAGAATTTCTAGTGGAAGATAGTTTTCTGCTGATAGTAGCAGAGTTTTGGAGAAGCAATACTCACTTGAATATTATTCACAGACTTGAGAAGTGCGGCAAACGTTTACATGCTTGGAGTAAGCAACTGGGGAGTAATTTTCATAAACAAATTCAACTTCTTAAAAGACATATGCATTGGGCGTGATGTCAGAATTAGTATGTGTTGCTTGGCGTGTTGAAAACTGAGCTCAACAAACTCTTGGCACAAGAGGAGATATATTGGAAATAAAGATCGTAGATCTTTTGGATGCAGTATGGGGAGGCTAATTCCAAGTATTTTCATGCACAAGCATCCAAGAGGAAGAGGATGAATCACATCACGGTTCTTACTAATGCTCACGATCAGCAAGTATCGGACCACGAAAGTATGTGTAAAGTCATTGTTGATTATTTTGTCGACTTGTTTTCAGCTTCAGGCAGATCCGATTTCCAACATTTTGATTCTATTACTTCAGTGGTTACTCAGATAGAGAATGAATGCCTGACGGCACATTTACAAATGGAGGAAGTTAAGAAAGCAATGTTTGACATGCATCCAGATAAGGCTCCTGGGTTGGATGGTTTGAACCCGGCATTTTTTCAAAAATGTTGGCATAATTTGGGAGAGGATGTTTTCAACAGTTGTCGCAATTGGATGGAGCAGCAGGAATTCCCGTCTAATTTCAATGATGCAATGATTGTTTTGATTCCCAAAAAAGATAATCCCAATTGTATGAAAAATTTTCATCCAATAGCTTTATGCAACATCCTTTACAAACTAATGGCCAAAGTGATTGCGAATAGACTCAAAACTATTCTCCCTAGGATCATCTCTCCTATGCAGTCTGCTTTTGTTCCAGGAAGGCTCATCACTGACAATATTATGGTGGCATTTGAAATTATCCATTACATGAGGAATAAGGGTAAAAGTAAAGTGGGAGAAGTAGCCCTTAAGATTGATATTAGTAAAGCGTATGATAGAGTTGATTGGAATTATTTGCGTTTTATTCTGTTAAAGTTAGGTTTTGATAGAAACTGGGTGGAGCTCATAATGGTGTGTGTAACCACGGTTAACTATTCTATAGCTTTCAATGGTACTGAAGTTGGTCCTATTTCTCCTAAGCGTGGGTTAAGGCAGGGAGACCCACTGTCTCCATATCTATTCATTCTTTGTGTTGAAGGTCTTTCAACATTGCTCAGAAGATATGAGTTGCGCAGGGATATTCACGGAGCTAGGATTTGTTCAGGTAGTCCTAGTGTATCCCACCTCTTTTTTGCAGACGATAGTTTTCTGTTCTTTCGAGCAAACGCAAGGGAGGGGGTAGAACATTAAGCAAATATTAGACATCTATGAAATAGTCTCGGGACAGGCAGTTAATTTTCAGAAGTCTGGAATCATGTTCAGTTTTAATACTTCAACAAATGACAGAAACGCAGTGAAAGATATTCTGGGAGTAAATACTCCTCTTGATCATGGGAAATATTTAGGCCTCCCTTCTTTGATTGGACGACAGAAAAAGCAGGTGTTTGCTTTCATTAAAGATCGACTTAGTAAGCGGATTATGGGTTGGAAAAATAAGTTGTTATCTAGATCGGGTAAGGAAGTGGTTATTAAAACAGTTGCCCAAGCATTGCCAGCATATTGTATGGGTGTTTTCTTTCTTCCACGAGGAACCTGTGATGAACTACAAAAAATGATTAATTCCTTTTAGTGGGGGTCGAGCTCTACTACCAAAAAGAATATACATTGGGCGAGTAGGGAACGTCTATGTGTACCCAAAAAAATAGAGGCATGGGATTCAGGGACCTCCATTGTTTCAATTTGGCCATGCTCTATAAATAGGCTTGGCGTTTCATTGCTTATCTTGAATCACTCCTGAATCAAATTTTTAAAGCGCGATATTTTCCTTGTGGTAACTTTTTGGAGGCTAAGGATCGAGCAAACGCAAGTTTTATTTGGAAGAGTATTTATGCTGCAAAGGATATTTTGATTTTTGGTGTTAGATGGCATCTTGGAGATGGAGCTTCGATTGAGGTGTACAAAGACCCTTGGACAAATGATGATACTAATTTTTTTATCACTTCCCCTCCTATTCAAAGCTTCAGCAACATGAAAGTCAGAGAATTGTTTAATGAGTCAGGTGTAGGCTGGGATAAACCACTGATTGAAGGACTATTTACGCTTTTAGATGTTGATCATATTTTTAAAGTCCCTATTGCGTATGCTAAGCCCCCAGATCAATTGATATGGCATCATAGTAGTGATGGGATTTATACTGTTAAATCTGGATACAAAATAGCCCTTATATTGTGTTCGAAAGGGGGCAACTTTTTTACGGAAAAACCTTGGCATCACCTGTGGAGTTTATCTATCCCACCGAAGATCAAAGATTTTATTTGGCATTGTTTGTGGGGCTTCATTCCTTGCAAAGGGAGATTGGCGTGTAAAGGATTAACGATTCTTACTACTTGTGACGTCTGTGGAGATGAGGAAGACTTGAACCATGTGCTTATGGAATGTCCTAAGGCAAAAGAAAGCTAGGCGATAGCGAGGGTGAATCTTCCGTCTCAGGGAATTGAAGGTTTTATTGGGGATATTTTGGTTAACTCTTCTATGGCTTCCTTAATTCATCTATTAGCTATTTTGTGGAGTATCTGGTATCATCGCAACCTTAGGGTCTGGCAAGGTAAGACTATTTCTTCCTATGTGATTGTTAGCTTTGCTGACACTTTTATTCAAGATTGGCAAGAGTCTCGGAGGAGTTTTGGGCGTATTAGTGGTTCAGTGAGTACCTTATATCCTAATACAGTAGGATGGTGTAAACCTTTGGCTGGGTTGGTGAAATGCAATGTTGATGCGGCTGTGTTTAAGGAACAAAAAGCAACGGCGTTTGCCGCAGTTCTCATATACGAAAGGGGGCTCTTTGTAGCTGCTCTTTCCAGACATTATTCATCATTGTTCGACCCAATTATTGCTGAACTCATATCGATCAGAGAAGCATTATCGTGGCTAAAAGGCAGACAAATAGATCATATTGTTGTGAAATCGGACTGTTTGTTGGCTATTCAAGCGATTACAAATTCGTCTGTTATTCGAAGATTGGAACGGTAGCTTTGGACTGTTTAGCGTTCAAGCGTTATTTCCTTCACTTGTCCTTCCAATGGACGCGCAGGATTGCCAATGGGGCGGCTCACTCTTTAGCTCGGGTAGCCTTATTATATGCAAACCTTCATTATTGGGAAACTAGTCCCCCTTGTTTAGGTCCCATTTTATTATTAGATAATTCTGAAAATAATTCCTCTGATTGGGAAAGGCTTGTAGGATCTGGGTGTATGGGGTAAGCCTGCTGACTTGGGTTTAGATTTTAGCCTTCTGATTTATGGTGTTTTTTCGTCAAAAAAATAGTAAGAATTTCATTACTCCAAAACAAGAACTTCAACAATAGAAAGAGGGGGCATTTCGAACCACTCTCCAAGGCTAGAAGTGAATAATTCGCCCATAGCTAAGACGTGGGCAACAGAATTGCTTGACCTAAAGCCAAAAATGCATTTAGCTATTCTAATCTCATTCAATAAAGATTTACAATCACAAACTAACAAACCAAAAGAGGAAGAGTCTTCATAAGAGTCATCATTAAGTGCTTGAACCACAATCTTTGCATCCAATTCAATGATAACTCTATCCCAATTCTGAAGCTTGACCCAACTAAGGACTTCTTTGATAGCGATTGCCTTTGCACTTTTAGCACTCAATCTGCTTGGAAACCTCCACGATTTTGCTGCTATAAATCTTGAATTAAAGTCTCGTACAACAGCTGCAGTAGCCATGAAATTAGAGTTGCTTCTGGTGGCAGCGTCAATATTAACCTTCAACCAACCCACTTCCGGAGGTTGCCAACATATCGTTCTTGTTGCTGGTATTCCTGAAGCAGTATCAGAAGCATGAGCAAGTTACCACTCCTCCAAGGTTCTCTACGCAAAACAAACAATGGCATTGACTGATCTCCATTTATTATTCCACACAACTCCATTTTTACTATGTCAGATTGCCCAAATTATCATCAGAATGGTATACTGCCGATCTTTCGGTGCAGGTAGAAAGAAGGACGCATACCAGTCGAGCAAAAAAATTGTTCCTAGATGCTGTCAGTTCTGGAGAACTCTCGACCAGACTTGCTTTGTGAGTGGATAGTCGAGGAACACATGCTGTAATGTCTCCTCTTCTTGATTACAAATCGGGCAACACAAATTCACATCAACTTGTCGACTTCATAACACCAATAAGCACAGTAATACACCATTTAAATCACGCCAAATACAAATAATCACCTTTGACAGAACCACACAACTCCATATCTGCTTCTATTCCTATTGATAACTTGACAAAATTATATCCGTAAAGGGACACAAGAGTTTATAAGCGCTCTTCACTGTGTAGCATCCTTTATTCTCAAATTTCTAACACCAATCATCTCTCGCTGATCATCTACCCAATGGTATTGCCAAAAACCATTCACAATCATAGCTAGAGAAAAAGTGAGTGAATTAAATCAAGATTCCATGAAGCATTCTCCAACAAATCCGCAACCAAGAAAATATTTGAATCAGGAGGCCTTGAAGAAACAATAAAAAAATTCTCCTTATCATTGAGCCACGGTGAGTCCCATATTAGAATTTGAGAACCATCTCCAACCTTCCAATGCACACCCCGTTGTAACAAAGAACGGGTTTCCCTAAACTCGGATTGCTTCCTAAATCTGCTGATAAGAAAGATGAACCCACAAAATAACGAGCTTGAAGAACACGAGATACTAGCGAATTAGGTTGAGTCATCAACTCCTAACCCTGCTTTCGCAAAAGTGCAAGATTGAACTCATGGATCTTTTTAAAACCAAGACCACTGAAAATCTTATTCTTCGTCAATCTCTACCAAGACATCCAAGTAATTCCTTTCTCATGATTAACACCTTTTCCCCACCAAAACCGAGTCATGATACGTTCCAATTCAGTGCATAAAGTTTTAGGTAGAAGAAACAAGCTCATCACATAAGTGGGTATCACTTGTAATACAGTTTTCAACAACATAGCTTTACCCACCTTAGAAAGTAGTCTTCTCTTCCATGCATTCAATCTTTTCCACACTATGTCTTTTATAAAACCAAATACCTCCTTCTTGTTCCTCCCTATATGAGAAGGTAGCCCAAGGTAGGCACCCAAAGACTCTTTTTTCGAAACAGCAAGGATGGCACAAATAGACTCCCTCATTAAATTTGGGGTATTTGCACTAAACGTTATGGAAGATTTCATAAAATTAATAATTTATCCTGATGCTCTCTCATAAATCTAGAGACATCTTTGAACTTCATTAGTTTCTTGTGCATTAGCCTGAAAGAAAATAAGGCTATCATCCGCGAAGAACAAATGAGATAAGACAGGACCTCCAGTCGAAACTTTACATCCCTGTATTCTACCCGTTAAAAGTGAATGATCAAATAATCTTGATAAACCCTCAGTGCAAATTATGAACAGATAAGGAAAGAGGGGGTCACCCTATCTCAGACCTTGCGTAGGAATCACTGGTCCAATTTCAAATTCATTATGAAGAATCTTATAGCTGAATGTTAAGAGATAATAAATAATGAGATCCACAAAACTACGGGCAAAACCCATTTTTACCATAATTGTCTCAACGAAAGTCCATTCCATATGATCGTATGCCTTACTGATATCAATCTTTAAAGCTGCAGAATATTTCTTCCCCCTAGTACGGCGATGGAACGTGTGTATCATTTCAAAAACAATAATACAATTATCCTGAATGCTTTTACTTGCTACAAAAGTACTATAGGATTCCGAAATAGTTGAAGGCAATAAACTTTTCAATATGCAAGCCATCATTTTAGTAATTATCTTCAAAAGTACATTGCATAAAGCAATAAGACAGAGATCACCCATTACCTTAGGCTCAGATTTTTTTGGAATCAACAGAATTGTCGTTTCGTCAGCTCTCTAGGAAAATTGACCGAATGAAGATAATCAATATAAGTTTGAGCTACTTCACCACCTATGATATCCTACTATTTCTGATAGAATCCCAAGTTAAAACCATCAAGCCTAGGTGACTTGTCCGGCATCATAGATAACATAGCAGCTTTTACTTCTTATACAGTATAAGGACGAAGTAGTGATTCATTCTGATCCTCAGTAATCAACCTAGGGATATGTTATAAAATCGGGTTAACATCACAAACCTGAGATCAAAAAATGTTGGAGAAGTAAGAACTAATCGCAGATTCCAAACCTGTCTCCCATGTCTGCCAACTTCCATTGTCATCCTGAAGTCACTCAATCCAAATTTTCTTTTGTCTAACTGTAGCAACATTGTGGAAAAAACGAATATTTGAATCACCTTCTTTAAGTCAAAATTCTTTCGCTCTTTGTTTTCGTTTTTGAATCAAAGACAAAGAACCTTAATTAATTTCTTAATTTATTGTAATATTGGAATAACTTTTATCAAGTCTATTGATGCTTCTGACATGGTAAAAAGTGCTAATGCTTTATCTAAATTATTCTCTGAAATTATCGAGTGGGTTAGATCAAAGAATGTTGTGCATTTTGTTACATACAATGCAGCTAATTGTGTATCACCTGGGTACTTATTACAATCAAAGTATGGGCATATTTATTAGTCTCCATACTCTGCTCATTGTATAAATCTTATTTTAAAAGATATTGGTGGTATGGGTCATAGTTCTAGTCTTGCTTCCCATGCATATAAGATCACAATTTTTTCGTATAATCATGTCACATTTTTGTCTTGGTTAAAAAAACAAGAATATTGGGTTGAGATCGTTCGTCCCGCTGCTACCAGGTTTGCAAGTACATTTATTACTTTGAAAAGTGTTTATGAACATAAGCAACTACTTCAAAATTTAGTGACAAGTAAACACTTTTCCAGTCATAAATTATCAAAGATTAAAAAAGAAAAAAGAAGTTTGTGCTATTATTCTAGATAATAAATGTTGGGATGCTTGCTTTATCAATGTGAAGATTATGACTCCGCTTATAAAGCTGTTGAGAAATGTTGACTCAGATGAGAAGCCATCTCTGGGCTATATATATGATGGTATATATAGAGTTCACAAAACAATTATAAATATTTTTAAAGGGAAGGAGAAATTGTACAAGCTTTATATAGATATTATTATGGGATAAACATCTTACTTAAAGGATCTACTTAGCATCTTATTTTCTCAATCCTTATTGCTTATATAGTGGAGAAGAATATACAATTTATATTACCAGTGGTTTGTTTGATGTGATTGAATGTAAAGGTATTTTCTCTATTGAAGAGCAATTACAAGCGATAAATGAAATTAAATTGTATCATGAAGGTTTAAAGAGTTTTACTAGATCATCAGCAAAGATAGAACTTATATTGAAAAAAGTGTAGCCAGGTAAGTTTTATACTTTTAATTCATTATTTACTTATTAATAATATTTTTTATCATAACTATTAATTTAATATATAGTGCTCCAACATTGAGAAAACTAGCTATTAAATTACTTAGTCAAACAACTTCTTCATCAGGTTGTGAACGTAATTAAAGTATTTTTGAACGTATTCATACAAAGAAACGAAATCGTTTGGAACATCAAAAACTTAATGACCTTGTTTACGTTATTTATAATTTGAGAATGAAGAATAGGTATTTTATAGTTTTGTTTTTATTTCAATAATTTTATTTTTATTATTGATTTTATAATTTCTCTATTATGTATTTAGAACGTTTAGTAAGAAGAAAACATATTATCTAGTCGATATTGATTGTATTGAATATACTGATTTTTGGATGCAAAAAGAAGAATTATCACCTGATCTTGATTATAATGAACTTGACAAGACGATTTATGAAGAAAATGCATTTATCACAACGAATGAATTAAGAACATCTACTGATGGTCAGTTCAAGTCTTATTTTGATCATATTTAAGTTAAAATTATACTGTATTATAAGTTAACAATTGAGAATAATTTCATACATTACTAATTTGTAATTTATTTTAATGTAGTAGAAGAAGTTGATGTAAATACTTTAGATGAAAACGTAGTTTATGAATCTTTAAATAGCGTTGAAGAATTTGAAGCTTTTGACAATGATGAGACACAACCTCCTTCAAAAATACAATTTTGATTTTTATTGTTATTTTAGACTCACATTTATTTATTATTAATTCGTTATATAATAATAGATATTGATGTATTTTTTATTTCAATAAAATATTTTATTTTTACTCAGTCTTATAAGTTTTAATTCTTATTTATTATATATCGATTTTATAACGGTTCATTATCGATTGAACCTTAAACTTTTTTTTTATCGGTTCGATATCCGATTCGATTTTTAAAACATTAGTTCTAATCATCTCCTCCCAACAATATTTGATCTTCTTACAAAACAAAGAAAGAAAATAGGAATGACAAATATGGCCCGACGCGGCTTTGACATGAGTTGACTAGGCTATGGGCTGAGACAACTTGGCCTGATAGAAATGTATAAAAAATTTTCATTTTGTCAAATTTTTTTAAAATATGAGGTTGGGTAAGCTCACCTGTGGCCCATGGGGTCATGATCCAGGCCACGGATCGGGCAGCCACCGATTCGTCGCCTAGCCCATTACCATTTCTAAAAGAAATGCATAAACATAATCAAATAACATGAACATATACTAATTAATCACATTCAAATCATTTCTCTCAATTGAATTCAATAAGTATGGTGAAGATATCCAAGTAAAATACATTTTCTTTGTGGTTTAAAAAATCTTAGAAATTACTTGATTTTTAAGGTTTTCAAAAAAATTTATTTTTTATAGTTTTTTTTAAATCCTTGACTTCAGATGAAACATATATAGTATGAACATCAAACGCGAATTAATCAAATGTTATTTATATGTTGATTCCACGTAGTTCTTAAACTTAAACATAAACTTGACTAATTAAATTTGAGTGAAACTAATAATTTATTATAATTACTTTAAATTATTATTTTAAGTCAATTTTAATTAGTTTGAGTCAAATTTCAAGGTTGAGTTAGATTATTATACTGGTTACATTTTATTATTTCACATATGATGTTTATACTACGTGTATTTCGTCGTTATGTTCTAATCAAAATTGAAGAGGAGAAAATTTTCTAAAATATTGAAATCGAGAGGAATTCTTTCTGAAGATTTTAAAGATTAAAGATTTTTTTAAAAGTTTCTTAATTTACAAAAGAGATCTATGTCTTTTACCCAAAGATATCCACTTTTGTAGTCATGTTCTAGTAGGTGGAATAAAAAAATAATTTCTATTGCCGTTCGAAGAAATGAGTTGCAAAATCTTGTTTTAATGTATTTTGAAAAATATTATAGCAATATGATCAAAGTTTAGGATATCGTTTCGTACTGGCCGATACATGATCAAAATCGATATGAATTGAAGGGTCGGTTATATTAGGTTTAAATACCGATCGATACTGGTCAGTTTTGAATAGTACCAGTACAGAAAATTTTAAAAAATAGAGAATTAAAGACCGGTCAAATACTGGCCGGTATTGAAAATTTTTAAAAATAGGGAGACTTTTTAACAAAATTTTCAAAAAAATTTAAACCCTCTCTCCCGCCTCTTCTTCCCCCTATTTTTTTCAAAGTCTTTTTAATTAATTAATTAATTCACTTCAACTTTTATAATTATTTGAATTTTTAAAAAATAAAATAAATATTTTTATTACGAATGATATCCGAGACCCGAGCATCCCAAGGGACGTTGAGTTCCTAGTCGTAAAGTTTCAAGGGGCGTACAATGCAATAATCGGGCAGGCTACTCAAAATGCCCTCAGA
>JANTNU010000235.1:2568560-2583132 GCA_024752395.1 Erythroxylum havanense | reverse complement strand
CTTGAGCGTCGGAGGGGCTAATTGGGACATCACCCCCGACGTGCCTTCCATTGTTTTGCAGGTATTTTCTACGTGAAATTCATCACAGAAGGTTGCCAATCAATGAATCCAAACGGCAACGCACCGTTCGGCCAGAACCGGCTGAACCAATAGTTATAACGATAATATCTATTACCATCTTCTGCTATATTTATTCTTATTCTTATTGCTCAAAAAATGCCGGTAAAGAATTTCATGAAAAAAAAATGAAAAAGACTTATTGGCAGGTGTCGGGCCATCAAGTGGAATCTTTGAAATCAAATCATGAATCTGACTGATACAATTACAAATTACAAAACCCTAATGTTGGAATCAGAATATAAATCAACAATTAAAGAAATTAAAGGGTGTGGAATCTTTTTGGTCAGAATGAATCAACGGCTGTGATTGAAAAAGCCTACCGTATAAGCACAATACACAAACGCAAGCATACACGCCCATTGCATTTCCATTCAGCAGCCTCCAAACCGTGTCTTTCTCTTACACACTAAGACAGAGAGACACAGAGTAGCCAGCCGGCGGTCAGGTTCGAGCGGGTTCAGACATGTGTGGGATTCTCGCAGTGTTTGGTTGCATAGACAACTCTCAGGCCAAACGGTCCCGTGTCATTGAATTGTCTCGCAGGTTGCTTCTTTAATCCCTGTTTCATTCCTTCGTTTGTTTTGGTTGTTTATGGAGGTTTGTGTTAATTGTCTGCGATTAAGTGTAGGTTGAGGCATAGAGGGCCTGACTGGAGTGGGTTGCATTGTCATGAAGACTGTTATCTTGCTCATCAACGTTTGGCTATCATGGACCCTGCCTCTGGGGATCAACCTCTCTACAATGAAGAGAAGAATGTTGTTGTCACGGTAACTAACTGTTTAGGATGATTAAGGTTTGTGTTTTGGACTGAAGTCTTGTGTTTTGATGACGGGGTTTTGATTTTCAGGTTAATGGGGAAATATATAACCACAAGGAATTGAGGAAGAAGCTCAAGTCTCATGAGTTCCGAACTGGAAGTGACTGTGAAGTGATTGCCCATCTTGTAAGTTTTGGATTCCCAATCTTGATCTAACACAGCTTGTATGTAGAAAGTTTTCATCTTTATGATTGTTACACGACTTCCCCACTTGTGTTGTCAGTATGAAGAATATGGAGAAAACTTTGTGGACATGTTGGATGGCATGTTCTCCTTTGTCCTTCTTGATACTCGTGACAAAAGTTTCATTGCAGCCCGTGATGCTATCGGCATTACCCCACTTTACATGGGCTGGGGACTTGATGGTATGATGCCTTATATTGCACATTTACTTGCAAGTTTCTTTTCTTGATACTCTTAGGACGGATTGCAAGATTTATTTTTTGAATTATGAGTAAAGAACCTGAATCTTCAATGTGTGAGAAGTTTCTATAAGTGGAGCAGTTGCCTTCTTTATAGTCTCTTTGCAAATTTGCGAAGTAATATGGGAATGCTGAAATACCAGCTGTAAGAAGTATTCTGCCAAAAGATGCAAAATCTAAGAAGGGAGATCCATGTATTGTAGCTTATTGGATATGCTGCAGCTAAATCATGGCATAATATTTGTTACACTTGTTGCTGTCCCTTCTGTCCTTCATGTGCCAAAAGTGGGCTTTGAGTTTATCTTGCAATTATAAACTTTGATGTTGCTTGATGGTTCCGTCTGTTAGTATAGTTAACAGTATCTATCTTCACTGGTTTCTTAATTTGGTAAACACATGGTTTATGGCATGAAACTATATGAATCTCGTAGTTTTCAACTGTCACTTAATTTCCTTTGATTATAAGAATGGTAGTCCTAACCAAATGACACACAATTAACTTTTCAGGATCGATATGGTTTGCTTCAGAAATGAAAGCTTTGAGTGATGATTGTGAACGATTTATCTCCTTCCCTCCTGGTCATTTATATTCAAGCAAACGAGGTAGGCAGTTGTTCATTTGTGAATGTTGGATTTGTAATTAATTTATAGCAATTGATTATCAGATTATGTACTTTCTCCATTCCTAGTTCTGTTTTAAATTTTTTTATTACACTTGCTATTTGATAGCCAGATTAGGTGTCGATAACCGTCTTTCTTGTTTCGTCCACGGCTGAGTTTACTTTCTCTAATATTTATTTTAGATTCATCCTTGTAAAGATATCACAAATTGAAGTCATTAGTTCACTCACAAACTATTATATCTAGTGCTGCTCCAATAAATGTCCATGTTTTTAAACAATTTCTCATGTCTCCATCCTTATTAGAAAAGTTACCGAGTGGACAATTTTAGTTGGGGGTAAGTCTGTAGCAAAAACAGTGATATTTTGGATGATTAGGAAATAACTGTTGTCCTTTTATTCTTCTTCAGCAGCTGTCTCACAAATTTGAATACTTATCTATTTGTTGCCTCCTGTATTTGTTTTTTCTTCTTGTAGGTGAGCTTAGAAGGTGGTATAACCCGCCTTGGTATTCAGAGCAAATGCCTTCAACTCCGTATGATCCTCTAGTTCTAAGGGAAGCTTTTGAAAAGGCATGTCTTTTACTCTGTTTATATGGTTGTTGAAGTGATCATCTAGTTTTAAGTCTTTTACTGCTTGTATTTCATGTATTTGTAGCTCACTGTGGATTCGAGTTGGAAAGTGTATAGATGCATAGGTGTTATTGAACTCCACTTTGTTCAAATGTGTTCTAGAAAACAAATTTTCAGTACAAAGCTATGGGTAATTGATTGTGTGGGTTATCATTCTATTCAAAAGTTGACCTTTTAATTTCTGTTCTGTTACAAAGTATGGCTTGTTTGTATTAGTTCCTTCTTTTACATTGTGAAGTTTTGAGCAGGACCGCACGGTGGGGGGGACTTTTATAGTCAAGGAATTTCTGTGTTTTTATGTATAGTTCGTGTGGGTGTAAAGTATATTTATCTTTTTGCAGTTTAATTAGTTATAGTGGTCAAGTTATATGCAACTCTACATGTTCTAACTTTGTTCAATTGTTCCTTATGCTGCTTCTATCAGGCTGTGATCAAAAGACTCATGACAGATGTACCATTTGGAGTGCTTCTTTCTGGAGGACTGGATTCATCACTTGTTGCTGCTGTGGCTTCTCGCCGCTTGAATGAATTGGAAGCTGCTAATCAATGGGGTTCAAAATTGCATACCTTCTGCATTGGCTTGAAGGTATTGTCATTATACTTGGTGATTCTTAACTGCCTGCATTTCCCATTATTAGCCAGACAGATTTGGGGTAAATATGCTGCATTACTTTACCAAAGTTGACATGTGAAAGGACTTAGAGACTGTTAGGGACTTCACTGTTTTTTATATTTTCTTTATATGGAGGTACTGATGGATGTACTTATGTTTTAGCTCTGAAGATATGCATCCCATACCTCATAATTTGTAGCCTTTGCTTCTGTTGATTAACCTTATCGTGATGCCATTTACAAAACATTAGTGCCTGACTTAAGGCTTCCACTCTGTGGTGCAAATAAAATAGGAATTTCTTTCTCCATTGATGAGATAAATGGTTTTTATGCTTGCTAGTTCTTTTGTTTGTGCCTAGAGATGATTTTGTAAATAGTTTGTCGAGCATGCTAAACTGTTTTGACAAAGGTTCTACGTCATCCAAGAAGGGCCTATAAGTGTCTACTACTACATTACAGCATTTGTTTCTATGTGCTCTTCCAATAGCCAGTCAATATACTAGCTTTAGTTGATATTATTTTTACTGGCATTTCCAACAATAATTTTTAGAACCGACACAGTAATTCAAAAAGTTACAGGATCCTGAATGTCCTTGTGAGGCAATGGTATTTCATTTTCATTTCCTTTATCGTCTGTTTATGAGTGTCTGTCTGAATTCTGTTTTCTGCTTATTCATGGGTTATACTTTTCTACAAATCAGGGTTCGCCAGACCTAAGATCTGCACGAGAGGTAGCAGATTATCTCCAAACTCGTCACCATGAATTTCACTTTACTGTTCAGGTAATGGCTAGTTTTAGATGGAATAGAATGAAAAAAAAAAATCAACTTAGTGCATGTGTAAGGCCCAATATCTGAGGTGCATGTCTTCATGCTTACTCATAGGCCAATGTGTTTTATTGCTGTATCAGGAGGGGTTAGATGCCATTGAGGAAGTCATTTACCATATTGAAACTTATGATGTGACCACTATTAGAGCTAGCACCCCTATGTTTCTTATGTCACGAAAAATCAAATCTTTAGGAGTGAAAATGGTTATTTCTGGGGAAGGCTCAGATGAAATATTTGGAGGTTACTTGTATTTTCACAAGGCACCCAACAAAAAGGAGTTTCATGAAGAGACCTGTCGAAAGGTATGATTTTTGCATTTTTATTTGGGTTCGACAATGCCCTGGTGATCCAGGCTGTTTTGCTATATCCAATACTCTTATTTGCACAACTTTGTTTTCTGATAAAACAGATTAAAGCTCTCCATCTGTATGACTGCTTGAGGGCCAATAAATCCACTTCAGCATGGGGTGTTGAGGCTCGTGTCCCCTTTTTGGATAAAGAATTCATCAACATTGCAATGAGCATAGATCCTGAGTGGAAAATGGTATACACTATTCTCCAAGCTTATTATCCACGAGCAAGAAAAACCTTTTCAGGGTCACTCTGAATTTGTCTTTTTCCAACATAAAAGGCTATCTATCTGTCAATCCATGCCTTAGAACTAATCTTATCGAGCAGTAAAAACGAACCTTGGCTTATGAATTATAAAGAATTGACCTCTGCAAATTTGGCACGTTTTCATTCTCCAATTCACTGGTTAAGTAATTGTCCATGGATGATATTCAGTTTATGTCATCTACAATTGTTTGCTTCATTACATCAGGAAGTTACAAATAATACTCTGTTGTTTGTTCATGATGACTAATGACAAATTCTGAAGAGCACATATATTTGTAGGTCTATCATTGTACAGTGATTATCGCTTTTGTCCTTGCAGATCAGGCCTGACCTTGGAAGGATTGAGAAGTGGGTGTTGCGCAATGCCTTTGATGATGAGAAGAACCCATATCTTCCAAAGGTACCAAAATTTCTGCGTCTTTAGATGTAATGACATAAATCTATTTCTATCTTGATTCTTTCTTCTCTGGCATGATTTTCATGGGAAAGTGCTGATTCTCTTTTTATCTTGTCTTAGCATATATTGTACAGGCAGAAGGAACAATTCAGTGATGGAGTTGGATACAGTTGGATTGATGGTCTGAAGGACCACGCAAACAAACAGGTGTATAAAGATGATCTTTAGAGGGTTTTGTTTGGAATCTTTGAATTTTTCATCTCATTCACATTCAAACAAGTATTTGTTTACAATACAGGAAACATGAAATATTTCATATGGCCTGTCTATTTAATGTATCAAGTCATTAATTCTGCCTTAGTTGTTGGTGATATATCTTAGTTTTGAATTGGCAGGTTACAGATTCAATGTTGCTGAATGCAAAGTTTCTTTACCCGGAAAATACTCCTACCACAAAAGAGGCCTATTACTACAGGACAATATTTGAGAAATTCTTTCAAAAGGTCTGTTCTTTAGTAATCGTTTATTCATCTGCAGCTTCTCGAATATTTGATGATGAGCCTTTTTTTTTATTGATACGCTATTGCAAAGTTTCTATACGCATCATTTCCATCCTTCATTCCCCTTGAGATATAGTTGATAGATCTCCCATTTCGAAACAGAACGCAGCAAGGTCAACAGTACCTGGAGGTCCAAGCGTGGCATGCAGCACTGCAAAGGCGGTGGAATGGGATGCAGCATGGTCAAAGAATCCTGACCCATCTGGCCGTGCTGCTCTAGGTGTTCATGAAGCAGCATATCAGGAACTATCTACCAGTCTGATAAATGGTTCCACTCAATAAGTATGACAATGGATTTGTAGAGAAAGCTGCAATAGTTGTTTAGTTGAGTTTTTACTAGCAGGATTACTTAGCATCACTGTGATACAACCTGCTGGTTTGAAGAGGTAACTGATTTTATTGTCACTAGACTTTCATAAAATTTTCTCATTAACAATGCAGTTTCTTGCCCTTCCCCCATTTTGGTAAAGTAAACCAGCTCTCTGATTGTTACAGATCCTGTGCAAAAGGCTTATGGTCAAGTTTGTCCCGATAGGAAGGTGTTGAAAAGCTCTGTCCATACCTGCGTTTAGAAGCTTGTTTGTGTCTTTCTTCTTTGTATTATTTTCTGGTGTTACCAACTAGAAGTTCTTAGAGTAACATGTTCCAATCCTTGTGACTTCATTATCCTTTGTTTAGTAGGTTTCTGTTGCAGAATATTGTGTAATTTCGAGGTTATAATAAGTTAGTATTGTGATTGTCAACAAGTTGTTTGTTACACTTTTCTGATCTTATAAGAAACAAGGAATTCACGCGGTGGCGACGAGACAGGCCAAGCCCGAATCATATAAGGCCCGATCACGAGTTTGAGAAAAAACGGTCCTAAGATCATCTAGGATCAAATATTTGAGTTTTGAGATTAAGCCTAGCAAAATATGTTTTAACTCGTTGATTTCAAGTTAATCTTGTCGACTTAACTAATTTTTAATTTAAATTTAAATTAATTAAATTTTACTTAAATTAATAATTTAAGATAATTATAATAAATATTTATTATATAATATTTAATTAACTTATACGGATGTTTATATTATATATTTTTTGTTATTATTTTCACAAAAGTATATGTAAAATTAAAAAATAAAAAGCTTTATAGGATTTGAAAAATTAGCAATTTTTAGAAAATTATTTAATTATAAAATATGGGATAGACTGTAAGTCTTAACAAAAACCATAAGTCTATATTATTCACGCTATGAATATAAGAGTTCGTAACGGAAAAAACTACCACAAAACCAAATCCTATTAAGTCTTATATCCTAGTCAGAAGCGGATTTCAGACAGCCGTCAATGAAACCAAATTGGCGAACTTATAAATACAAAGTTGTACGCGTCTTAAGTAATTGAAGAAGAAAGTTTGGCTTTGTTTTTACTTTTACTTTGTACGATTAGTCTCAGACCAACCATGGATTCTACTGTGATCAGAGAAGTATGGAACGGGAATTTTGAAGAAGAGCTTGTGATGCTCGATGCAGCATTGTACAGGTTTCATGTCATATCGGTCGACACAGAGTTCCCAGGTTGTATCTTGAAGACAAGAAGGAATGAGACTGATGATGTTCGTTACAAGCACCTGAAGTTCAATGTCGAAAACTCAAAACTGATTCAACTCGGGATCACCTTGTCGGATGAGTTGGGCGTCGTTTTCGTGACATGGGAGTTCAACTTCCAGTTTGATGTTGAGGAGGACAAACACTCGCCTGATTCTATCCACTTCCTGAAGCTATGTGGGATTGACTTCTGTAGACTGAAAAAGGAAGGCATAGTGATGGAGAGATTCTCACCTTCTTTCTCTCACATCCTCCGGAAACACACGAACGCTCAATGGGTTACTTTCCATGGCTTGTATGATCTAGCACATGTTCTACAAGCGGTGACCCTTCTGCCAGAGTCTGTTCAGGAATTTGCTGCACTTGTTCGTCTTGTATTCGTTTCGGTGGTTGATGTGAAGTATATGGCAAGATTTTGCAGAGGGCTCCAGAATGGTGAATTGGGGCTTCAGAAGCTCGGAGAGTGCCTTGGCATTGCAAGACTTGGTGCAGCACATAATGCTGGATCCGATAGTTTACTTACTAGTCTAGTTTATGCAAACATGAAGCTGACATTAGGTATCAATCCTTCCAACTATGAAGGTTGTCTGTATGGCCTGGATATCACAACACAAGATCTAGAGGAAGCATCACTCCTACCCTCTTCAGTACCGATACCGTGTTTTTCTCCCGATATCAACTAACACAGTCTACTTTTGTCTAATTGTACTTCCGATATCAACTAAAATGGTCTACTTTTTTCTAATTGTAACACTAGTTCAGCCAATAGTATAAGCATATGAGATCAATCTTTGTTAATTCCACTGGTGTCCCAATCAACTTTCTCCTGGTTCTGTCTTTTTTCTTGATAGCATTGCATAGAAGTAAGATGAAGATATGCCCAGTAAAAACTAATGTACTATATGATATGCCACAGAATCTGCTTTGTTTATGAATTTGAAGTTTAATATGAATTTCATTAAAACCTGATATTTTCTCTTGCTGATTTGCTAAGATTGACTCAACCGAGTTTCAAAAGCTGTGGTCCCCGAAAACAGTAAAGAAATCGGTTAAACAGGTGGAGCTTTCATCCCAGGCCCGCAGCCTGATTAAACAAGAAAGCTGATAAATAGCAATAATACATCTAAAGCTCAAGTTCCAGACATTATCTCTAATTTGGGTACTCAGAAACTGCGAGGTCCTGTAAAATTCATAAAGGAAAAGCAGAATAAATCAAAACCAACTTACTAACAGGCATTTAAGTATAGCAGAATAAGATAACATTACAAATCCTTCACATGAAGAAAAGAGATGATCATATTAAATTACATGGATGAACATGCGAAAAGTCCTCGTGATTAATATCTCGAGTAATTAGGATGCATCTTCAAACTAAGAATCTATTTGAAGAAACACATTCGTACTCTAAATGATGCATAAAATGTTAGGTTTATGTCATTCATAAGGGAATAAAAGATCAGTGCTGTTTCTACAGAACGGGTAATGGTTGTGCACAATTACCCATGAATTTCATACTTCTGGCCAATGCTTCAAGCTCCATAAGAAAATTCACTTTCTTCTCAATTTGGATAATATCATTCGGAGGACAGAATAAAGCAACAAAATGCAAATGTTTGTCCAAAGATTACCAGAAGACTTGACTTGAGGCTAGAGCATCCTCTTCTCTATAACCTACGGATTGATATCCCATGTCTCCATGCACTGTGAAGAAGAGAGAAAGAGAGAGAGTCAATAAAGGACAGCCATGAACTAACAATAAGGAAGAGGAAGAAGGTCCTGTATGCTCCGAAAAAGCAATATTTAACCACTATAGTTAAGAGTCAACTTTCCTACATCCCTGCAGAGTAAAACCAAGAGTCATGGTGAAGTATAAAAGGCAAATCTAGTTTTCACTGAGAGTAAAAATGTAAGGTTGAGATGCGAGCAGAAGACCTACCACTGAAACAGGAGACTACATATGTTCACCATTATCATTACCATCATTCTCTTCAGCAACTTTCGCATGAGAATCACCCTTCTCATGACTCTGATATGCATTAAACCTATAAATGTTGTAAAAGAACCAGTATTTAAGGACAGTTCCTGACAATAAAATCTGTCAAACTTATAAAAACGGTCCAATAAGAACATGTACCTATAGATAGCTGAATTTTGACAGCATGTCCAAGCTGAAAGCCTGCAGTGAATTCAGTTTCTATTACTGAATCCCGTGTACAACCAGTCCATATTAAATTTCCTGCATTCATTAGCACATTCAAGATGAGGAATATGTTCGCCAAGAGGTGATCTTGGAACTAAACCGCACTCCAACCAGCTGCTTTTTCTACACCCCTAGCCTTCATCGTCTCTCTCGCTCTTTGTGCTTGCTCCCACTTACCACTATAACTAAGCATGTTGGCTAACATTATATGATAGCCATCATTATCTGGGTCAGATTCAATAGCACGCCTTGCTATCCTTAAGCCTGTCTCAATTTGATTGTGAATTTTACAAGCACTCAACAAAGCTCCCCAGACATTGCCATCTGGAGGAAATGGCATTGACAGAACCACTTCTTCAGCTTCCAGCAATTTCCCTGATCTTCCAAGAAGATCTACCAGACAAGTATAGATCTTTAGATTGGGTTCAACAGAATAAAGATGCATTCTATTGAACAGATTCTTCCCTTCTTCAACAAGTCCTGCATGTGCACAAGCTGAAATAAGCAAGAGAAAGGTGATCGCGTTTGGTTTAACCTTTGATCGTTCCATTTGTTGGAATATTTCAATTGCAGATTTTGCATGTCCGTGCATTCCATAACCTGAAATCATTACATTCCAAGAAATAGCGTCTCTTTCTTCCACTGAGTTGAACAACTGTCTAGACTTCTCTAGCTGCCCACATTTTGCATACATATTAACCAATGCAGAAACAAGGGATAAATTGAGCTCGAACCCTTCCTTTTCAATGTAGCGGTGAACCATTTCTCCTTTATCTAAGGATGCAACATTAGAGCAAGCTGAAAGCACTGTTACTAATGTGGCTTGGTTAGGCTTGAATTTTTGTAAAATCATATGCTCGAAAAGAGCAATAGCCTGACCAGCAACCCCACAACACACATATGATGAAATCAATGTGTTCCATGTGACAACATCTTTGTTTGTTCTATAGAATATTCTCTTTGCAACAGTCAAATTACCGCTCTTTCCATACATGTCTATAAGTGCATTGGCAATGGAAACATTTTGATACGTCAAAGCTCTAATTACATAACCATGAATCGATCTGCATAAACGATTTGCCCCTAACTGGGAACAAGAAGAAATTACAGAGACCAGGCCGTTGGAATCAGTTTTAATTCCTTCATTTTGCATCTCTCTGAACAATTCTATGCACCTTCCTCCCATTCCTAGTTTAGCATAACTACAAACCATAATGGTACACGATTCTTTACTCCATTCATGTTCCTTATCAAAAAGCTTCTCGGAAGGAATCAAAAGTCCAAATTTGCAATACATGGACAGTAATGCAGTGTTAACTATATGATCTATCACATAATTTTTCCTTATAATCAGCCCATGAAAAGCCTTTCCTTCCCTCACATGCAAGGAGTTGCCAAAACCTGATAGGATGCAACTTAGAATTATCCTATCTGGAAACAAACCATCAATCTGCATATCCCAAAACAAACTTATGCAATCATACACAAGACCGTATCTTGCATGGATATTGATGATCGAATTCCATGAAATAAGATCCTTATCAACCAATTCACTAAAGGAATTACACGCCTCGCTTAAATCCCCACACTTGGAGTAAATTGACAGAAGAGAAGATTGAACAACCAAAGAACACCCAAGTCCAGTTTTCACCACAAAAGCATGCAAACACCTGCCTACAACCAAGGCACCCAAATCAGCGCAAGCTTGAAGCCCTCCTTCCATTGTCCTAAAGTTCATTCTCTCACCAATACCACCAGTCCTATGCATTTCACTAATACACTCCAAACCCAACTCACTCTCCCCATTCTGCGCATACCCAATGACAAGCGTCGTCCACGAGACAACATCTCTCACAGTCATTTCATCAAACAAAACACCCGCATCCCGCGTGAACCCAAATTTACTATACATGTACACCAAAGATGACCCAACGGCACAATTTCCCTCAAAAAGTCCGGATTTTGCAACCAACCCATGAACACACTTCCCCTGATTCACCCACAAAAGCTCAGCACAAGTAGCCACAACCATGGGGAACGTAAACTGACTAGGCAGGATGTTAGACAACCGCATGCGAACATAAAAGTCATAAGCTTCAGCGTAATTTCCACAAGAGAAGTGAGATTGAATGAGGGAGTTCCAAAGAAAGGTGTCTTTTTCATTAACTGAATAAAAAACTTTGTTGCAAGAATGGAGTCTCTGAAAGGAGGCATAGAAAGATATGAGCTTGGAAGATATGAACACATTGTTTGCATTCCCACTTGTAATGACAAGAGCATGAGACTTAAGGACAACATCGAAACTCGGATGGCGTAGGCAGAAGATGGAGTTGAGGTGACCATTAAGGTAGTCACAAGTTGAATGACATGATTTAGCAGAGAGACGAGGAAACAATCCCTTGAAAAGGCAGCTGGTTGTCTTGAGGATGATCATGTAACTACGTTTGTTCGATGAGACCCAAAAACCGTCACTTGAATAGATCGAGTGCCACGGGTATTCTGTATCTGTTACTCCTCACATCCTTGTCTTATCACAGATTTTTGTGAAATTTACAGATTGCATTGGATCTGTGTCAAATGCTTAGAACTCGCTTCTTATTCTTTACGTCTTGTGTATGGTGAAGAAACGGAACGGATTGTGATCATATTCATTCCATTATTATTGCTGAATTTGAAATAGCTGCTTCCGATTCTCGTAGAATAACTCCATTAAAACTTCATTTGAACTTAGTGCTTCAAAGTAATAAAGATTATTACACATTTAATATCACAAAGAGATTATATCCATCCAGAACATCTGATACAAACAGTGGAAAACTCTGTTGAACTGCGATTCCAAAAAGAACCAACAACCAGACTTATACAAGCATGTCTCTTGTACTTGTGAACGTAGGCTGAAGGTAGAAGATAATTTTTTACTGTACACAGAATATCTACATCGAGCTGCATTGCAACTCACTCAGCAGTCAGCTTAATCCGATTATATCGAAGTTCGTCGATCAAATATACAGCGTTGTTGATCCCATGGATATGTCTGCCTCATTGTTGGTTGACTGATTACCACCTGCAAATTCCAGGCGCTTCCGTTCTGCTTAAAGCTAGCATTTCCTCGTACTTTGAACCATATACAAAACCCCACAACTGTAATTCCAAGAAGGAAATGAAGAATAACTTAAGACACTCCTGCTACATGAACTTGGGAAATGGCTCAGTATGTGCCTAAACACCTCCGAAAATAATGGACCAGAAAGAAATTGTATAATATGTTGTGAAGACATATGCATACCTCAACCTCTTTAACTTCAAAATCTTCAGAATGCGCAAGACAAGAGTTTCCGTAAGTTTCCGAGACCGAACTTGATCCATTTAATCTTTTGTTTAAGAAAAACATGAATGTAGTAAGACCACACATGTCCACTTTGTCATATTTGAGAATTGACATAAAACTCAGATCAAAAAGTATTTCTGAAAAATAGCAAAAGTAGCAGAGAAGAGAATCAGGGGCTCACAGGTCACCATCCAGGTAGAGAGCAAAGTGACCACCCCCACCAATCGCCAGGTAATCAGTAGAGCACAGAGTAAAATATCGATTAGCACCTGTTTCAGTATTGTAATAAGAGAACTCGCAGATTGATTGCCAACTAGTTTCTCACTATCCAGCAACCGCTCAAATAACCTGATGGTCAATTCTTCAACTGTTGCCCACTGATTTAATTCAGTACGACTAAAAAGTACAAAATTTGACCATTCTTAAGATTCAAATAGCAGCATGTTATTCATGGGAATTCAGAGCATAGAAAGCCTTCTGATGGATGGACTAGTGCACTTCCAGGTACCAGTCATACATTCTTCTGATTGAGATCTATAGGTGTCTAGACGAGAAGTTGAATATGTATTGTAGGTCAATATGTCTCGTTATAAGAACTTCAATATATAATGTTGGTCAGACATTGAGATTTGTTCAAAATGTCATTGCAGTAAAGGTGATATGAAATTTTTCTTAAAATGGGTCTTAAATTCAACTCTCTGCAGGTTCAGAATGTCATTGCGTACCACATTCCTATGTTACTTGTTTAAAAGGGAAAGCATTTAACCCAGGGTTGCTCGTAGCAAGGGAAAAAAGAAAATACCTGTGGGACGGAAAATAATGGGATTGCCAGGTATGTCAGTGAAAACAAATGTACTATTTGTTCCCTGTTCAAACTAAATGTCAGCATAATAGTTTACGTGCTTAGTAAATTCACTGAAGGTTAATGTGAATTTTATCACCACCTGATATTTTCTCTTGTTGGTAGGTCTTAGGGGTGCCTCAACCAAGCCGCCAAAAACTGCACCCTTTTGGTCTCCAACAACCTGAAAGAAGAGTTTACTGGGTGAGATGGGTAGCCTCCTCCCAGACCAGAATAACAGACACAAAAAGCTCTAAAATATAGTAATTATCCATCCAAGCTCAAATTTTTGCATCATTAATTACTTGAGTAACTGAGGCAAATCTGCAGGAGATGAATTTACAAGTCAATCACTTTGCTGCTCTATATGATGCGTGGAATGTTAATTTTCAAGTAGATATATAGATGAGAACTAATGAAATTTCTATATCACAAAAGACGGAGTTGGTTGTATGCAACTATATGCCTTTGTAAATCTGGTGAAGTTCCAAAAGAATATTTATTAATTTCAATCTGTCTAACCTTAAGAACAGAAATGAAGGAGACTAGAGTTAACCAAGATATTACCAAAAGACTGAGTCCAGGCCAGAGCATGCTTCTCCTGTATAAGGTTGAAAGTGATATCCCATGCCTCCACGTACTGTAAAGAACCATGGAGACAGAGTAAGAAAAAGATTGTTCCATTTACCAGTAAGCAGGAGTAAGACCTACATTATTGGAAAAATCATAATTCAACACTACAGATGAGTACTTGTTCTTGCACCTGTAGAGTAATAACCATTTCCTATCTTGAACAAGAGCAGGAAGAGAAGTATAAAGAACGCGTCTAGCTTTCTCTGAAAGAAGTAATGAGGGTTCTGATGTGGTAGGAAGATCTATCAAAGAGACAGGCTCTGTCATAGTCTGCACATGATGCATCTCAAGTCTGTCATCATTATCATCACTCTCATCAGTAGCTTTCGAGTCAGAATCACCCTTTGACTCTT
>JANTNU010000235.1:2327411-2339812 GCA_024752395.1 Erythroxylum havanense | reverse complement strand
ATAATATATTATTAACAAGTCATAATGTTAATACATGAATCACAAATATCCATTGGCCTAGGGCACACTACTAACATCTGCTACATACACTGCCATGTCAAACAATTCCGAAACATCTAGCAAGAAGGACGCTTCTGGCAAATCTGCTACTACGGATCCATCACATCCGTATTATGTTCATCATTCAGACCAACCCGGGCACATGCTCGTCCCAACCAAGTTGAATGGGCCCAATTACTAGTCTTGGAAAACAACGATGATACATGCCCTTACAGTAAAAAAGAAGCTCGGATTCGTCGATGGCACTCTTGAAACGCCATCACCAGTCGATGATCCCTCAAATTTTGAACTATGGAACCAGTGTAATTCGATGATTCTCTCATGGCTCAGTCATTCCATCGAGTCGGACATCGCAGCAGGAGTGGTCCATGCAAAAACCGCTCGTCAAGTCTGGGAAGACCTTCATGATCAATTTGGGCAGAAGAATGCACCCGCTATATTTCAAATTCAAAAGGCAATAGCAACCATGTCGCAAGGCACAATGTCAGTGACTTCATATTACATCAAACTCAAGGCACTGTATTGCACTCCCATGGTTTGCAATCAAACCAAGTAATATCAAGATGAAAAAGAGGAGAATAAATTGATGCAATTCCTCATGAGGCTCAATGAATCCTTCAAGACGATCATATCCAACATACTTATCATGAATCCTTTGCCCAATGTCCGTCAGGTGTACTATTTGATCATTCAAGAAGAGACGCAGCAACAAATAATCTCAAATCCCAGCGAGAACTTTTCCATTGCAGCAGCAGTGCAGAACCGTTCCACAAACTGGAAATCATCTAACGGTAAAAACTGTGAGCACTGCAATAGATCTGGTCACACCATAGACAAATTTCGTACTCTGAAATTTCATTGCACATTCTGTGACAAACGAGGCCACACAGAGGACAGGTGTCACATCAAAAATAGAACATGGAATTCCAACGAACGCAATGCACAACCCAACACCAAGGACAATGGGCAAGGCTCATATTCAACTGCCAATATGGCAGATTCATGTCAGCAAACACATGATAGCAATGAATCCGATGGGAGCCTCGTGCAAGGATTTTCTACTGAATAGATCCAGCAGCTGGCAAAGGCCATTTCCATGATCAATAACAAATCTGGTAAAGGTGAAGCATTTACAAACGCAATAGGTCTGTTAACTCCTAATACCTTAATTAATTATGCTTTCACAAAACCTTGGATCCTGGATAGCGAAGCAACCGATCATGTATCATCCGATTCACATCTATTTACCCACACATCACCATCCTCAATTTCGTTAAAAAATTTGCCCACAGGATCAACTGCACCTATCACTTCCACGGGCACAATCAATTTTAAAAATGACATCACACTAAAAAATGTGCTTTATATTCCATCTTTCAATTTAAACCTTATGTCAGTTAGCAAATTGACTAACACATTAAATTATTGTGTTGTCCTTTTTCCAAATGGTTGTATTTTGCAGGACTTGGATACGGGGAGGACGATTGGCTCAGGTGAACAACGCGGCGGTCTATACTACGTATCTCCATTAAAATACTCACCAAAATCATTCCAAGTATCTCACAGTCCTGATTTATGACACATGCGCCTCGGACATCCTTCTGCAATTCGTCTTAAGCTCACCTCATCATTGCTACCTTCAAGTAAAAATTCTATTTCTGATCATAATAATTGTAGTATTTGTCCTAAAGCAAAACAAACAAGACTGCCTTTCCCATTAAGCACTATAAAATCTCATTCTCTTTTTGACTTGTTGCATTGTGATATTTAGGGTCTGCACAAGGTTCCAACACATTCGGGGGCACGTTTCTTTCTCACCATATTTGAAGACTTTACTAGGTGAACTTGGTTATTCCTCATGAATCAGAAATCTGAAACACAGCACCTATTAGAGTCATTCATCACATTTGCACAAACCCAGTTTCATGCCTTAGTCAAAACTGTGCGAGCCGACAATGGCTCAAAATTCCTCTCCATGCGAAACTTCTTCCATAAGAATGGCATCGAATGTCAACGAACTTGTGTCTACACCCCACAACAAAATGGAGTAGTAGAACGCAAACACAGACACATTCTCAACACTGCACAAGCATTACTATTTCAATCACATTTTCCATTATAATTATGGGGTGACTGTGTTTTAACCGCAACATACATAATTAATCGCTTACCTTCACCTCTACTGAAAAATAAATCCTCTTTTGAACTCCTATACAACCGACCTCCGTCCCTCTCTCATTTAAAGATATTCGGCTGTTTATGTTATACAACTGTTGTTTCACCTAAACAAAAATTTGATTCATGAGCTCGATAGTGTGTCTTCATCGGATACCCAACTAATCAAAAAGGGTATAAGTTGTTTGATATGGACACATTCCTTGCCAGTCGGGACGTTACATTCCATGAAAATATTTTCCCTTTCCTTAATCAATCTACAACAACATCCCTACCTGATTCATAAACGGTCTTACCAAATCTGGCTCTCGACATACTAGATCCTGCTCCATCAATCACGCATGCCATATCAGAAAATTTAGAAATTCCAAATTCCCTTCCTTCATCCATGCTAGAAACCTCAATCTCAAACATATCTATAATGCCAGCATCTCCTTAACCTCCAGTAGTGCCCACACCTTATGTCTGCCGCTTCGATCGTACCAGACAAGCCCCTACCTGGCATCAAGACTACGTGATGGGATTCTAGGCCAATCTTTTCGACTCTAGTTAATGACTATTGAACGCCACAAGGTATCCCCTTCAACATTTTCTCTCTTATTCTCATTTCACTCCTGCACATCATATATTTCTGGCTAACATCACAGGCACTAAAGAACCCACCACATATACTCAAGCTATCCTTGATCCAAAATGGAAACAGGCCATGGACGAGGAGCTAATGGCCCACAAAACATGGACAATAACGCCACTATCAGCAGGTCACAAACCCATCTGTTGCAAATGGGTCTATAAAATCAAATATCGGTCTGATGGCAACATTGAACGATATAAAGCATGCCTTGTCGCAGACCCAACTTGAAGGGATTGATTATCGCGAGACCTTCTCGCCTACAGCAAAACTTACAACTCTCAGATGTCTCCTCAATGTAGCAGCCGCCAGAAATTGGTTTATTCATCAATTGGACGTGCAAAATGCCTTCTTACATGGCAGTTTGCACGAGGTCATCTACATGGACTTACCACCCAGACAACATCGACAGGGGGAGAACGTTGTATGTCGACTCAACAAGTCATTATATGGCCTCAAACAAGACTCCTGGAACTGGTTCTCCATATTTATTGACGTGATTCGAACAACAGGGTATCAACAATCCACAACAGACTATTCTTTATTCACAAATCATCAAGGGTCCTCATTCACTACCATCCTAATCAATGTAGATGACATCCTTCTTACCGGGAATGACCTAAAAGAAATGCAGTGCCTCAAAGAATGCTTATTTCGGCGTTTTCGCATTAAGGACCTTGGAGACTTAAAATATTTCTTAGGAATTGAGTTTTCTCGTTCTAAAATTGGGATTTATATGTCCCAAAGAAAATATGCACTTGATATTTTGCAAGATACAAGGCCCACAGGTGCTTGTCCAGATAAATTTCCAATGGAGCAGCACTCAAAGTTAACTCCAGATGATGGAGAATTGTTGAAAGATCCATCCAAGTACAGACGGCTTGTGGGAAGATTGATATACCTCATAATCACAAGACCTGACATAGTCTTTTCAGTTCAAATTTTGAATCAGTTCATGCAAACTCCACGCCGGTCACACTGGGACGCAGCTATTCGTATCCTGAAGTATGTTAAAGGATCGCCGGGTTAAGGGTTGCTATTGCCATCGAGAAATAATCTCACATTGAAAGCATACTGTGATTCTGACCGGGGAGGATGTCAGACCACTCAAAGATCAGTTTCAAGTTATTGCATCTTCCTTGGTTCTTCTCTTATCTCGTGGAAGTCAAAAATTCAGACTAATGTATCAAGATCTTCTATAGAGGCAGAATATCGTGCAATGGCCAATCCATGTTTAGAGCTGGTATGGCTACGTTATATATTGCAAGATTTGAAAGTCTCGTGTGATGTTCCTACACCACTATTTTGTGACAATCAAGCGACACTATACATTGCAGCGAACTCCGTATTTCATGAGCGCACAAAGCACATCAAAATAGATTGCCATATTGTGCGAAAGAAGTTGCAGGTCGGAATAATCAATCCTTCATACGTACCAACACGTTGCCAACTCGCTGACATTTTTACGAAGGGGTTGGGGAAGGATCAATTCTTAACGCTGCGACACAAGTTGGGAGTTCACGATATTCACTCACCAACTTGAGGGGGAGTATTAAGGAATGTATTTATTTATCTTTAATGTACATAATTAGCCAGATATGGATTGAATCCCATTTTAGGTGGATCACCATGGTTATGCCTTGTATCATGGAGAAAATTACTCCAGAAACTTGTATATACTTTGCGCATGTATACTGTGAAGAATGGTGTGAGAACATTAGATTTACTCAATTCATCTTCTCCATAATCCTTTCTTTGTTCGTAGTTTCTTTTTTATAGAACTGTTAAAGTGTTGTTGACTAGTGAAATGGTTTTATATTGACCCATTATTGCGGTTTATCGTAATTTTGATCGTATTTCTCTTAATTATGTTTACATTAGCTGCATTTATCGTAATCAACTCAATATAACCTGCAATCTACAATTTAAAACCTTTGAAACAAAGCCATGTCAACTTTGTGAGTGAATCCTGTAAAAACATTGCCAGAATTATAAGCATCATCTTCATCATACTAGACCTAGCTAGAGATGGAAACGGGATGGATTGGATTCAGGTTTTGCATAATTCAACCTTAGTTGGAATTTTGTTTTACTAGATTCCAATCTGACCCGGAACTTCATCTCTGAAAATACTATACTTGTAATGCCAATTACTCCTCCTGCTTCCCTCATCAACATGTTCTTACCATCATTTTTTTATACAGTATAACTATATAAAAGGGCAAAATCTCTATAAAATAACTTCAAGTCTTTTACTGAACATTCTCTTCAAGATGCAACCCAAAGCAGCAGCACCTGAAGTTATCCCCCAATCCAACAAGGGAACTCAGAACTTGAAGCTAGCCCCAGCCCAATAAGTAAAGGCAAAAGCATCAATTTCATAATGAAGCTGATGAAGAGGAAGATACTTACTAATCTTTACAAGTGAAAAATGAATATATTATATTAAATGTTGAATAGAAATTTATACAAATTTGACTAATGACCATTTTATAGGAACTAGAAAGCACATGCTTCTTTTATCCTGGAAACATCAACATCCAATTATATAAGGAATGGAAAAGTTATTCTTTAGAAGAAAATAGATGAAAATATAATAGAATGAATATTACTTAGTTTGGTTTATTCCTAGGAATTTCTAATGATGATATATATTAATGTTTAGTCTTAAAATATAAATTTGAAATAACAAAAGAATAACTAAAAAAAGACCAAAATATTTATTATAGTCCTTACTAACTACATTCTTATTATTATTATTATTATTATTGTTGTTATTGTTGTTGTTGTTGTTGTTGTTGTTGTTATTTTTATTTTTATTTTGTTATGATTATAATAATATTTATTATTACTGTTATTATTCACCACTACCATTCTAGGAATAGTTAAAGACTGGGTAAGAGATATCTTTAGATATTATGCAAATTCAAGAATAACTAAACTTTAAGGTTATCTATTCCTTAAACTAAATAGAACTCTCGTGTCTTCTACTCAGAAATCTATACAAAATCTGGGCTTTTGTCTTCGTGAGAACAGCCCATGGAATTCAGGAGAAAGTGAGTTATTGGAAGAAGAAAAAGTATTGGAATCCATAATTGATGTCTGGTGTGGGGGTGCCCTTTTCTGGGCTCCCAATGATGTGGCTGATGAGTGCATATAATAATTGCTTTGCACACAAAAACACATAAAACAGTGGGATTCTAAGATGGTAGGAGGAGGGAGGGACTGTGCCCTTTATGCACCTATCATTGTATCTTTGCCTGTAATTCCTTTTAAGTTGGTATGGTAGGAAACATCCATTATTACACACCTCAGCTCATGTTTCATCCTTTTTCTCTTCATCCAAGCACTTGTGCTTGCGTGCCCATTTCCATGTTAGCGATCAAAATCACATCTCATGTATCCACACGAAATCATGTCCCAAAATAGTATTTTATGTCGACATATTTATCGGTCTTTTACATAAATGTGTAGATGAGATTGACTAATATAAAATTAGAGTTGATTAACAAAAAGAGAAGATCTAATCCCTTATATATTAACCTATGCTTTACACATTTTCATACATTCGTCTATATTTTGTTTAATTTGTGTAATAAATTCCATCTAAGCTCGACTAGATAATAGTGATTAAAGGTTTATAATAACATATTTTAAAGTGAAAAATCTTTTGATTTTTTTGAATTTAAATTGTTAAAATAAAAAATAGTTTCTTAAAATAATTTAAATTTTAAGTATTAAATTGAAATTTTTAAAAATTTTAGTACTTTAAAATCTAATACTCCTAAAATTTTATATAAATAATTTAATAAATTAAGTGTAATTGAATCCAATTACATAGTTAGTAGTGATTGAAGTAGGCATGTTTATAAAATTTGAAGTTGTTAGCTCACATGCACGACAGGGGACCCCAATAATTGACAGAAAGTCATCTCAATAATTTGTAGAAAAGCTTGAGAGTTAAGTGTGCTAATTTAATAATTGATGCATTAAATACAGAGAACGGCCAAGAAAATTATTGCTCCGATGAGTCATCAAACTAAGAATAGAATAGAGCAGGTGACCGTTTTTATCATATAAATATTTGCTAAACGAATGCTTCCACCTGAGCCAACTATTAAATCTGTAAGATAAAAAATTTTAATTTTAAAAAATTTAATTAGTATTAGACCATTATAAAATTAGTTAAAGATTAAGTAAAATTAAAGAATTTAAAATATGATTAAAGAAAAACATCTTTACCTATTGAAATTTAAAATTTAATGAAAAAAGAAAATTATTAAATAAAATTTGATTTCTTTATTTTTATTTATAAAAATTTATTAGTATACGAAAAATAACCAATTAATTAACTAATTGATCGGTCTTTAATAACAAAGATTATTAAATTAATTTGAACTAGAGAGTAAAAAATTGAATTGAAAAATTATTTTGTTTAACTGGTATATCAACTGAATTGATTCGATTTTTAGAACATTTGTTTTGTGTAATCTTTTGAAGCGAATATGAAAAATTGAAAAGCAACATAAATAATATAAGGCTATAAGCTAATCAACAGTATTATTAAATATAAGTTATATTTTTACAAGTTAAATAAAAAATTCATTATTAGCTTTGAAGGGCATCATTATTATAAAGGATACTACAAAAATATTTTTAAAATCATATTTTTATAAATCATTTTAGCTAATTTTACCAAACATTTATAACAAATAGTTAAAGTAATTCGCTGGTCAAATCAGCTGATGTAATTAACTATCAGTTAACAGTTAATGCAATCAGTTGATTGTCAAATAGGGTCTCTCTTCCATATCCAAAGGAATCAAATTTTTTTGTACAACTTAAAGATGTTTATGTTAAAAAACGATGTAGTGTTATGTGTAACAATACACTAACAAAACGTACGTGAAATCGAAACCTTAATTATTTGACAACGACACCACACACACCAGTGATCAAAACATTCCCTAAATCAGTCGAGAGCTATAATTAAAATTACTCCCGTTGAAATTGAAAAACAGGTATGTTACTGTTTGTTTGACGGTGATCAAATGGCCAATCGTACATAGAAAGCGTGGAAACACAGGACGTATGAACAATTAAATGTCAAGCTTTCACAAGAAGTGACAGAGACTTTTGTTGCGTCCATTCCATTGTCCCCTGTGCTCACCGTGTACGCCTGGTCTTTGTTCACTCCTCAGCTCTCACACTATACGTTTTAGTGCTCGTAATGTATCAATCTGACGTGACTTAAATTGATAATTGGCCAGTAGAATTTGATAAAAGGATGAGTATATCAAATTGATATAGTTTAATTAATAATTGACGAGAAAGAATGATATTAATTTGACATGACTTAACTGATAATTGAGTAAGATCGTGATAAATTAAGTAAAATTTGAATTTTTTTTATAGATAAAATCTAATAAGTATGTTTTAGCATTTATAATATGTCAATTTGACACGACTTGATTAAAAAGTAAAGATAACAATGAGTTGAATTAGATTTGAATTATTTTTTTAAGTAGATTCTAACTCGATCAGGTGTGGTTTAGTGCTTATAGTATATCAATTTAACATGACTTAATTGATAATTGGCAAGTAAAGAAGATAATGAGTTGAGTCGAGTTCGAGAAATATAATTCAATAAGGTTAAAAATTAAAATAGTATTATTTTTTGATAAGCTTAATTATTAATAATTAAATATGAAAAGATTAATTTTTTTGAATTAATTTAGAACAAATAAGATCCAAATTACCAACTTTAACAAAGTCTTTAAATTCAATTAAATTGAAATTTTTGTATACTTTGAATCTTAAGTCTTCACACTTAAAACATTATTGTTGCAAAAATATTTGGTCCACAATACTTTTGAGTACAAATTAATAAGTCAAAAGATATTTGCCTTTGGATTTGGACAGAACTTCAGAAGTTACGGGTGACTTTCCTGAATAAGACTTATGCTAATGTCATATATAATGAATTAAATAGTGCAACATATAAATCAAGTAAAAAAAATTGTTTTTACTGATATAACATATTTATCCGATGTTTTTAAACTGAACCAGAAGTTAAAGATAACAGATTTAATATTTAAAATGTTTGGTCGATATTAAACTATTATAAAATCGGATAAAGATTAAATAAAATTAAAGAATTTGAAATACAAATAAAAGAAATTATCCTTATCTAACGAAAATTAAAAAATATTGTTAAATAAAAATTAATTGATTTATTTTAATTTATAAAAACTTATTAATTTATAAAAGTTGATCAATTAATTAATAAATTGATTAGTTTTTAACAACAAAAATCATTAAAGTAAATTGAATCGAAAAGTTAAAAACCGATCTGACAAGTTGAACGGCTCAAAATTTTTACAATCGAATTTTTTAATCTTTGTGTTTATCAAATATCGCGTGAATGTTTATATCTTAGTAACATCAATAGAAATAATGTTTATATCAATAAAAAATATTTCGACATGAAGGTAATAACTAAATTAAAAATTTTAAAAGTTTGACAAATTTATTAAATTTCAAAATTTTAGATATTTTGTGTTTGTTATATCTCATAAAAACGAAGAATATTAGCATATAAAATATTATTTAAACATAGAAATATGCTTTATGACCAATTATTAGTAATAATTTATGATAACTTTATTGTGAGTAATAAAAAATAAGTTCTAATAAAATAAAATAATGTTTATTTGGCAAGGTTGCTCATGATCACCGCTAATAATTAGTCCTTAAAGATATTGATAAATAAATTAAAAAATAGACAAACACAAAAAGTAAAATAATGAAAAGTGACATAATCTATGTTCATAAAATAATAATAATAAATTAAAAAAGAGATAGATGGGTTAAGTAAAGGAGGCAAAGAAGCGTGACGTGGTGTTCTTAGGACCCGGTGCCCGCAAGCAACGGCCAAGATTCGCTCCGAGTCTCCTCCACTCTCTTTTATCATCCCCTACCTTTCATTCCCTCTTGCTCTCGCTCACTCATTCACTGACTCATCTCATCCCCACTTCATCTAAGTCCTCTCTTGTTCTTCCCTCTTTCACTTTCTCAGCAAACAAGCAAGATCTAGCAAGCCACCTAAGGATAATATGTTGCTGGGAAAGCGTCCACGACCACCCATCAGAAGAACCACTAGCATGACCGGCATCACCATCGGCTCTTCTTCTTCGCCGCCAAGGTCTGACCAGAACGAAACGGTACCGGTGGTTGGTCAAGAATCAGGAGGAGGGCAGTCTGTGAGTCTTTACAACTTTAACGAGAAGGACGTTATGAGTGGTATAAGTTTCGGTAATAATGAGGTAGTTCTGTACGATGAGTACGATGATCAACGGTCCTTGACTTCCATGGTGTTGTCTCCGAGGTACTACCACAGAACCAGTGCTGGTTTTGAGGAGACTGCTCATTTTCTGAGAACTTGTGGCCTTTGCCAACGCCGATTGGCTCCTGGGAAAGATATTTACATGTATAGGTATGTCTGTGAAGCTTATTGTATAGTTCTCTTTCCTCCATGAACGTACGTTCTTATATACATCTAAGGTTCACCATATTCTTCAAGGTTTTTTCTCGGGAAATTGATAAATTCCCAGAAAGTTATAGCTTTGGAGATTGCTAGATAAAAAGTTCTGTTCTTGTTTAGGTTTCTTGCAACTTTAGGGTGGATTCAAGCAATTTTCATTCCAGTTTTTTGATTTAGCTAGACTCTAAAGCAAGAGCTTAATTTTTTTTGGCTGATATTGATTAGACTTTTTTTTTCTGATGATTCTTGATTCTGCAGGGGTGATACAGCTTTTTGTAGTTTAGAGTGCAGAGAACAACAGATAAAACAAGACGAGAGAATAGAAAGGCGCAATAACAATATTATGGCAACTAGGAACGAAGATCAGGGACATGCATCAACGGGTTCAAAGGCTTCTGCTAAAACTGAGAGTACTGTGGCTGCTGCTTGATGCTTATGATCAGTCGATCGTATATTTCTGGGTGAGAGAGGCAACAATGGCGGATGGAAAATGGAGCCATTTGTTGGTTTAGCCTTTCATGCTCCTCCATAAATGCTCATAACTCCCAATAACAACCGAAATAGTGCAGTATATTACTATATTTATCAGCTACCGACTATATTCTGTAAAACCGTCCACTGTAATTTTAAGAGAAGAATTGAATCCTGCTTATAAGTTGGAACCTACATAATATATAATCATCATTTTACATACACGAGATTGACAAATTTAGTTTAGCTTGATATGAAATTAACGAGTAATTATGATAATCACAAAGACTACTTAAAGAATCACTCTCTCTCTTTTCTCATAAATTAATGACTTTGGCGATTACAATGTTTTCCCAAAAGTGAGCGTATGACGACCGTAAATATAATTATCTCGGTAGGAAAAAATGTTACGTCGGATTTATTTGACAATCAGTATTAGCTGTTAGTTAATAGTTGATTATATCACCTGATTTAATCAGCAGATTGTATTATCTATTTATTAGAGATGTTTAGTAAAAATAACTGGTTAATATTAATTATTTATATGTAAAATGACTTGACATGACTTTCAAAAAATTATAAAGATATGAATATTATATATCTTAATATTTCGTTGAATATTCTTATAAAAACTTCGATTTTAAAGAAGTCATGTTTATATATACTGTTTCATCATCTACAAAAAATTTATACAATTTTTTCTATTTTCATTTTTGTTTAAGGTCAATATTTTATTTCTAACCATTAAAACAATTATAAAAACAATCATTGTTTCTAAAAATATAGTATCTAGAAACCTCAACTATGTTGTCCTACTTTTCAGAAATTGTGATACTTAATTACAACTTAATCAATAATACAATTTAAACAGCAAGATCTTACGCAGCTTAATAATAGAATTTAAAAGGTACAATCGGCTTTTGATATTTATAATATAGATGCGTTTTTTATTTTGAATGTTTGTTTTAAAACTCTCAAACACCTTTAGTATTGGACATAATACACCAAAACAATAAAAGATATTTGAAGAGAACGGTTGAGATTTCACACGGTGCAGAAAGCTCTCTGTTTTGTAAGAATTTGGAGATGACGTAATTTTTTTTGTATTTTTATAAAATTTTCCGCTTTCTAAGAGTATGAGAAAGGCATAAATCTCTTTTGTATTTATACAAAGAGGTTATATAACTCTGGGCGTTTTCTTGGGTCTCAACTTGGCATAGACTAGAGGCTTCCGTCGAGTTATCCTTGAAGTGGATTCCCTGGAGGTTATCAATATCCTCTCCACTTCCAGCTTACCTTCAACTGACTCTTCTATTTTGGTGGCAGGTATACGGGAGTTGCTGCGTCGCGAGTGGGATTTGCAGTTCACGCACATTTTAGGGAAGGCAATCAGAGTGCGGACAGCCTTGCAGCTCTAGCTGCTTACTCCAGCCCAGGGGTCCACACGCTCCAGGACGCTCCGTCACTGATCTTCGGCACTATGTCTTGTGATTCTCAAGGCGTCATGTATCGCCGATCTAT
>JANTNU010000235.1:2132215-2145264 GCA_024752395.1 Erythroxylum havanense | reverse complement strand
TTCCTAAGTTTCGTTTGTATAAAAAATGACACTTTACAGAGTTAACATTTGAAGAAATAAAGTGGAAGCAAAATGAAAAGGAGCAGAAGACGTTGGCTTGGCTTGGAGGAGACCTGGCTTGCATTCACGCGTAGAGGAGACGTGTTTAAAGATAAACGTCCGACATTTTGGACGTGGGATAGAATAGGTACAGAGTTAATGGGACAGAAGATCTGAACCCCGTTCAAAAGCACTTTTTGTGGAACAAATGGCCCACGGGTGACGGGTTACATCAACTTTGCATGGGTAAATGTACTTTTTTTCTTATGTATTACATCAACTTGGGATTGGAGAAGGGGGTAAGGTTAAATTTAATTAAATAATTTATTTAAAATATGTAATTTATAAATTATTTTATATATTTAATAAAAAATAAAAAACAATTTAATCAATTAATTTAGTTAAATACAGTAATAAATCAGATTGAATTCGAATTAGATTAAACCTCAAGCTCAATATTTTAATTAATTAGTTCTTTAATAAACGATTCAGTTAATAAATTGATGAATTGTCGGATAATTCATACTCTGCTGGAAAGTTTAGGAACATATTTTTTATTACATCATCATTATCTTTATGTCATATTTATATGTAGGTTTATCGAAAATAATTTCTCTAGTTATGTAAGACAAAGTTGCGAATTATCGGGCCTCCTCAGGTCCTGTGTACTGATGGTTAACTAATTTAAACTCCATTTTATTAAATTTCATATAAAATCTACATAAAAACGTCACAAAGGTAACAGGTTCAAACACCAAAAGAGGAACAGGTGCTACCCACGAATTTAATAGTTCAAGTGGACGGCAATAAAAGCTCCGATATAACCTGTCGTTATCAATGACCTCTCGGGGAAACTACATGTGACTTTCAACTATTAGGCCTGACGGTGGATCAGAACAGAAGATTAACAAACTAATTAATCAGTTCCAAACATTAGATTACCAAACCACAAATCTTCTTCCATGGAATGTACCAATGAACCTGAAATTCGTAATATATATATATATGAATTAAGGATAATCTATGTCTATTTACAGATCATATCAAGAAGACAGACACAGAAAGTGATGAATAAAGTCACTTCACTCGACCTTAAAAACTCAAGAACTAGGCAGAGAAGACGCCATTAGAAGCAGCGGTAGATACTTGGGACTTGGGTTCCAAAACCAACTTGGAAAACTCCAAACTTTTGCGAAGATGAAGACTGCCATTGTTGCTGTTAATCTTGTTTCTGACACTCTGAGCTACGAGAGAAGCACAAGTAAAAACCCAGCTAGCATCATCATCAGCAGCCTTTGGTGAGTTCTTCTTCACTCTCTTTTCGTACTCTTCTGCAACCAATATAGCAATATCAGCCATGGAGGATGCTTTGTATTAAAGCTTTTGTGTGTGTGATGATCTCCGAGGAGTACCACACCTGAGTAGGTAATTATTTATAGGTGAAGATCATAGGAATGGATAAGGTTGACAGGTGGGTGCTTATGTTCTGAGTCTTGTGACCATTATTGTATAGTATTCTTGTTGACAGTTTCTTGTGTTCTCTTTATGCCGCGGTATTGCGGTTTGTCGGTTTTTGGACAAGACATATGATGCTTCGCCTCGACTACACGGTCCGTGCCGTTGGAATCCTAGAAGACATTATTATAATATTAAGAGATAGACATTAATTACAATATTTTTTAAAATTTTTAAAGTTATACATTAATTGCAATTTATGAATTTTTAATTTGTAAAAATTAATTTTAATTTAGAAAATCTCTCCTTTAAAATTTAATTAAAATATATTAATTAAATATACAGGACAAGAATATTATAATGATTGATATGAAATCGAAAAACGACTATTAATCATTATATTATCTATTAGCTAATTCTATCAGCTAATTTGACCTGTCTCTTAGAAAACTTCCAAAAGAAAGCCGGAAATCCTGAGTTGGTATCTCTGGAAAGCCCATTTGCGGTGTGAAATTTGGTGCTGTTGTGTCAAGCGTGGCTTTTAGCATTAAAGTAAGGCGCCTACCACCGAAAACAGGTCAGAAAAGGTCGGCATGATGGTTGCTTTATGCCATGTGCATGTCGAACTTTCCAGGAATTGACAAGCTTAAAGGGTTCATGTGATGTATGTACGGATTCCTAAGAAGAACACGTCAAAGAACTTGAAACATATCAGGGAGCAGACAAATTACCCACCCTGTCGCTCTAAACATGGTTAGGAAGACTTGGTATTTGTCTAAATATGTCTAAGAACCTACCCCACACCACCGTCTTGATAGAAAATGGCGTGTCCATGTAATGCTCATCTGCAACAATGGTAAGGAGTACAGAAGCTAAAGCAACAAATTGTCTCTCTCAACTATGCTGAGGATTTTACTGCAGCCGGCAATTCCGACCACATGAGGGCAGGCTATAGTCACTTGTTCAACTATGGAATCACCTGCTAATCTGTACTTCCAATATTTCACATCTATTTCCAGAGTTACACAAAACAGCTGGAATGTCGAAATTCCACCCTGTCGTTTAGGTCTGTTGATCACTAGAAGTATAGTTCAAGTGATTTCTTTGATCACGATATTGAAGAAAAGACTTCACTTTAAATTCATCTTGCAAGCAATATGATTTTTATTCAAGGAATAAACACAACAGATGAAAGGAAATTACTTCACTAAAATCAATTGAAACAGAAAAATACTTATTGAAATGGATAAACAAGAAAGTGACATGCACAAAGTTAGCATCTAGTACATCACATGTTCTGTTCGTTCTTGTTACAACGTGAAATTAATTATACAAACTTCTTCTTTTGTTAGCTGTTTCAGGATATCGCAAGAAACTTAAATAATGACAGTACTTGGTTTTGATAGATGATCATTCACGTCGGGGAGGCCTTGGATATTTCCTTAAATTGCATAGATATTTTTATAATAGAAGTAAAAGTCAAAAGCTCGCATCATAGACTGACCTACTAAATTAGAAATAGCCAGTCAATTCCTATATAGCATGTTATTCCTGTGATCCGTGATGTCACCCCTTACACTCATAGAAGGCCTAGATTTTTCAGCTGCTGAATATGTTCAGATGGGAGAGGAGGGGGAGACCAATCAGATCCGTTCGTTTCACTGTCAACATCCTCGACTACATATTCCTGACAGAGAATATCAGAACTATTTCAGAACAAAATAAAGTCAAGGTACACAACTCTTCTAACAAAAGTAAAATGTCAAATGGATCACCTATCATGTTTGTTACATATCAAAAATTCCTATTATGCTCTAAAGGAACATTGAACAGACAACTTCCAGAATTGGACCATCCCCTCTCCGACATCACAATGACTACTACCCAAAATGTCAAAATTGTAGTACAGAAACACCTTGGATACAACGATCACAAACACAACTGATGACACCCAAAACATTTAAAGTGCTGGGCCAGGTTCAAAGGCATCTAGCATGTCTCTGGTGTAAAGCTAAAATAGGCACATATATGACCATGGACAAGATAATCATTCCTAAAGAACGTAACTATTGGAGGGATTCCTGTGCAAATTAGGCTTAAACATATATTCAACATAGGACAACATTTAGCATTCTGAAATAATCAGATAACAGATTATGCCACTGACCTTGGTTAGCATCCTCTTTGCGAGTATGTGATAATGTCGCTGCCAAATTCGTTGTCCAACCATTGTAGCCACCAAAACGCTGTAAAATATGCCAATTACAGTAAATAGTCCTAGCACGACCAATGCCAATATAAACAATAACGGTAGGCCTGCTTCACCAGCACCTCCCAAGCAACCACATTCACCAGCTGCACTTGCACAACTTTCAAAGCAAGTGGTACAATCAGTCCACATACAGAGTGTGCCAGGCAAATGGCAGTCTGCACACATTCTGCACAAAGGAAAAAGCGTCTGTAACATATTATAACACCAAGCTTTATTTAATCCAGCACCAAAGCATATATAAGCTATCAGAACACCAAACGTATGGTTAATGGACTTTACTTCAGAAACATGGAGTTAGAAATTTGGGAATGGCAATAAACCAAGTTATGAAAACTACTCTTAATTTGAGTTTGCAACTCAGCCCTTTTATAAAACACTTTGAAAGATGAAAAAAAATCTAGTTATACAAATTTAAAAAAAAAAAAACAGAAACTGCCACATGTATGTTGCTATCATATAGAAGTACCTAAATTGAACAATTAATCCATCTAGTGAGTTACAATATCCCCAGGAATTGCAATTATGTTCTTCACACAACTGATTATAGCGTAGAAGCTTAAGATCTGCTAATAAATAGTAAGAAATATTCTATATCGAGAAGCTTTCCTCATCTTAATGTGAGATGACAGCATGGCTGACATTGTTGTTGACTTTTTAATCTCAACCCAACCAAGAGGGTGCAAACAAGAATATGATAGCAAAGACATGCATAAATGTATCAAATTAGGCAAATGTGTGGAAGGACCATAAAACATGAAGCCCTCAATTTATAGATTCAATCTCAACCCAAAAGACAAATAAAGATCTACCTAAGCCCTTGAAGCCAAAATGATTATGATATACCAGCATATCGTACATATAGCATGAATAGGCAGCACATCATACCCGGGATGACAACAACAAAGACATAATTCTCGACACGGCTGAGCCAAATCATTCCTCACTCTTCGATCATAACAAGTAATGAAGCATCCAGATAGGCCCAACAATGCAAAGAACAATAGAGCTCCTGCACAAAAGATCCATCCAAAAGTTCCATCTAAAGTTAAGAAACAGTACATGAAATAAAATTTCCAAATCAAATGCCTTTTGCATCCATTTAGATCAATTCGAAAAGGCAACAACCAAATGCAACTTTGTATGATTGAATCATTTCAAATATGCAGAAATACACATGGAATGTTCAATTATGTGTTTGCAAAAAAAGAAGTCCAATTAACCATTTACGTACAGAAGCATAACAATTTTTGCAATCACACAAAGTAAACAACTAGGAACAAGTCAGCCCTTGCAGTCAGTTCAAAGTGAGAAACTAATGCTTAACCATATATCATATTATCCACAGACAAGAGATGCTCGAACATACTGTGGCAAAGAGGAAACTTTGTGACACAATGCATAACCTTACAAGAAAATTCCAATCAATATATCATCAAGTCAGTCTGTTAAAGCATCAAAATGGCCAATCAGTACAATTTAGGAAAGAAGGGGGAAATCTCATTTATGGCTAGAAACAAACAATACTGCAATCAATATGCATAGAAGAGGATAGTGTCGTCTGCCAGAGAAATGCAAAAGTTATCATGAACTTCATGTTAGGTCTTGAGATTTTACCACATATGTAGTAGAAGCTAAGTTCACTGTCAAATCCCCAAGCAAGACGAAGCCAGGAGTTTTGATACCTATCAATTAGACACACTAAATATGCCAGTGAAGAGATTACCTGCAGATGGTGAGTAATAACAGTGAGAATTCTTGTAATTAAAAATAGAAATATCAAGGAAACTACGAAGGGAATTAATTACATACAAGCTGAACAGCCAGAAATATAAAGACAATGTCCCTTGTCACAAAGAATCGGAATTTTAAAGTCCGCCATTTTCTGTCAGCAGCAACATGAACTCTCAAATGGTAAGGGGCCTTGCAGGTTGTGCAATGAGCAAATGCAAATCCTTCCTACGGAGACCAAAACGAAATCAACACCAAAATCAGGCTCTCCTGAAGAAACCCATGTTAACTTGACTCACACTCTCTGCAACAATCCTGTCACATGCTTCTAATTCAATTAATAAATCAGAGTCAATAAAATGGAAATGGAATCGTACCCTTACAGCCCGCCAATGGTCCAAGCATTCCCGATGAACATATTTTGACGTCCCTTTGCATTTACATGGTGCAATAAAATCCCTCCCTAAAATAACCAATAATAGATCAAAGGCAAATATTGATAGCCCGACTCAATGCACCCAAACTCTAATGCTGCTCACAAGGTATCTAAGAAACCAAAATATAAATCAATATCAGATATCATTAACAATGAAGAGCATCAAGCAGAGGCCACACGCTAACCAAAAAAAAGCAAAAGACCTGAACCCATTTAAAATACAAGACATTGCTAAACACTTAACTCTCAACTTAGATCAATTCTGTTCACTTTCAATTCAATTATCGTTGCTACCAATAGCAGACAAACTAAAAGGACTAGGCTAAACAAATCATAAGTGAACCAAAAATCTATCTTATGAGTCAAATTCACTACAAAATTCTACTTTTCCAACAGAAACAAACGAAGCATCCACTATCACGGATGCAAAATTTAAAATCTTTTTCACGCAATACCCCGATAATTTTGTTCAACAACCAAGGACTACTTCAAACAAAGGCAACAAATTGCCTTTAGAAACAAGAGTGAGAATTCTTCTAAATTGGGGAAATTAGAGGGTTTAGGTCAAAAACTACCGTCAGTTTCGAGGCATATACGGCACTGAATCTGTTCGCCGGGGCCGGCCTCGAGGTCGATCTCGCTAGGCTCGATGATTGGGGTCACCGGCACAAGAGGCGAAGGGTCTGCGTTATCGGCCATCAGAACAAGATTTGGGAGAAACGGATTTGCGAGCCGATGATTACGATCATTAAATTTGCGAAATCTTTGTTTAATCAAAACAAAGTCTCAGTTAATTTTAAGACTTTCTTCTCTCTTCTCCAGTCTCTTGTATGGTCTGTGAAGGGTCCACTTTGGTTAGGTTTCGGTTTTTTAGTTTTTTTTTTCGTTCTTTTTTTAAATTCAAAATACTTAATATATAAATAATTATTAGGGGTTAGTCAATTTTTCTTTAAAAAATATATGACAATTTTCATAAGATTTTCTTTTTAAAAAATCTATTTATTATATAAGATTTGGTGAATATTTTTTTATTAAGTATAAGTCGACATACTCAATGCACAAAGTTCTTCACTTTACGGTATCTAAAAAGCATTATAATGTATACATTTTTTTTTGTAGTTTTATCAAAGAGACTGTTCCTGTGACTTGAACTTATGATTTTATGATCACAAAAGAACAATTTTATTAGTTGATCTCCGACTCAATTTCATTATTTTTTATAATTATTTTTTATTAAATATCCTTGTTTGAAATCAAAATAACCTTAACAGAATGTTTGAAATGGTATAAATTAAATTCAATTACAGCATTAAATTCAATTCAAGTGTTTGGAAATAGAAAAAAAATGGATGGGTTCAATTCACGTATGAATCGAACCCCATTTTTTTTATATAAATTGAATTCACTTGGAAAAGCATAGGAATTGAATCACAAACTAGAACTTCAATTTTTCTTTTGAACATTGAAAATATCCTTCCAATAATACCCATCTAACCCTACCATATATCTATTCACTTCAAGCAACCCCCTCCCCCTCCAAGTTTTCCCTTTTCTTTGTTTGTGAGTGTCTTTTCCTTTTTTTTATTGGTTTATGATCATCGTTCATTTTTAAATCCATCGTTCGATTTAGCTCAATCTAGCCTGAAGTTATTTGCAATCAATTTTTTCTTTTCATTTTAATAATGAACTTTTTTGAAGATATCACTTATAATGAAATTGATGTTTATAACTTGCTCTATGTAAGTGTAATTATTTATTATTTAATAAGATTATTTTTTTAATCAAGAACAAAAATGTCATATAAAATAATTGAATTTATTTTGATTGTATTCCAAACAGTATAATTAAATTCAATTATAATATTACTAGATTTGTTTTAAACAGTATATATTAAATTCAATTTAATCTTATTAATGTAATTAAATTCAATTTTTTAATAAATTCAACTCGAAAATTTTCAAACGACCGCTAAAAAAAATACTTATCTTTTAGTTTCTTTCTAAAGAAAAATATTTACATTAACCTTTTAATTTTTATTATAAATTAATACTTATAATTGGCAAGTTTATAATTAAAAATGAAATAAGAAAATGAGTGAAATGATTTATAAGGTCTAACAAGGAATTTGTGAAATTAAAATTTTAGCTAAAGATTCTTAAACATCACCGAAGTACTCTAAATCATCAAAAGGAAATTAAGATAACAACACCGTCCTACACAGTTCCCGTACTAGCAGCCTTAACAAGGATCAGATCAGACCACATAATGTTAGATAACGAAGTCACATAAGACATTGTTGTCCAATCTTTCACTTCTTCCTCTTCTTTGGAGGCTGAAGAGATTCCTCGTCTTCGTCCTCTTCCTCTTCTTCATTCTCAATTTCCTCGACTTCGTCTTCTTCCTCGTCTTCACCACCGTCGTCGTCGTCGTCATCATCTTCATCGTCTTCATCCTCATCGTCGTCGTCTTCACCATCTTCTTCATCTTCTTCCTCCTCCTCCCCATTCTCTTCTGCCCCACCAGCTCCGCCCTTCTTAGAGTTGCTTTTGTTGTTGTCTTTGTTGTTGTTTGGATTCTTTTCATGGTCAGCTCCATCTTCAGATGACAAATCTTCTTCACCTTCTCCAAAGTCACCACCATCACCGTCATCACCATCATCATCGTCGTCATCTCCTCCTTCTGCTTCAACTGGATGATCATGGCTCTGCACTTCATCTCCCTTTGTTCTAGGTACGTGACGGAGAAGAAATGCTGTTATCGATTCCTGAAACCATGCCACACAAATGGGTTCCACAGTAATTCACAAAAATTACAGTTGGAGCTCCATAGTAGCAGTATCTAACTAGCTAATCCAAGTTCATATTCACACGTTATCAACAACTTTTGGATTGAACAAACAAAGTGGCAAAAGTAAGAAGACATTATCAAGCACTTGCTTATTGGAATCAAATACTCCAGAGCTTTTAGAATCGCCAGCAAGTGGAATATTGGCTTTGTGCAAAATGGAATATGTGACTACAAAGGTCTATCACCTCAAACTTTAGCTATACATATATTCTTTTCCTTCAACAGAAACAAAGAACAATCTAATTTAGTTTACAAAATCTTATTTGGATTATTAAAAATTATTGTGTAAATTCAAAAGGTTACTTAAAATTATTATATTATCATCGTTATCATATATTATCATCGTTATCACACCCAGTCTAAAGTTCCACAATAAAATAAGGTCTGAAAAAGACTAATAACAGACAGCTTTACCCTACCTTAAAATTACTACATATACCTGATAATTTACCTAATTTCATAATAAAAAAAATTAAAAAAGAATCCTGTACCAGTATAGCACGTGTGGGATGACAATTGGTTCGTTTTAAAAGATAAGGAGCATCTTTTGGGACAGAATATTCCTAAACTACTAGTTCCAGTTTCCAACCAACCTCCTATCGGAACGCGACACGTAGACTAAAGACAGTATCTACCGGCCCACGCGTGCGAACAAACTAAACTAAATCCCGGTAACTCAGCATCCAACCTTCTCCGTCTGAAAAACTTATCGTATCCTACTTTCTATTCACCCACCGCGTACGTTAGCCCACTCTAATCCTCTCCCACCAACTAAGCAAGTTGAATTTATCTTTATTTAACGTCGGCGTACGTTAAGTTAAAAAAAAAAGTCAAATATTAATTGCAAAAACAACTGAAAATATAAATCGGAAATATGTAATAATATTTATTTATTTGGAAAAAAACAAGAAAAAAGGAAACTCACCTGAGCTAAAAGCTGAGTAGCTTTGACCAAGGTGGAGACGAGCAGAGCTGCAAGTACCTCCCCGGCGCACGTTAGCGCGGCGTTACTTTGCGTAACTATCGTGGTCTCCTCCATTTGCGTGCGCTAAAAAGAGGAAACTATGGAAAAGGAAAAAACCTGCATGAGAGTGGATGACAAAGTTCTGACTGTTAGATCAGTCCCAATAAAGAATATATCAACCGTCAGATCCGAAAAGAGGAAAAACACAAGAAAAAAGGCAAAATATGGAGTTAATTGAACCTAATTTTTCAAAAATGATTTATTACGCAAATAAAAAGGTAGAAAGTGAGAACAATAAAGTAGATATTATTATTAAGAGAATAAGACAAGATACCCCTTTCAGTGACGAGAAAACTCGCCGGTGACCAGTTCTAGCAGTGGACTTCAGAGCCTATACACTTGAAAATCGGTACATTCTCACTATTACACTAAGTTTAGAGCTACGAATTCAAACAGGAATGAATTAATTTTCCTAAAAAGCTTTAAACGTCGAAGTTCTCCGAAGTAACGCAACGTTTCAAGCGATACCCGCTGAAACTCGGTCAGAAACTCAAAAACTACAAGAGAAAGAGTTAAATATCACAGAAATCAGTCGTTAAGCTCTCGAATCATTCTTTACACAAGCAACGGAGCCAGATTGAAGCAAGAGAAGAGCTAAAAGCTGAGGAATCGAGACCAGGAAGAGAGAATTAGAGAGTAAAAGCGTACCGTGTGTGAAGATCCGAGCACAAAGAGAGCAGATCTGAAGGTTTCAGGGCCTAAAACCTGGAGGAACAAACGTAGCTAGCTCCGTTCATTGTGGACCGTCGGATCGTGATCGCAAAGACGCAGACGCTCCAAAGATATAGAAAAATATAGCACAGATAAAGAGAAGAGAGAGAGAGAGAGAAACATAGAGCTGGGTGCGGGTGAGTGACTGACTCACTGCCCGTAATTTCTCAGTCATTATTTTGGGCAGCACGGGCAGCACCTTCTCTTCGTTTAATTTTTTTAAAGATCGCCGGTTCGGGCTGCCCGGGAAGCTAATACGAGAGTAAAGGGCAGGTGCTGTCATTTTTTTATATTCACATTTTATATTTTTCTTTCAAGTCCGTAATTAATGAGTTATTAATATTACGGAATACGGAGTCCTTTTCTCACTTTTTGCATATATTATATGACTTTGCGGACTTTAACGATAAAGTCGCTTTTGTGCTAGACAGTTATTATAATTTACCTTTGGATTGTTTTATAAATTATATAATTTAAATCACTTATTTAACAAATCACTTAAAATTTTGCCATGTTAAATAAATTTTGAGGTCGGTAATAACTAATAAGACCAAAATCCCCAAAATTAGTATTCAAAATGAATTTTTTAATATTTTCTTCATAATTAGAAAATTTTAAAAAAGGAAATATTTTCTATTTTATTTAATATTTTAAAAATAGGACTAAAAGTTAAACTAATAAAATAAGAGATTTAAGATTTAAAAGGTTCAATCGATATTTAACTGTCATAAAATCGACTAAGGATTAAACAAAATTAAATAATTTTGAATACGATTGAAAAAATTGTTCTTATTAGTCGAATAATTTGATGTATAATTAAAAAAATATTAAACGATAAATAAATAACTTATTTTAATTTATACAAATATATCAATTTACAATTGATCCGAAAAATTGAATAATTCAAAATTTTTAAGATTAAATCAGCTGAACCTTTTAATTATTATTAATTTTACCTCGATAATTTGGCAGCAGAAGAAAATGAATTTGACCCTTCCTCACCTACTAAGTTGAGTCAATGTTCTCTAGTGACATTAATTAAGTAGAAGTAAGCAACCAAACAAGGTAGCAAAATCATAATTTCTTAAAATCTATTTTTAGGTTCAACTACCATGATTTTTTTTTAAGATTACACCTTTAAAAGTATTTATTTATCTATTTTTAAACTATGTTTAGTCTATAAGTTGATGTCATGATTTTCTAGTTGCAGGTGATTATACATATGAAATTAAAATATATAATTAATAAATTATTGCAAGAATTTTATTTATCCGCTTCATATTTTCCATTCACTAACAAAGAGTTTATTATGAAGTAAGGAAAGATGGCAATCGGCTGATTTCTCTTCTTAAAATTTTATAGTCAATCTAGGATTGTTGGATTGAGATTAAAATACATTTTTATTTTAAAAACAAAACAGTGTGTTTTAAAAAAATTTAAATTTTAAATTAAGAACTTTGATTTTAAATTTGGTGTACTCAAAGATCGAAGTAAGCAAATAACGGAAACTCGTCCTCAAAAACGTGGCTAGATGATTGAGAGCGGAGCTTAATTTCGTTTAAGTCCTTAGTTCGATTTTATACTAGCCTCTCTTAAGAACTTGAAGCAGCCGGTGTTTTAATTGTAGGTAGAATATCAGTTGAGCTCTCAATGACGAGACACGTCCACTTAGTCCGTCTGTGAAGTGGTGCATTCAGTTGAATTATCGGAAAGATGTGCTTGCTTCATCCACTTAAAGGTTTTTTCAAATTAAAAAAAAAAGAGCGAATTACTAGCAAAAATGCAAAATAGGAAGATTTTGATGCATTTTGGACCAACTAATGCGATTCCTGTCCGTTGCTTAGAAGTTACGATGATGCTAACTTTATCCCACCGTAAATAATGTTCATACAATAGTTATGTCTCCCACGCCTGAGCTTTAAGACTAAGCCTCCTCTCCTCCTTTCGTGTGCTATACATTAAAGTACTCCTTGATGTGTGAGCAACTTGGTGCTCAATTAGTGGATATATAAAAAGAAGACTTTCAAAATTCAGACTAAGTGGGCTGGTCCTAGTCCGGCGATAAGGTCTGAAGCTCTGTGTTGAGAGCCTTGAATCCCCTTAACTTTAGTCCAACGTTGGGGATGATGTATGGTCCAATCCACAACGTCACATTAAATTCTTGGTGAAGTTCTATGTATGTATGAAATATCAGCTTGGACCCTAATCAAGTTTCAAAGTATTTAACAAGGTCTCAAGCTAGATTTGACCTGCGACAAAAAGAATCAACTCAAATATAAGGGCCTGTTTGTTTCTGTTTTTTTTTCTCCGTTTTTTATTGTCGTTTTTGTAAAAAGAAAAACAGGTAAGTAAAACGTGTTTAACTTACTCTGTTGCGATTTTTTGTTTCTGAAAATAAAAAAACCACAACAGTTTTTAAAAAAAGCAAAAAATATCGTTTCTCTCAATTTTGACAACATATTTTCTTCGACAAAAAACCAACATAACCCTGGTTTCTATCTCGAAATAATAATAATAATAATAATAATAATAATAAT
>JANTNU010000235.1:2112274-2126402 GCA_024752395.1 Erythroxylum havanense | reverse complement strand
TATATGAAATGGGTTTCACATATAAATAAGGGTTTATAGTGAAAAAGATGGCGTTGTTGCCACTTGCCATGCACAAAATGAGTCCAGATTTTCTGTCTAATATTATGATGTTTTATTTTGTCCAATTAATCTCAGCCATTTATTTATATAGGTCCCGCGTAAATTGCGCATGAGTCCCGCGCGATCCTACAAAATAAATGGATAAGATTTTATAGAACAGAATAAGACAGAGTAATACTGGACAAAGGATCTTGTCTCGCGCAGAATGGACAAGACAAAACTAATTGCATGAGTACTCCAATTATAAATGAAGCCAACGTAAGTACAACTAAATGTGACATTAGCATTCAAGACCTTGGAATTTTCATATTAAAAACTCGTTACATTAGCTTTTAATTAAGAAGCCGACTAGTTTCAAGTACGTATACATTGACTTAATCAGATTCTCTTAACTAACTATTATTATTACATAACGTACTGAACATACTCGAAAGTTTAAAATTATGACTTAGGAGTTGTATTATATCGTAATTACGATAAATTATAATGCCGATCTTGACTTAATTATAATTTAAAATTCAGCTTAACAACCGAAGAGTCTTATATCCTTTTCCCTGAAGTCTCTGTATAACTTGGGTTTCCAAAGCTAGATTAACAAAGTACAAGTTGGTTACGTGAGCCCTACATGAAGACTTTGCATGCACTCGTTACTTCCAAATGTGGTGGATTGAACATATGAGTCGACATGAATTATTGATCTGCGCCAGCAAGAGTGCATGTGAGGTGTGAAGGGAAAACTAAAATCAAAGCTGGAACTTACACAAGGTCACGTATTTCCAATCCGAATTTAGTTACTCAGCCGTTTATATTTGTAAGTTACATATTTCCAATCCGATTTTGGTCAGTCGATAGTCTTATATAAACAGGTTGTATTTCCAATCCGAATTTAGTTACTCAACCGTTTATATTTGTAAGTTACATATTTCCAATCCGATTTTGGTTAGTCGATAATCTTATCTAAACAGGTTGTTTTTGTCAATTTGTCATTGTAGTTTTTTTTGTGTGTCTTTCCAGATTCTCCAAATCTATGGCTCATTTTCAACATATTTTTCAAATACACAGTCAACTTATTTGTCTCCTATGTATTGGTAATTCAAGAATGTGGATTAAAAATTATACCGAGAAAATAAAAAACTTAAAGTTTAAAATATTAAACTTATATTAGACTATTATAAAATTAATAGGTAATAAAGATTGAATAATATTGATGAATTTAAAATAAGATTAAATAAGAAGATTATTTGTACTCATAGAAAAAGTAGAAGTTTAATTAAAAAAGAAATTATTAAATAAAATCAACTAATTTGCTTTAGTTTATAAAAATCAGTTAGTTTACAAAAATTAGCAATGTTTTTAAAACCGGATCGGAAGTTAAACCTTAGAAACAAGAAGTTTAAGATTTAAAAGATTTAACTGGCATTAGATTATCATAAAACTGGTTAAAGATTTAATAAAATTAAAGAATTTAAAAAATAACTAAAGAAAACAATTCTTACCCATCTAAAAAATTAAAATTTAATTAAAATAAAGACATTAAATAAAAATAATTGATTTATTTTAGTTTGTAAAAATTGATTGATTTATAAAAATGACCAATTAATTAATAAATTGATCAGTTTTTTACAACAGAAAATATTAAAATAAATAAAACCGAAAAGTTAATTGTTTAAATTTTTTATTGTTAAGTCGACCGAATCAATTCGGTTTTAAAATATTAAAAATTAGTTAATTAATTAATAAATTAGTCAATTTTTCATAATACCAATTATTAAAATAAATTAAATTAAAATTTTAATCGGTTTTAGTATTTTTACTTTTAAATCAATGAAACTGTTACTGTTACAAATGCTTCCACCACAGTCCAAAAGAAGTGGAAAACAGATTATCACAAGGGAATGTGTTTTTAACATACAAGTTGGAGGATATGGTCGTTGATGGGGTCATTGGATGTTGTCTTAGTGCGACTTGAAAAGCCATTGTATGTGTAATGCTTGTTGTTAGGTAGTAAGATCCCTTAAGCTGACTCTACATATATATACACTTTCAGTAACACAAATAGCCACCAAACTTTTTTGAGGATCACTTAATTTAAATAAATTAGATGTTGTTGATATAATAATATAATTTAATTATTAATTATATTTTAATTAATTAAAAATTGACCTAAATCGATAATGTATCGGTTTGAATTGAGTCTAATTAGTTTGTAGCAAGTTTAAGAATTTAGTTGAACCGATGTATCAATCAATATTATTTAATTTCATATTTTTAAGTATTTTATCATTATTTAAAAGTAATATAAAAAGAGATTATAAAAATCAATAATATAAATTTTGAATTAAAAAATTAAAATTTTGTTTACAACTTCTAAACAATTGTATTAATTTCGAAATCATATATAAATATATTATTTCACCTCGCCCTTTAAGAGATGATCGAGTTTGCGGAGTGGAGAAACATAAGATCAAAAGATTCTGTATTCGATTATTCTTATTTATATTCTCTCAATCGAGCCTGTTATAAATGGCTTGCCTAATACAGAATACCCAATTGACGTGATCTGCTCAATTTATAAATTTATCCTATGCATATCTAAAAGATAGTGATTTCGTGTTTGAGATTTTTTTTTAATGAAACAGAGAAATTTAATAATATTCTTTTATATTTTTAATAGTAAATTGTCAAAACTTTAGTATTGTCTCATGTAATTAATGTTCCAACAGTACCAAAATTGGACTACATCCGTTAAAATGCCACGTTAACTATTTCCACGACCGTTGAATTCCCGCGATAAGGCCGCCATCACACTCTCAAATTCTATTCAAGCGCGTCTAACCCACACGCTTCTCAAACTCGAAAGACCACCCTCTCACGCTCGACCATTCTCTTCTTCATAACACTACCACTCCGTCATCTCCGGCAAACCAAACCTGCGGTAAATGCCGTCGTCGGCAAACGCGGGGAAGTGCTCAGGTTAAGAGTTGGAAGTAGTAGTGACAGGTACCTGTGTGCGCATATTAGCGCTTAGTGGAAGCATATGTGTATAATTTTTTATCATGTACTTACTGTAGGTCACGATAAGCCAAATCCCACCTCAAGCCAAGGCTAATGAGAACAAATAATTGGGGTGGTGAGTTTGAATTTGTTTATAATTAATATAATTTATTTTTCATTAATTAGTCACAAAGAAAAGAAAAAAAAAAAACAAGCAATAGTGTTGGAGCAGAGGGGTCATTTTTAAGCTGTCTTTATTGGTTCTCGGTTCCAGTCTTGGTTTGAAGAAGGATGATGTTGGAAGAAGCAAAGGTTGTTGTGGTGGGGGAGTTTGTAAAGGGACAAGCTTTACGAGGTTTTGTGTTGAAAGTTGTAACCTTTGTGTCTTTGTTTCTGGTTGGTACTGAAAGCGGGAAACTTTCTTCTCATGCTACTTCGTTTTGAAACAGAAGGTTCACTGACTTTTCTTGTTTTTTCTTCATCATCTTCTTCTGGGTTTTCCTGTTTAGTTCATCGGGTGTGTTGGTTTGGTGAAACAAGAGTGAGAAACATATGGCAGTTCTGTTATCAATAGCCTCTGTGTGTTAACGCGTTGTTTTGGATTGTTTTTCCTTATCAGTAGCTTCCTGTTGTGTAATCTTGGGAAAATGATTTCTTTTCAATGACATACCAGTAAATGATATAACAAAGAAGATTCCCTGGATGATAAAACAGCGTTTGTTCTACGTTCTTAGATTTTATTTTTCAATATCTATAAGTTTTAAGTGGTGGGTTAAAATTGAAGTTTCATATATGCTGCTTTTTCCTTTTGTTATTCTACTCCCAACTCTTTGGAGGTTTGGTTTGATAGTTTCTGTTCCAGTTTTTCATGGAGTAAGTTTCGGTTGACAACGGAATCCCATGAGCTCTATCTCTCTCTCTCTTCCCCGCGCCCCGGTTTACAACTTCTGGAATTTGAAGATGTTATTAGAAAGCTGAAAAGATCATTGAAATTGAGAGAATGTTTGATACGATTATTTAAGACGTGAAATTTCTACAAGGCCCCTTGTTTCCTATATATTTTTAGACCTTCTTCTTCCTTGGAAATTCAACACTTCTTGTTTTTAATCATTTGATGATCTTTCTTCTCATATGTCCATGTCTCCTGTTCCTGGTTCATTGCTTGTACAAGGGTCAAGCATTATGATTACTAATGTACTAAAAAATCTGCATTTTGGTCACTCTATTACTTGTATTTGATGTTTCTGCAGATTTGTGCCGTAATGGAAGTCAGTCTTCATCACTTTGGGTGTCACCTATATTTTCCCTGTGGAATTCTCAGTTGACTTGGCATATTACCTTTGTTCTGATATCTCATTATTTTCTCCATAGTGTCTGCATCAGCTTTTGAGAACAGTTTTTTTTCGAAAGCTTGCCACTTGTTGGAATAGGTGGTAGTGGTCATTGACACCATATTTATTTGAATATTTCTCTCTACAGTATCAAAACAATGCAAAATTGGTCCACCATGCAGGAAAAGTGTGAACAGAAGAATGCCATAATGAAACAATCCTGTTGTTTAGAGTTAGACCTAAAATAAGAAAACTTTCATGCTTGTACTTGAGTGAACATCACATCATTATCAATTCTGTTCGGTTTGCTGGACATTTTAGCAACTTGGGAATTGTACTATTCAGTCATGAATCGTGGTTCATCTATCCATAAATGATTCTATCCCATTCCTTTCCTGAAATTTATAAAGATTCCATCAAGTTTCTATTTGCAGGTACATGTATGTGATGCGTAATCCAACACTGTTTTCAGTGAAGTTGGAGTTTTTTCAGGAACTAGGTTGATATTTTGGCCTTTTCAGTGTTTCCCAAGGAATTTGCAACTTTATGATGCTGCTTTTGCCAACTTTAGTTTTACATTGAAACCATCTGCTTCTTATAGCATGCTTATTACAAAGCTCCCCTTGTCAAACCTTAATATCCTGATACCTCAAATCCTTCTTGTTAAACTCAACTCCTCTCTGTTCTTCGTATCCACTTGAGCCAAAACGCTTACTGAACTACCTTGGTCATGGATATAAGGAGCATGAACTCTCCATCGACTCAGTTTGTCACCTCAAGAAGGATGGGACTTTATGAGCCTATCCATAACATAGGAATATGGGAAGATAATTCACCCGCATCAGTGTTGATCACTGGCACTCCAGCAACACCAGCATCAATGATTTTCGCAGCACAAATGAAGCTAGATAATCAGGTGTCAATTTTTGAACTGTATCCTTACTAGTTTCTGTAGTTTGGTCATGCTTACTCATTGTGAGCTAAAGCATATTTATATGTGCAATTTCACTAGTCAGAGGATATATCACAAGATACTCTTGGACCTTCAGGCAAGTATGATCAAGAAGCAAGTAAGCCTATTGATAAGGTAAAAATCTGTGGTCATCTCTGTCAGAAACAAGCTGTTGTTGGTTAATTTCTAATTCTGGACATTTTATATCATTATCTGATGATTCAACATATTCATGATAAAAGGCTCAAAGACGTCTCGCTCAAAACCGTGAGGCTGCTCGGAAAAGCCGTCTGAGGAAAAAGGTATAAATGTATATGCAGTGATGTTAATTGATGGAAAATTTACATGCAATAGTTCTCTAGGATGCTGGCTTACTTTTAGCCTTTCATTGAAGGCATATGTTCAACAATTAGAATCAAGTCGTTTGAAGCTACTTCAATTGGAACAGGAACTTGAAAGAGCCAGGCAACAGGCATGGAGAAGATTATCTTTTTGCACTAGTTTTTTTTTTTCTCTTTTACTATGCTAAAACAAAGCAGTTGTTCCTCCACTGTATGTAGGGCCTGTACATGAGTGGTGGTGTAGAAGCTGGTCATTTGGGGTTTAATGGAACTATGAACTCAGGTTTGTATTTCAAAAATCTTATTGATATTACCAGAAATGGATTTGACTACGCTTCCCTCTATCCCTTTTTAGGACAACCTAACTTATGAAGTCTCAATATAAGGAAATCTTGTAGGCATCTTAGACTAGGCATTTCCACAGAACCTATATTTATAATCATATACGTTTCATCCATGGAGCTAATGACAAATCATTGTTTCTTTATATAGTACTTCTGACAATTGTGGAACCATATTTTTTATCATATCTGTATGAGGCTCAGGCTTGATGTTTTCTAGACATCATCTTCATTTATGTTTCTGTTTATTCGGAAGAGTAAGGAGGCAAATGTTGATTCATTTGTCTGCAGGGATTGCTACTTTTGAAATGGAGTATGGACATTGGTTAGAAGAACAAAACAGACAGATATATGATCTGAGGACTGCTTTAGATGCTCATATAAGTGATGTAGAGCTTCAGATGCTTGTGGAAGGCGGATTGAACCACTATTCTGAACTTTTTAACATGAAAGCAGCTGCTGCAAAAGCTGATGTTTTCTATATGATGTCTGGGTTGTGGAAGTCTCCGGCAGAACGTTTTTTCTTGTGGCTTGGTGGCTTTCGCCCTTCTGAGCTGCTTAAGGTAATACAGTGTTAGCTTATTAACTATTCATGCTACAAAAGATGACTACTTCTAACAGGAATACATAATCTTCAGAAAACTCAATTGTGGGTTGTAACTGCAACTATATAAACACAGATTCATACTCCTCATTCCTTACATTAGCCGCATATCAATTCTCAAAGCTCTGGACAAATTTTCTGTTTTGACCTGTCTGACTAATATGCCTTCTATGTAGTAGATTCATATGGTCTTTTGCTCATCCATAAGAAGTTAATCTCTAGCAGTTGAGTTCAGTCAGTCTTTTTAGTAATACCTGTATACCAACTCCAGAAAGGTGGTTACTTTGTGTTTTCCCTGCCATTCGTAGCTCCATGAAATGTGTCTGTGGCATGGGAATTGAAAGCTTGTTGATGAGGAGAGTCTAGTGTCAGGCCTGTGTATGATGAATCATGATCCTTTAAACTGCATAAGCTTATGATGCAAGTGCAATGGCTGCCATAACCGAACTTATTGGTTGATTGCAGGTTCTTCTGCCTCAGCTTGAACCCCTGGCAGAACAGCAGCGATTGGAAGTCAGTAACCTTAAATTATCATGCCAGCAAGCAGAAGATGCGCTTTCGCAAGGTATGGATAAACTCCAGCAAACTGTAGCCGAGACAGTGGCAGCTGGTCATTTGGATAGTTCTAGTTACATGCCACAAATGGAAAATGCAATGGAGAGATTAGAATCTCTAATTCGCTTAGTGCTGCAGGTATGTTCTGCGACTCTTCCTGCAATTTTCCTATTGTCAAAACAGTTTAAGCCATACCTGACCTTTATCTCGCTCTCCTTCAAGACATTGTTTCTAAGGCCATTTGCCTCAGGAACAGACCTTAATACCTTTGCAGAAGAAACTTTTTGATGCTGAATTGCTGCATTGCCATAACTTTTGATCTTAAACAGGCCGACCATCTTCGAAAGGAAACTCTGCTTCAGATGCACCGGCAGTTGACAGTACGTCAGGCAGCTCGAGGCTTGCTTGTGTTGGGGGAGTATTGCCAGCGACTTAGAGCTCTGAGTTCAGTATGGGCAAATCGTCCTTCTGAACCTGCTTAGTCCTGCATTAGAAGAAAACAAACAGGTCAAATTTGTGAAAAACATCATTAATCAAGCCATACTTCAGTAAGCAAAGATATGTCTTTTGAAGAATGTAATCATGAACTCAAGTAGACATAGCTCGAGCCGGCTAACCTTTTTGAAGCAGCTTTCCACAGATTCAAGAATTTGTGGTTATAAGCAGCCATTCTGCCAAAAGGAAATTTTTGCTTTCAATCATATATTCAGTACTTGCTTGCTGTACATAAAATGTCTTGATAGGAGATATGCTGCTTTGAGTCTACACATTAATCTGCCATGTATTTTCTGTGTGCTCAATCCGTTCTGTAAATGATTATGGCATTGTTCTCTTGTTGTTTCGAATAGCTGCCAATTATGCCTCGAGATGAGGCTCCAATACAGAACAAACAATATCTTATATGGGCTGCAAGTCTATACATTTTCTCTTGATACATTTGAAAGCATAAAAGAACCTATACCTTTCTAGTACGTAGAAACTTTACTAGAAAAAGTTGGAATTGATAATGCTCTCTCCTTTTGTTCTGTTTCTTGATATTTAATAATCAGTATTGTCATTTCCCTCTTCAGGTCCCAATATTGGGGCAAAAAGAAAAAGAAAATCTGATCAACTTGTTCTGACCTCAATTCATATCATAAATTAGACATCCTAATTTTCATGTTGGGATTAAGATTCTGTTATACCATTCTCTCTTGACAAAAAAGAATCTCAGGAACATTGTTTATCATCATCATCAATCTTTGTTTGCAGTTCTACTCTCTTACATTCCTTTTCCTGGAACTCTCTTGCACATTTACAGACTTGAGGATTTATTTCTGTAATATTTTTCATGTGATGTTTATCTGAAAGCCTAAATCATCTCAAAGCCCCGTTAACTACTTGATTGTTTGTATATTTTTTCTGTCCTTGAATTGATTCCTAGACGTATTACGAGGATTGGAAAGCAGAAAAGTTCGAACACAATTGCTGAGTACAACATATAATACAGTGCAGAAAAATCATAACAAAAGCATTCTGCGAGATAAGAATGTGCACATACCATTTGAAATTCACTTGATATTATTGAAAATGACATAAGAAATTGATGCTAAAAGATTCAGAAAACTGCACATCCAACCACTGGTAGATTGATTCTCACAACTTGGACATGGAATAGTCCAAAGCATCAACCAGGAAGTCTGCACATACCAAAGAAAAAGCACAGTTGTTACTCAAACCCACGAAACAGAATGTGCAAGCAAAAGTAAGATTAATGGCATTTCTTTCTGCAGTTCCTTTTAAAGGTTAACAGGGATTAACTTATAAATCCAATATTGATGAGATGCATGGAAAATACCTGCATCATCTTTGAAGAAACACATTGGTGGTTTTATACGAAAAATGTTTCCATGCAGACCACCTTTTCCAACAAGAATGCCAAGCTCTGCAAATTAGAGAACATATAACACATTGCATAAGTATCAAAAACTGATCTCTATCCATTTTACGTTTGGAGGGTCTTCTACAATAAGTTTTTCAAACAAAACTGCAGTTTCTGCCTTGGCAGGTGTCTTCTCCCTCCTGTGAGTTACAAGTTCTATCCCGCCCAGCAAACCTCTTCCTCTTACATCTCCAATCACTGAAAGTCGCAAGATGCAAGAAACGATTAATAGTTTGCCAAAGTTAAACAATTAACAGTTACCTTACTAGGTTGGAATTCAACAGATAAGGAGATTTCCAAAAACACCTACAGTCTCAGAATGATATGCTAGCAGAAACAGAGATTGTTCTTTTACTTTCCTTGTCTACCTTTACATACACAGGGGCTTAAAAAATGAAACAGATAGACTAGTGCTTACTTGCCAAAGGCAAGTTAGAGAGAACTTACTGTCATGTCTTTTCCGAAGATCTCTCAAACTCCCAATCAAGTGGGATGCAACAGCAGCTCAGTACTCTTGACGCTTCTCTTGGTCAATTACTCTCAGTATTGCTAGTCCACCAGCAGAACAGACAGGGTTCCCATCAAAAGTGTTAAATTGAATTTTCTGCGCCACAACACTTGTTATTTCTGGTGTTGTTACCACTGCACCTAATGGTAAACCGTTTCTGATTCCCTGTCAATAATCAATACAGAACGTGAAAGTAAGGTTGGAAAGTACCAACAAAAGGTGATGCACCAAATGCCAATGCATACACTAAATTGCAGCGCAATCTGTCTATAAGGTCCGGAAGTTTTCGTGAGTAATAATTATTTCATTTTAAGGATTAAATAAATTTAAATGGATGATTTTAAGTACCTTTGCCATGGTAACTATGTCAGGAATGACATCTTGAAAGGCTGCCTGTGCAACCAAATCCTGTCTGCACTTCATCGGCAATGCAAACAGCACCAGCATTGCGTACAATGTCATAGACCAACTTCAAGTATCCAGGGTCTAATTCAACTGCTCCACCAACTCCCTGGACTTGAACAAAATTTGAAAAGAAATAAAGGTAATAGAAGACTTGCATTAGTGGTTATCGGAACGGCCATAAATCTTTAAACATCCATTGCAACCTGAATTGTTTCAGAAATAAATCCAGCCACCCTTCCTGAAGTTCCATAATGAATGTGATCTTGAACATCGTTTGCATAGCCAGTGGGATCGGGCCCAAATATTCCTTGGTAAGGATCTGGGTTAATCACATGATGAATTTCACCCTGCAATACTTCATCGTTAGAATCCCAGATAACCATGCCAAGTACCCGTCTTAATTACAGTAGCCAAAGTGCAATAAGGTGCAAATCCTTCAGATGCACACAAACCTGTTGCATAGGATACTTCCATGTATTTAAAGCTGTCAGTCTAAGAGTACCACAGCTTCCACCATGATATGCATTCTCAATGAAATCATTTCAAGATTACCAGTATAAAGTCTGGCCATCATTGCCAACTCGTTTGCTTCAGACCTGGAATTCACAAAATACACAACCTTACATAGTTGGTTCAAAGGCACGAAACAAGGTTCTAAACAACGTTACGCAACCGCAATTGCAGCTTTTAAGATTACAGCTATGGACACCATGTCCGTATTGCTAGCAATAACAACTCACAGTTCACTGAAAACACAGTCTCACTTTAAGATCAACCAGCCAAAGAACAAAGAATCCATCTTTCTGTAGTCCTTGCAAGCTTTAAAGTTATGGTAAAAATACGAAGAGAAGAGAAATCAAACAAACACCTTGAGGTTCCCAGGCATCTTGGCAGCTAAGGCCTCAGCGAAATCAGCTATTGCGTGATGCAAGTAAATAGTGGTAGCATGCTGAAGAAGCTTACTTTGCTCTGTAATGGCCTCCAAAACATGAGGATGGTGGTGCCCACATGAGACTGTCAGTATTCCAGCAAATGCATCCAGATACCTCCTTCCGCTCTCGTCATATAAATATTGCATCTTCCCTTCTACGATGTTCAACTACAGATATAACCAAAACCCGTCAAAAATTTTCTAAAAAAGATTCAATCTTTAACATATACGTGGTAGAAAATTTTATTAGGGAGTTTGGTACATCATCTACACTCACAGGCTTCTGGTAGTAGTAGAAAAGGGAGGGACCAAGAAACCTCTTTCTCCTTTGAAGCACTTCCTCTGCCAACGGCCCTTTACACGGTTTCGACTGGTACTCAAACGGCGGCAGCTGCGGCAGGCCATCGGCGACAGCGGTGGACGATGAATGAACAGAAGAAAAAGAACTATCCCGACCAAGATTCCGGCGAGGAGAAAATAAATTAAATTTGGGATCTTGCACCCTTTTCTTGAGAATACGCCCCCGGATTCAGAGATTGAGAGAGAAGAGTTGTTGGTTTTCACCGAGTTGGATGAATTGACATTTAGCTCTCTATGGACTGGAGGAATCTGACAGCTGACGTATTGTCTCAGGTTCCACTATGTTGCAGTCCGATAAGCTGAGGAGCAGAAGCTGGACATGCACGCCATTTGAATAAGTACAAAATCCACAACCGGTGTTTCAGCTTTCAATCAGTATCAGCGGATACGGCGGTAACTCAGTTTCGTCCAAACTAATTGTTGTCGTAATTTTCAAAGTATAAAATAAAGTGAACGAAAAATTAATATATATATATATATATAAAAAACCAATCTTTATAAACCTCAATGGCCACGAAGACTTTGGCTTTTCGATAATTTAGCTATGCCGGCGTTATCTCTGCAACTCCATCCTTCTCCATTTACCCAACATTTCTCTCAATTTTACGAATACACTCCTCAATGGCGTCCACCGAAAAGTACCCGGACCCACGTTGCCTGTTTCTCATCCCGACCCAACAAGAAGAACGCTGGTACCATAGTAGACGGAGAGAAATCGGGGAGCCAAGACCTGGTTCGCGTCCTTATGAAGGGTTGCAACGGAAATGAACCTCTGGTAAAGACACTCAATAAGTACGTGAGAGTTGTGAGGACCGAGCACTGTTTCATGCTATTTGAAGAGCTTGGCAAGAGAGACAAGTGGCTTCAGTGCCTTGAGGTTTTTGTTTCTCAGCATCTTTTAGCTTCTGGGTCTTAGTAATTACTCGATTGGGGTTCTCGCTTTTGTCATCGAGTGATTTAATTCTGAGATTCCCTGCTGCTGCTTGTTATGCATTCGTGTGATTATATATTTAGTAATTGACTTGATGCTGAATTGATACACATTTGAGGACATGTTAGCGATACAGTAGGTTCATGATGTGACTGCTGTGAACGTGTTTGTGAATGTCTGTGCTTTATGGTATACCAAAAAGAATGCTTCTTTTTACTTGCAAATTATGAATTCAGGTGTTCAGATGGATGCAAAAACAGCGTTGGTATATAGCTGATAATGGTGTTTACTCAAAACTGATATCAGTTATGGGGAAGAAAGGTCAAACTAGAATGGCCATGTGGCTCTTCTCTGAGATGCGGAACAGTGGATGCCGGCCTGATGCTTCTGTTTACAATGCACTCATTACGGCACATCTGCACTCGAAAGATAAAGTAAAAGCTTTGGCGAAAGCTCTCGGGTATTTTGAGAAAATGAAAAGTTTGGAACGTTGCAAACCCAATGTTGTGACATACAATATCCTCTTGAGGGCTTTCGCTCAAGCTCAAGATGTAGATCAAGTGAACATCTTGTTTAAGGATCTTTCTGATAGTGTTATTTCTCCTGATATTTACACTTATAATGGTGTGATGGATGCGTACGGGAAAAATGGAATGATCAAGGAAATGGAATCGGTACTTTCACGTATGAAAACTAATCAATGCAAGCCTGATGTTATTACATTTAATTTGCTTATTGATTCCTATGGAAAGAAGCAACAATTTGACAAGATGGAACTTGTCTTTAAGAGCCTGTTGCGCTCCAAGGAGAAGCCAACTTTGGCTACATTTAATTCTATGATTATGAATTACGGCAAGGCTCGGCTAAAAGAACAGGCAGAGATCACTTTTGAGAAGATGACCAAGATGAGATACATACCAAGCTTTATTACATATGAGAGTCTGATGATGATGTATGGAATTTGCGACTGTGTTTCTAAAGCTAGAAACATATTTGACAGTATGGTAGAATCAGGACAAGAGGTCAAGGTTTCAACTTTGAATACTATGCTTGATGTTTATTGTATGAACGGCTTGCACATGGAAGCACATTTACTTTTTGTAAATGCTCGTACCAAAGGGTTGCTACCAAATTCATCAACATATAAGCTTCTATATAAAGCATATACCAAAGCTAATATGAAGGATCTTGTGCAGAAATTGCTAAATCATATGACCGAAGATGGAATAGTTGCAAATAAGAAGTTCTTCCTTGATGCTTTGGGAGCTTGGAAGTCTTCACCTAAGAGTTCTGGTTCTGTCCTTCCAGCCGCTAATTCAAGCAGTCTCAAGATTGAAAAGACTCGAGTGTGACAATACATCTTTCTGTGTGCTTGTGTGATCTTGTTCCAATCACCTGCAATTCAATTTGTCGAAAAACTTGTTTCCTGAAGATTAGATTAATTGATCACTATCTTATGCAGTTATCCTGGACTCATGAGACTACTGTCACTGCAGGATGTGTTTATTATAATAGGCTCTTTATCCTGGTGCCTTCAAAACATTCTTGCTGTGGAAGCTTTTCACATATCATTGTTTTTGTCTTGCTGATCATTGCATAGTGAGATTGGGGAACAATTCTGATATAGTACTTCCAAAGAATGTTTCGCCAGCTAACAGTACTAGTCCTGAGATTTCTCCTGTCCCCCTATGTGGGTATGTATATCTTTCCCCTCAGTAACTTCTCTGCAACAGCTTTGCCTAGGTGCTTTATAAGCACATTTTTGGTCTTTGGCATCATTTCTGCATCAAAAAATCTCTCTTTTTGAACTTAGCTTCGGTATGTCCCGCATATTTTCAATATTTGTATTTTTTTCTCCTAAATTTGCTTTTATGTTTTCCTGGTTGAACAATAT
>JANTNU010000235.1:2100262-2110412 GCA_024752395.1 Erythroxylum havanense | reverse complement strand
AGCAGTTACATTTGTAGGGACAAAGTTTTGGTGTTTCTAGGGTTTATTCTGTGGTTTACTGATGGAAGAAGGAAGTCTTTCAAAGGAGATTTACTCAGAAATTCTTCAGACATCAAATACAAGATTGGATCCTACACAAACAGTTGTTGGTAATGACACGGTTTACTTTTCTTTCTTCTTTTCCATATTTGGCCTTTCGAGCCATTTCAGTGTGAAGAAATAGTTGATTAACTTGGATGTTTTGGTTAAGACGACTTGGCGGTTCAAGAAGATGATTCTCTTTTCTGTCTTGATGGGGAATTGGGTGATGCTTCTGAATTGGAGAGGGAATGGCAGAAGAGGTTCCAACAGCACCACGCTGTAATTTGTTGACTTAATCTTGATTTTGCTACTTTATTTGTGATTGTTTTTCTTGTGGTTTCTTAATCTTTTCCTAAAGTTGTTATTCGGGTTTCAGATTGGGTATCACGATGGCCTTATGGCAGGGATAGATGCATCTTCTCAAGAGGGATTTAACATTGGTTTCAAGGAATCAGTGCTTGCAGGATACAAGTGGGGGATTGTTAGGGGGATTACCAGGTAAAACAACTAAACCAAAAATCAATACGAGTTGTTGCATGAGCTCATAGATATGAAGTTATTGACTTCCATATTTTGTGGGGATTCTGGCCTCATGAAAGTGCATTCGCGTGCCTTCCGTGTGATGTGAAAGAGATGATCATAGAGACACAAGAGAGGAGAAATCAGTTGGAGGGGTTGCATGAATCTGTGCACTCTCTTTCAACCATAGACGCCCTTCAGTTGTTTCACAGTGATATGATGAGAAAGGAAAAAGTGGAGAGAAAAGATGCTGAAAGTAGTTCCAGTGGTGAAGGTTTGCAGAAGGAAGGATCTGACAGCAGTAGTCTACAAAATTACATTGGAGAACTGGAATCACTTCTTGTTGTTTCACCTGCAATCGAGTCATATTTATCTCTGAAGTAAATTCTGTACATTGTAGCTATCTTTCCGATACATGATCAACCGATGTATTAATGCTAGATAATGAAGCAATTTGCTCTTTTAACAAGTGCATGTTTTGTCTTTAAAAAGATTTTAGTCCATGAAGATTTTGTTTGTTCTCAACCCTTCTGCTTCATTTTGTGTAGGAATGATGATCAATAACTACCATTAAGCGCTGTAGATGATTTCTCTGTGCATTTCATCTTTTTTTTCCCCGGAATTTAACTGCATAATTGAGGTTGAGTATGTATACAGTACTGGTCACACTGGGAAATGGTGATTTGGTTTCAATGCTTAAGTTAACATGAGACGAACATAAAGCATTGATTATGCTGTAACTCGTTCCATTCACCGCAGCTCCTGGAAAGAGTTAATTTCACAACGACAAAGAGTTACTGTCTACAGAACAACTCTTTCAGAGTCGGTCGTTATTACATGACATTTACGAGTAGAAATACATCTGAAATAAACAAACATTGGAGGTGGAAGTGCCCTCCTATGACGAAGAAGAATAGACGTAACATGGTTCCAGATACATAAAATCATATCTCACACTAGCATCAATAAGCTTAGACCTTATATGACTGTCTAACTCAGGAGAAACAGCTACTCTGCAACTGACATTTCATCCACCATCTGAATTATTTATCCACAATTCAACAAGATCACCAAGTTAGTTTATGTAATAGTTCTCTTAAAAACATTAAAGAAGAAGAGAACAAAGTTACTTAAATCGTAAGGTAAGAACATAATATTTCACCTGGATTGCTGCAATCAGCTACAAGCTTGAACAGGCCTCGATTGAGGGAAAGGTGATGAGTGCCTTCTCAGAGTTTTAAAAGTGGGCATTGGCAAGACGGTCTCAAATGCCTCCACAAGTAGCGCCACCTTTTTCTTTCTAGCTGGAGCAAGTTTCGTAACAGCTTTTTGGAGTGCATAATCAATCATCCATTCTTCAGAATTTTTCCTGTCATCCATATCCTGATGTTTGAGATCAACCTTTTCAGCCTCTGGGTCAGGAACAACTGGTAGGAAGTTGGGTTCTTTGGGGTTGAATTCCCTCTGTTCATCTGAATCTTTGATGGGTTTCTTTGACTGGATCGTCCATTTTCTCTTGCTACAAGTGCTAGGAAGTTCTGGTTCGAAATTGCTTCCGAAGTGAGGCATTGCACAGTGTGATACAGAGCCGGTTCCTTCATTGTCTGTGCATAACGTTTCTGTTGTGCCTAACTTGAAGCAATCTTCGTCTTCAATCTTCTCAACATCTGCTGTGTAGCTACTGTTGTCCAAGTTGATTTTATACATCCTTGAATCACTGTTCTGTTCAGAGTCGACAGAGGTATGGATTTTGAACTGGCTAGCTCCGTCTTGATCTTCCTCCAATATATCCTGGTTCTCAACAACATTATGAAGCTCATCTGGGTCACTTTCATCATTGAAATAGTTACTCAATTCACCATCACCGTCAGCTTCAGCAATCTGGAAGGTTTCAGCAGTAATTTGGTCTTGGCTGTTATCTACCTCACTATCATCTGGTTCAACTTCTGAGAAACTCCGAGATGAATAGGAAATTTGGCTTCCAACTAATGATTTGACATCCTCTATGTGCTCCTGATACTCTACTGCATCTCCAATTTCACATTTATGGAGCTCTTGGTCTGTTGTAGGAAAACCGATGGCCATTGTTTCTGCATCCTGATCAGCATCCACTTGATTCTGAGTTGCATCATCGGCCTGAAGAGATATATCCTCTTGATGATGAACAAATATGTCAGGTATCGAGTCAGTCAGGCAATGAATTTCATAATCTTGAAGTTGATTTAGGTCAGAAACATCATTTTCCTTTTCATGAATATCATTGGATTCCTCGTGCAGCTCAAAGGAATAAGTTTCTTCTTGAAAAAGTTCTTGCAATACATCATCAGTTAGTATCTCTTCAAATTCATCAAACTTAAGACGCTTCTCCAATTCTGATAAATCTGAAATTTTGTCTCCGAACTCCTTGAACTTGTTCAGATGATCAGCTTCGGCATCCAACTCTGAGGCAGATGATTGAACCTCCTCCCATTCCATATCAGTCACTTCAGAAATGTTGTCTTCATCCTCCATGTTTGTACATTCCCTTTCAGTTTCATTCCTGTCAAAGCTTCTTGTAGTTACCAATTCTTCAGACCAAGTGAATGGGGACTCGTCATACTCATCTTTGATTTCCTGTTCTTTGATTTCCTCAGGAACTGGCTCTTCATTCCTGTAAAAGTACTTACTGCTCTGCTCCTCCGATTGACCAACAATTTCACTCGTACTCCCCTGTGGTGATTCAGCGTCAACCAGATTATTTTTAGCATATATCTCAATGAAGAAACCCATCCCAAGATCTCGTACTGTCGGACTATGCACCAAGTCAACAGAGTCAGCTTCGTAATGTGCAGGTTCCTCGCCTGGAAACCCTCGGGCTCCACGATCCATTTCCTCCATTCCACCACTAGAAAGATTGGGTTTATTAGGAGACAAATCATTTGATTTGATGCTCTTTTGGGTTTTCAAGGAACGCCTTCTCGCCTTCAAGAAGCACTTCAACGGAGGCAGAGGACTGTGATGATGACCATTAAGAGAGCAGTAGGTATATGGGCAAACCTTACTGGCTGAAGTACCTTCAGCTTCAGTACCACCAGGATTCAGCATGAGATACGGAGGAAACTTTGAGTCCTTCAGAGTTGAAGAACAAGTAGCTTTTTGCACATTCGTATCTGTGCAAAGCACTACCCTGGAAGATTTCCTGGCAGTTCCTCTTGTTGGCTTAAAGCTAGGAGATTTTGTCAAGGTTCTCACCAATTTCAAGCTTGATGACTTCGTTAAGGTTCTTGATTTGTTCCTAGCACTAGAACTGAGTTTTTCCGAACCACTAGAACTGACCTGAGATTGAGAGTGAGAACTCTCCTTTCTTGCCTCTGAGCAACTGGTTGATCTCATGTAGTTTGGTGAGTCATCAGTAGCTTTGATCACGGGTTGTTTCTGAGGAGTTGGTCCATCCGGTGGCGGTGGCTTTCCAGGCTGTGACATGGGTTTTCTTAAAGGTGAGGTTTTGAAGCTCTGAATATCTGGAAGCTTGATTGATCTTGACCTTTTCATCTTCTTCTTCATATCAGGTCCTCTGTTCTTGCCATCTTGGTGCTGACAGGAAGTTGGCTTCTTCAGGTTTCCCAACAGCTTCTCTGATTTTTTAACATGATCAGCTTGGATGCCATGCTTGCTGAGCACCTTTTTTTGGACCATCTTCAAAGAAAATCAGAAAACAGACATCAGAAGCTACATAGCTTGAAGAAAGGTTTTGCTTATCTTGGAGAAGGAAACTTCAAAGTTTGGAAGGAGAAACAGTTTCCTTGTGAGTTGTGTTTAGTTGGTAACTGTAGAAGAGAGAGCAAAAAGTTCTGGAAAGCAAAACAACTCAAGCTTCTTTCTTCCTTTTTCTATTTACAAATTGAATAATTCAAATTAATTAATTAAAATTAATTATTTGAATAATATTTTTAAAATTAAAATTAAGATTAAAATTAAAATTCTTTTCTAGTTCAATTTAAAATCAATGAATAAAATTTAGATTAATCGAATTTCAAATTAAAAATTTGAGAATATGGTTTTGTTTAACAAACAATATATCAATTCACTATAATTTTAACATAATTTTATTAAAAGAATATTATTTGATTAATAAATTGCAAAATTAACATTTTCTATATATTTAATTATTGCATATGTTCCATGTAAATATTCACATGATTTATAATTTTGTGTATGGATTCAATTTTTCAAATCTTTTATAAATTTTCACATTATTATCACAATTTTTAATTTATAAATTAATTCTATAATACATGTTAATATATATAATTTTTAATGTTTTAATTAACGAATGTTCTCATGAGTTAATGTCAATTCTTTTTTAACGGAAGAATCTATAATCACTATTTTTTAGATGCACATTGAATAAACCTCCAAATTAATGCAATAGTCTGCAAATTATGCTAACTGAATATTTTATACTAGACAAATTCTATACAATAAGTTCGATTTAGAGAACATAAACTCAACTATCTTAGAGGTGTGTCAGCAAATTTGTCCAACCCTTGTTTGTATGCATGCCTTTGAAAGCATCTCAATTATAATAATAAAAATAATAAAAATAGCAAAAACTTAATTATTAAAATAATTTTTAGTTAATTATTGATAAAATAAATTGTAAAATAATTAAATATAAGTTTAAAAAAATTACTTGGTCGGCGAAAATGGGCGGCTGGGGGTGGTGGTGGTGGGGGCCTTCACTGACTCCCATTTTCTGACCAGACGCTCCTCTTGGAATTCCCGTTTATAACGTTAAGGCACCGCCCCAATCTCTCTTGTATTTCAAAAAAGCATATTCAACTTCAGCCTCCTATCCTATCCTGTGTGAAATCCAGTTTTGGACTTTTGGAAAATAACATGAAAACAGAAGACCTGACATGTCTGATGTCTTCAGATTCTGACTATTCACAAGTTGTGGGAACTTTTTTAAGATTAGGTAATCATCTTTACATTCAGTTTGGAGTTAAGAGTCTCAATCCCTTATTTCTGATGTTGGATACTCACATATGGGTATTTTTAAGACTCTCTTCCTTATATGAATATGGAAAGATACGTAAATAATCCTCATAAGAACTATACTATTTATTGAGGTCAAATAGAGCCCCTCATAGGACAAACAATAATACTGAGCCACTTGCTTTATGTAGACTTCAATCTTGCTCCGGTTGCTCTACATCGGCTCTGATATCATGTTAGGTTTATAATAAATTTATGAGTTTATAAGAGGAGAAAAGTTAGAGCACACATAAGTTTAAATAAGGTTTCGTGATAAAATTAATTGATAATAAATAGAGTAGCTCACTAGGTTTATATGTTAATTTTTTTCCTCTCTTCTTTAAATGTAGGACACTCGTATGTGAAAATTTTCAACACAACTCATATATTATTATCTTTATTTGTTATCTTATGTTTTACATTTTATTTAAAGATGATAACTAAACTCGAGCTCGGCCTGACCTATCCTGCATCAGCTTGAGGCCTGACCTATTATAATCAAAAAGATTTCATTTTCTTAAAATGACATTAACTTTTACTTTTTAAATTTTAAAAAAAATCAAGTCGGGTTTAGTCAAACCCAAACCTGGCCCTCAAATATAGAGAGTCAAGTCAAGCTCAGGTTAGTAAATCTGGGCCCTACCCAACATCCCAGCTTATTGTCATCTCTAATTTTTATCTGCTAAAAACTAATCAATCTTGTTAAGTAATGTTTTAAGGTTAAAAGGGATAAGTCTACAATTAAGTTTTTAACAGATTTTTAAATAAGCTCTTCAGATGTTTTATATTTATGATGTGTTACGATCAACAATTTGCAAAAGATTTAAACAAATTGTTATTCATATCTTTAGTACTATTTTGCACTTATTGCACCTTAAATAAGATACAAAAATGACAACTAAAATAATGACAAAGACTTATTTAAATTTTTTGTGTAATATAAAGTGAAAATCACAGGTATAGTTGACATCTAAAATTTTATTTTTTAAAATTATATCAAATTGGTTTAAATTATTTAATTATGACACCACACGTGGTAAATTTGTAATGATATTCTAAAAATTGAAAAAATGATTTTAATGTACTATTAATATTATTTTAAAAATATTAAAATATAACGTAATCTTATAAATAACGAAAAATATTTACTTAATTAAAAATCAAAGTGCAATTTAAACTTTGGCAAATAATTGACCTTTAACATTAATATTTGTTTAATTTATAATATTTTTAAATATTAGTGTAATTTATAATTGCTACTAGTAAACTATTTTTTTTTTTAAACGAAGGAATCCGCAGTCATTACCTTTTATATGCGCATTAGGTAAATTTTTGGATTGATGCAATAACCTGTAAATTACGTCAATCGGGTACTTCACACTAGACAAGTCTTGTACGACAAGCTCGATAAAAAGAGAGTAAGTAAGGGAAATCGAACACAAAACTTTTTGACCCGATGCCCCTCTACTCTACCAACTTAACCACTCAAAAAAAGGCAAATACATTATTCAAATAATACAATGGTTTAATATTATTATTCAAATATCCATAACTTATTCAAAGATCAAGGCCGTTTTTAACGTTTTATAAGCTCCGGGCGAAACAAAAAAGGGAGGCCCAATAAATCGATAGTATACAAATATATAAATTTAAAAAATATATTTTAATTATTACTATTTAATATCCATATCAATATATAAGTTCACATGCTCAAATGATCATAATATCAACTAATAATATCTTACTAATTTTAAGTAAATTTAATATTATGATAATTTAAATAAATATAATAAATAAATTTTGTGACACTTAAATAATAATATAAAAATAAATAATATTTTTAGAATAAAATAATTAAAATAATAAAGGTAATAATTAATTTAATTGATTATATATTTTTCGAAGTGGGTTACAACTATTAAATTAACCTTAAATAAAGAAAATTATCGCCTTAACGAGAGTGAGCCTTAGGTAAGTGCTGTCCCTGCCTCTACCTAGGGTCGGGACCGTCATAGATAATGAGGTCTCCAATTCTCTACTACAACCTTATCATGTCCTTGAACATTACCAAGAATATGTTAATAACTATCAATGATTAACTTATAATCAAGTTAATTAACGTTAAACCGACTTGAATTCGTAAAGACTATGAAGGTCGAGCCCAGGTATTATAAACTTAAATCGAACTAATTTTATAAGCAAATCACTCTTATTTAAATGAAGATATGAGTATTTTTAATTTTTTATTCATAAATTTTATTATATAGTAATGGACCAACGAGGCCATGGGACATTTTGTTTTCAATAAATGTCAAATTCCCAACAAAGCATCCCATGTTGTGCTGCCTTGTTTCTTGATCCAATCCCACGAGACGTGTCTTTTCGTTTTCTCTCTTTCATATCGTTTTAGTTGTAATATATATGTGTGTGATCAAAGAAAACCTCAATTTGTTTGAATGGATTTATATGGTTAGAGCTTTTATTAGTAGAGGTTTTATAATTAGAAGAGCTTTTATAAGAAGAAATTTTTTAAAAAGTCAATTAATTGTTAATTAAAAAAGAACTTTTATAAAAAAAAAGTTTACAGAAGATTATTTGGCAATATAAAAATAAAAGATACTTTTAATTTTAACTATATTTTATTTTGTAATAAAAATTATTTATGCATATAAATATTATTTAAAATATATTAAACAATATGCAAAACACAATATATTAATTATTATATAATTTTAAACCATATGAAATATAAATAAAAATATATCTAACTAAATATTTTATATAGATTGTAACATAAATAAAACTATTATAAAAAATTAAAACATATAAAAAGTCAAATAATATTATATAACTCAAAAAATAAGTGTGAAAATGAGTTTGTAGATATTGTAGGAATTATGTATAAATTATAAGAACAAAAGCGATTAAAAAATAAACTCATTAATCGTTCTAAAAAATCTACCTAAAAAGTGTTTTTTTAGAAGCTCCAAATTTGAACTTTTTAAAAAGCTGTATTTTAACTGCAAAAAAATTATATCTATTAAAAAAGTAATTTTTATTTTACAACTAAACATTTATTTTTCTTTAAATAGTTTTTGTGATGGAGAAAAGTATTTATTAACCTCCCAAAAATTCATCCAAATAGGCACTTTTAGTATCTTTGTCATAAGCTTCTTTCATTTCCAAGTTCTTTATACATTCCTAAAATAATTTATTAAAAATAGATAATTAACAAGTTATTATGTACAATTTAAAATTTATTTAATATATAATTAAACAAAAAAATTGATTTAATTATATCTAAATTATTTGAAATTATGAGTAAAATTCAATTTATTAAAACTCTAAATTAATTTGAAGTTTAAATTTAAGATATTAATCTCATCCTATCTTTTAATAAATTATAACGGCCTTATTTTTATTATTTAATATTAATATAATTTTTCAATATAGCATAGTCAATATTTTCTTAAACTCGGTTTAAAATTTTTGAGTCGAATTCAAATATATAAAAAAATTGAATTCGAAATTATAAAAAATTCAACCCATCTAAATAGCTTATCGTAAAAGGAAACAATACCACAACTTGCCGTTTTTGATCTGCAGCAATAAATCTAGGAAACCAACTTATTATATGGTGCAATTGACCTGTTTCTTGTTGCCGACAATTCATTCGTGACTTCATGATCCTAGATTGAGACAAGACAAGGCGTTCGAGTTTCTACTTGAGGTTGATTGTACGCCTAACCGTAGACAACATGGCACACGTGGTTTGCTAGTTAAATCAAAAGATGAAAGCTTTGACAAAGCAACTTTAGTTATAATGAAAAAAAGTTAAAGATGGGTCAAGAGCATCTATGGGTTTAGTTCATTAAAGTTACCATCTTTTAAGTACAACCACAAACTTTGATTGGGAAAAAGATCTTTGCTCATAATCTACTTTTTGTTTAGCATTGATGCTAGATGAAGAAAAGAAAGGGCATCCAGCTAATTAGAAATTGGACTGTTGTCTATCAAAAGAGTAACAAATACGTTGATTGGATGGCCAATTATATGAAACAGTTGACCGATAGAGTTACTTATTTTGATTCCATACTTATAAGGTATCACTTGATCCTTTTAGAGGATCTTTCGAAAACCTGTTTTCTTCGCTTAGTCATGTAATTTAGACTGCTCATTTTTTTTATTAAAAAAAAGAAAAAAAGAAAGAAAGGACAAGCTTTATGCATTTTTGTGCAATGAAGAAAGCCAAGAAAAAGTTGAGCAACTATATGGCCATAAAGGATTTAAGCATAGGTGGCAATTAGGGCGGAACCTATAATTAGGATTGATACTGTGGTTGGAGGTGGCAATAGGGGTTAGGTTCAGCCTGACCTACTTCAAAGTCAACGAGTCAAGTCTCTATTGACTGACCTCTAACCTAATAGCCCGAACTCGAGTCTACAGAGGCTCAACATGAATTAGCAAAACGACATCATTTTGATATTTAAATTAAGAAACAATTTGCTATCAGCTGTTTGGGACCTAGTTAGGC
>JANTNU010000235.1:2088476-2100162 GCA_024752395.1 Erythroxylum havanense | reverse complement strand
GAATTAGCAAAACGACATCATTTTGATATTTAAATTAAGAAACAATTTGCTATCAGCTGTTTGGGACCTAGTTAGGCCTAAGATTTGAGTTTTGGCCTGTTGCTTAGGGCCCGGTCGGGTCTGGGGAGCGTGGCTCGTTGTTATCCCTAATTTTGTCTTAACTTTAATTTGAAATTAATGTTTAAATTTCTAATAATTTGAATTTGGAGAATATTTACACTATTCAATATCCATCCGAACTTAAATAATATGATTTAATTAAACTTACGAGTTGAAATTATTCAACTCAATTTATTATCAATCCTAAAAATAATAACTATGAACATTTACAGTATATTACTAAACATTAATTATGATTAATTAGAAATGCAAAATCCCTCTTTTTTTTTTCAGAAAATAGGAATTGTAAGGAACTTAACTGTGTTTTGATATGAATATGTCACTTATGGATAAGACTATTTGATAGGAATCCATAAGTTATTTTGCTTGCTATTTATAGATATTAGTAACATGGTAAGTGGATTATACTTTTAAATAAAATAATTAAAATTAAAATTAAATTATGAAAATTATTTTAACCATTTTGTTCTTGTCTCGGAGAATAATTAGTGTATAAAATACACCATAAAATGTTTTAAAAGACTAATTAAAAGTTAAATCGATAAGACAAGAAGTTTAAGATCTAAAAATTTTAATTGATATTAAACTGTTATAAAACTGATTAAAACTTAAATAAAATTAAATAAATTAAATAAAAATTGAAGAAGATTATTCTTAATTATCGAAAAGTTTAGAATTAATTGAAAAGGGAAATCACTAAATGAAAATTAATCGATTTATTTTAGTCTATAAAAACTAATTGGTTTACAACAACTAATTGCTTAATCAATAAATTGACCAGTTTTTACAATAAAGAGTATTAAATTAAATCAAATTAAAAAATTAAAAACTGAAATAAAAAAGTTAAACAGTTTAAAGTTTTTAATGTTAAACGGGCTGAACGGATACGATTTTTATAACATTGATGAAAATATATCATAATTAAACAAGATTGTTTATGTTGTCATAATGTTGGAATTACTGTTGTAGAGCTTATGAATTAGTGTTGACAACAAATCCTAAGTTTTTATGCTGTTTTCAGTAGAAGTAAGTGATGGCATTTTGTATCGATGGTGGATCTTTTGTCATCTGAAAGGATTGCTTTCATGTGATCTTACCATCAAATTGACTTCTCTTAAACAACGACGCCTTATTCTGCATTTCCCATGTTAGGCATTTGAGTAGTGGAAAGACCACCCTTGCAACAACATGCAATTGCAGAAGTTCAGGTTATCGGAACTCCGTTCTGATTCTTCAATTCTGCTCATACAATACAAGCTGGTCATTGATTCTCATTTGTTCCAGGTATTTATAAACTGGATAAATATATTTTTTTGCGTATCCGAGGAGGAAGATGAATTTGCAGAAGCTTGGAGGCAATGCTATGCTTGTTGATGCAGAGCATGCTTTTGATCCATCATATTCTAAAGCGTTGGGGGGTGGACGTAGAAAATCTGATTGTTTGTCAGCCTGAGATGGCACTTGAAAGTATAATACATTCCCTTGCCTATGAGGATTAATTAGAAACTTGCATGATGTCATCTGCATAATCTGCCAGTACTAAAAGTGTTTGCATTTTTCAGTTGTGCAGATCTGGTGCCATAGACCTTATTTGTGAATGGGTTTGCAAGCACGCCTTATGAGCCAAGCCTTGGGTAAAATGTCTGGAGATGCTTCAAAAGCTGGTTGTACTATCATCTTCCTTAATTAAATAAGATACAAGGTATTATTGACTGCAAAATGAGTTAGATTCAACATCTCCATACTTGTGCTATGAAATTGAAATCATGGATGTTTCTTTTCCATTTCAAAGCAATGAAGAACCGATTTTCACTATATTTAATCCTTTTTTTAATTTCGAACTGCTTTCATAGGTGTCAAGGCCATACAAGCAAGCTGACTTTGAAATCATATTTGGAGGACTGAGCCTACTGGTTGGGTATTCCGTTTTCCGCATCCCTGCTGTGGACTATCTTCTCAATCTGTCTTGACTTTGAACTCTATGCAGGGTTGTGTTCTGGATTGTGCTGAAATGATGAATGTTGTGGTGAAGAAAGGTTCTTGGTATAGTTATGTAGACCACCACAGGTTGGACTTGACTACTCGTTCCTGACAAGGGATTGTATTCATTTTGTTGGCTATTGGATACCTTTTGGTATCTGTTACCTACAATTTTCTCCATGTCTTGTGTTGTTTTGCAATGTGTCTCCTCTTTTCTTTGTCTGCAAAAAGGTTGGGACAAGGAAGAGAAATAGCCTTACAGTAGCCCTCATCTCCGCGAAGAATCAGAAGAGGTTTAGGTGCCCCTCACGGGGTAGCCTAGCGGTAGAAAGGGGGAGAGGATTGTGAGAAAGTTGTGGGTTTGAACCTTGGGAGGAGCAGCTTCTCTTTGAGGGGTTGTAATCTCCCTGGTAATGACGACCTATTCTAGGATGTAGGTACCTCTGATACTGACTAGGATCAGACCCGGACTTACCTATCTATGAGTCTGAGTGGGTGGCTCATAGATCCCAGGTAGTCGGACCAAGCCCGAACCCTGAGTTATCCAAAAAAAAAGAAAAAAAAGAAGAGGTTTAGGTACTTGTCCCTTAAACACATTGCCCGAGTCTAGCTTTAGCATTACTGGCAAACCAGTATCAAATATGTAGCGGATTTGCACACTCTAGCCAAAATGAATCCTATTTTGGCCGGTGCTATGATGCATTAGTTTGTGCGGATTGTTTGTTTTTTGTTGCCTACAGTCCAACTGATCAAATGAGGCTTTGTACAGATTAGGTGTACTCGGTTCTCTTTCAGTGCCATAGTCAAGGAGCGTTCCACTAAAACTTACTTGCATTAGCAGACAGTGAGAGGGACGATGGCAGATGAAACTGTAACCGTGGGGTCTCTGGGCCTGAGAAACTCGTTGCTGCTACCGCTTCAGGATGAGTATACTTCTGATTCTGATGATGGATAATGCATGTGGAGGAAAAACTGATACCTTTTTATGTTGAAAAGGATCAGGAGAGAACAACATATGATTGCAGAAGCATAAAACACAGAAGCAAAAGCTTACCTTCATGCATGTAAACACCAATTGTGTGCAATTTTGGACAGATACCTTGTCTCTTGATTAGCAGATGAGCTGAAAATGTTGCAGGATTAATCTAGTTCTGATGGAGTCCAAAAAATTTGATGCTCAAGCTACCTTTCAATGTAAATGGATGAGAGACGTGTGTAAATGGGTCTTCAAAACTAAGCCCCACATGACATGCAGAACAAGTCTTCAATAACGAAGCATCAATTACTTGAACATCCAGAAAAGGGCTTAGTTACACTTGAAATATGTAAAGATTGCTTTAATTACAACAAAAGAAATGAGAACAATATTTCACCTAAAAGATTTGACTATTACTTGCAATGTTATACACAGTTATACGGACTCACACCATAATCTCAATAAGATGGAATGCTTAAGAAGCTAATAGTTAATCTAGCAATTGTAATAGCAGCTATCCTGCTTAATAAAGAAACTTCCCTCCAAAAAACCTCATACGAATTTGTGCACTAAGTACGCTGAATATCTACTTAAATGCCTCAGTTTGGGGAAAGACTTCCAAATTTCACAGTAATGCTCCACAGAACAACTTGGGAAATGCAACCGAAGTCTTACTTACGGCCTCTGATATGTATTTGTAGTGGATCTCCACCCTGGAAATGGTAGTTGTTCTGATTCTTTTGCATGGATCTTCCGTAAAAGATTTGCAGATCAAATGGCTAGACAGTTCAAAAGTTGAATGTCATCTTTTCCATCATCTCAATGACAGGATCTGCAATAGATACACCAAAAAGAACAATAAGAATTTCTCCTAGAACAAAACATCTTCACAGTTTAATTCATGGCGCAATATTCAACTACAATAGTTCATGGTGTTTGTGTTAAAGCTAAAATGCCAAGTGTCATAAGAGCTAAGTGAAACAGATATATACACTTAGGCCAGAAGAAACCAATTCAAACAACTACATTTCCAGTAAGGACCAAAAGAAACCGAATAAAACTAGCATACCAATTGTTCTTATGGAACAGGTATATATACTTGGGGCAGAAGAAACCAATTCAGACTACAGTTCCAGTAAGGACCAAAAGAAACCAAGTAAAACTAGCATACCCATTGCTTAAGCAGTGCCAGTTATTAATCTTTCACGTTGGTCTAACTTTTTGACATTTATAATCCCCAATAGAACTTGAAAGCTGAAGAATGCGCAAAACATGTATGCTGCCATTGCTGGTACCTGGAAATTTGACCATTTGAATATTAAAAAGTGGAAATGAAAGCTCAGGCATAGATAAGATTTCATAACAAGCACTGTTTTTAGTGGATAACTTACTCGAATAGAATTGAGATACAAAACTGTTGCAAGGTTTATTAGACTGCCAGCAGCTACAGCCTGTTTGAAGTCAATAAGTCATGTAATCATAAATGAAGCTTGATAGAGTATATCATTGATTTTTTCTGTCTAGGACACGGGAAATAAAAAACAAATGTAACCTTATATACAGTAGAAGTACCAAAAATGCTATAACTAAAATGCGAGACAACAACACTGATTTCAGAAAGTTTTGACACAATGATGCTGCTATATAATTTTGTTGAGACCATTTTATCTTCAGCTACATACAGTTTTAGTGAGTGCTTGTTACATGTAGAACAGCAATGGATCGTCAACAATACTAAGACACAAATAGAAGCAAGCAACTCAAATGTGAAGCATGCAAATTTACAAAGTATAGTTGCATATCTTTTTTAAAAATGCAAGGAGCATAGAAGCTGACACACTAAAAACCATTTTAAAAACTTTAGATCAAGCAATTCGATGGTTTTTTTTTTAAATAGAGGTGTTAATGCAATAAGTGTCATGCCGAATAATAGCTCAAAAAAGAAATAAAAGGAAGATGTTGACAAAAGCACTCCCAGCAAGTTCTAAACCAAAACTACGAGGAGAAAAAAAAAACACTCACACTTCCTACTGTCTTCTGAACTGCTGCAACACGCTGGAATGCCCTTTCAGACTCTAGAGTTCGAACCCGAAGTTTCAGATCACCTTGCTCCTGTATAACCATATTATATGCTAAAGAACATCAGTGGAACTCACAGGATAGGTGAAGGGTTGGATGTTAAAAAATCAACGGAATTGCAACAGTCAGAAATGGAAAGGTGTTCAGAGTCCCACCAGTCGTTGGATGGTTTCAGCAAGCTTTTCAACTCTATCACCCTGTCTAAATAAGTTATAGAATGCACGAGATTGCCTGTTCCATCTCTTTTGAAGGTCCTAAACATTTATACATAAGCCAGACTTAACAATTTGTTGATGCGCAAGTTAGAGAAAAATCAAGATGGTCCTAATTCACATTTGATTCTCTACATCAACTAAACAAATAAATCATAGTTATACCTTCAATAAAACTTCAATTCCAGCCTCACGAAACCTTAGCAATTCAAGTGCATAACTACAAGGGAAAGGATGTTATAGTTAGATTCAATGCATGTAGCCATCCATACACAGAAAATAAAGGTGAGATAACTCCAGTGGATTTTGAAGCATTATACTCACGGTTTTGCAATCTCGGTAATATCAAACCGAGGGTCAAGGCCTTTTCCAATTCCATCCAGTACTGCAGATGGAACAGCTCATTCATCAAACACTAACAGTGCACATAGTATCATATCAATAAAATTAATTGTTATTTTAGTACCACCTGAAAATGCTCTGACAACAAACGTGAAAGTGGCAGGAAACCGGAAAGGTTGGTCTGCAGCAATTGCTAATAAATCTTCACCTGTTAAGAAAATATAACACCTATCAGAAAGCATTCATCCTCAGGTTCATATTCAAGTGCAGATACATGAAGATGGGGAATCAAAGTTGAACAATTAAGAAATAAGAAGTCTAGTAATAGGCTCGATATTGATCTGTTTGGCAATAGTCTTATGATGGATATCATACAGATAAGAAAATAAAAGATCCTCCTTTAATAACTGTACATATTCAACAATATGCACGTTGAGCATGAATTCTTGAAATCAGGCAATTGAACACATGTAAAACAACATTCATGTAAATTACAATAAAATACCAATTGCAGCCAAACGTTGCTTCTTCTTCTCTATCTTTTCCTCCTTGGACAGTGGCTTTTTAAATCCAAGTTCTGCAGCAGCCATCTCTCTCTCTCTTCTTTGTGCTGCTAGTCTCTCTTCAAAACTGCCAAAATCTGATATTAGGATTCCATAATTGAACTAGTCTCAACCAATAGAAACTAATTTATTTCGCCTTCCACATCTTGCAAGATTATTCCAAGTTATCAATGTTTCCATTAAAAGCTCAAAATGCAACTTGAATAAACATACGTAGCACAGAATCTGTTGGACTAATGTTTAGATATTCAATGAACAAATGTAGAATGAACTCCAAATCTTGCTAATTCATTTATCTCTCTCTTCCTTATAAGATTGTTTGAATTTCAACAAGAATAGTTCAATTCATGTTGCCAATTCTTCAAACTCATTGATTGAAAATAGAGATATTCAAAGTTATAATCTCATCAGAACTGAAAAGAAGCCCACAAAATTATTATGTTTGCTAGAAGCACCTATTTAGGAAGAACTGTGCAGTACGTCTGACAGCTGTCATGTCTCCAGTGGGCACAAGGACACCCATTTGGACCATTGCTTGAAGGACCTACACTAGCGCAAAAAAAGAAAAAAAAAATCCATGAACACTTAATTAAACTAGATCACGCCAATGACAACATATTTCAAGCATCAGAGTATTGACAGTCTTGAGATCTTGAACAAGAACAGTTACAACTAAGCTCACCTTATCAGGATCCTTCTCATAAATTCCATAAAAAGATTCTAGCAACCCTTCTCTGATGTTCGAACTGATGCTGCAATATGCCAAAGAATTTGACCAAAAGACACAGAAATTAGTGAACAAACTTGGATGGGATACTTGGTGCACAGAACCATATTGAGCAGAAAGTACCTTCCCATCATTCCGAAGTCATAAAAGATCAACCTACCACCATTGACATCATCAACAGCAATATTCCCTGGATGCTGCAGCAAAAGGATATAGATGGTACATGAAAACAAGCACTAGATCTTTCTTTCCACAGATTATGGCCACAAAGAAGTTTAAAAAAATGCTTTGACGATGACTCCCTGCTTTCAAGCCCTTCTCAAGTGCCATTAGATCAGCTAGATAATATTTGAATCATTATGGAACTCACTCAACATATCAAGCTTTTGGATTGAAGGATTATGACATAATATCAAAACCATTTATGAAATAAAGTTTTGAGTTCAAACCAAGCTACAATTGATCATAGTGGCGTTGTGATTTGTCAACGGTTCATGAATTTTAGGCTACTCTTTGAATCATTATTGCCTCACCTAGTCCAAGTGGAAGAATACAAAGGTGGATAGATGATTTCTTGATGCAACTTGAAAAGCAACCAACACATCATTTTCAATTTGCTTCAAATTTTCTGAAACTTATAGTCTATTGAAAATAATATAAAGTTCAACACTGTAAACGAAAACAGGCAAACGACTCACAGGATCAGCATGGAAAAAACCATGAGACAGAATTTGTTCCAAGTAAGATTCAACAGCATATCGACCCAGCCTGCAGAAGATAATTAAGCAAACAAGTCATTCATTTTCGGAAGTATCAATAAAGTAGAATTGAGGTTGTATTCTGACATGACTTGACTAAGTTGACAGCATGAGTTGATATTAACCTTTTGCGGTCAACGCCCAATTGATCTAGTGCTTGTATCTTGTTTATTTTAATGCCTGGAACATATTCCATTGTCAGAACCTGTATGAAGATAAGTAAACAAATAAATCATGAGAAGAAATCCTATGGATAATTATTAAGAAACTTAAACATTGACAATTGTTAACAAAAACCTGCGGCGTAGTGTATTCCCACAGAATTGTAGGGACTTTCACATAATCCATATCTTTGAAATTAGCAGCAAAAAGCTCCGCATTAGCAGCTTCCTTGGTATAGTCAATCTCCTGGAAATGTTAAATATTATTAGTCGTAATCATAACAAGGAAGTAACTAGAGAATGTATCATATGTCATCTTTATCATATTTTGCAATCTGATTTTAGGATAAAAACATTGATAAATGAAAGAGTACAGCTTCCCGTCATTATTATTTTCATTAGACTGCAGAAGATTGAAAGTCAGAATAATATCATTTCTTTTGCTAAAACCCAATATGTTCTACGTTTCAGAATGCTAAACACAAGACAAGGGTCTGAAAACAACCATTTCAACCTCTCTACTACAACTATTGGCAATGACAAATTTCCTAGCTGTTGCAGTAATCCCAGAGAGATACTAAGATACCCCCTGGCCTGCTCTACAGAAAAAAAAATATTGCAAAGTATGTAGGTTTGACCTGTGTGAAAAAAGGTGAAATCTTGAGCTTCGAAGCAACGAGTATGACGATGCAACAAAAAGGGGTATCAATACCTGATAAAGGACGGAAGCACACTCATCATAAATTGCTACCCAGTCCCTTTTTGCTCCATCTGACTTTGGATCAATCTTTTGCAGATACTCTGCTATCACCTTCAACATATCCATACATTTCAAAGTTCGTAAATAGCCTGCATGAGGATGCTAAGACAGAATCTTGAATGGCACTAATCTCTCACTTTTTCTATTAAAAAAAATTCCTATTCAATTTCAGGTTGATTTAACTGAATAACTACATCAATTAAGCTTAATTAATTAGTTTTCTGAAAAAGCAATAATTGATTACTATGTGACCTGAGGAAATGAAAGGTTGATTGGTTTTCGCCGTATCTATTCCAAATAAACCAAGAATAAAGCCTCATTATACGTGAATAAGTAAGGAAGAAGACGTTAAGGGAGCTAACCCTCAAGTTCTTAAGATCAATATCAAAAAGATCCTTGAGACCAGGCCTTTGTACTTTAACGACAACTTCTTGTCCCTTCAGTCTTGCACGATGAACTTGGCCTGTATGTAAAGAACCTAGAATTAGCTACAAATGTAAATTATAGAAACAGTTTGCTAGCTGTAACTACAAATCTACAAATTGCAAAATCTAGCCATCAGAAAGTATAGGAAGGGAGAATAGAATACCAAGACTTGCTGCAGCTATTGGTTCATAGTCAAATCTATCAAATATGTCACCCACTGGAGCTCCAAGCTCTTCCTCAACTATAGATATAGCAGTCTCAGATGGGAAAGGAGGAACTTGATCCTACAGGAAATAGAAAACATTACTTATTTAGTCCTCAATAAAGAATTACAAGATAAGAGAAGATAAGTTAAATATGAAAGAAAAGACAATCTGAAACCTGAAGTTCAGACAACTGATCGACATATTCTTGAGCAAGAATATCAACTCTAGTTGAGAACTGCTGACCAATTTTAATGAATGTTGGGCCCAATCTCAATATATTATCTTTTAACCATTTCGCAAGAGCTTTACGCCTTGAAGTTTTCTTCTCCTCTGTCATTCCTCCTGCATATTCAAATTTTGCAGAAGATTGACTGAAAATGGGCGATAAAAATTTACGCACGAAGAAGGAAATAAAATACTTCATACCTAATCATTTGGAGTAATATTCCCAACAAACCAATAAAAAATAGCTCAATCAAGATCTCTAGGATACCCAAACCAAACTAAAAAGTTTCTTCTTTTACTTTGACGAACCAACACTAACAATGGCTAACCTTTGTAAGAGAACTTCTGGTTGTTCCACCAGGCCTTGAAGATGAAGGTGAAGACAGATCCCCATATCTCCAATGTCCTTTGTATAGTAGAATAGGTTTTGAATCTATTCCACCGGCCACCAGGTGCAACAGAAACCTGCAGGTCCCATGGATGCTTTAGGTGTCAGACATTAAATGTAAGATTACTGAACACGTGCAAAAGGGCCAGTGATAAACAGAGTTTTTACTACAACGAAAAGTGGAGAAGAAAAGAACAGAAAGCAAATTCCAAAAATTCAAGCACAAAGCTAACCTCAATCTGTTCTTGACTAACACGCTTAAACCAAGCCTCTTCTTGCCCAATCTCCTCTATCCTCTTCTTCCTCTCCTCCTCCTCAACTACAGTCGCAGCCCCCGCAGCAGCAGCACCGTTACCGTTTCCTCCGTCGACATACTTCACCAAGCTCCCGTTATTCACTCCATCTCCGTTTTCAACCATCCTAACCCCGGCATTCTCGTAACTCAAATCATCAAATCCATAATCATCACCAGCACGGCCGTTACTAGTACTGCTGGAGGATGCTGGAGCACCATTCCCGTTGATTTCCTTCAAAAGACGAGCTTCTATATCTCTAATCGCTACATTCTCTTCTCCTCTAACAGCTCGAAGCAAGAGCCGGCGACTGCGTCCATAATTAGGAAGTTTGGAGAGAGAGCGAGCAGAAACATAGAACCGTTGTGGTTGAGGAAAGAGAAAGCCGAGCTCCGGTAGAGCCAGGGAAGAGGGAAACGAAGTGGAAGCCATTGAACTGAAGCTGCTTAGTGCTCTAAACCCTAAATTTTTACGACATCTGTTTGTAATTCCTGGAATGAAGACTGCAGGAGGAAGAAGCAGACATGAACGAAGAACAGGAACCAAGAAAAAAGAGTACCCAAAAAAATATTAATGTAATAATAATGGAGGGAATGGGTGGATATGGTGGTGACACGTGGCAGAAACGTAGATTGGTGAAGTGGAGATTGCAGTGTTTCTGATTGGCTGGCTGGGCAGAGTCTTCCGAGTTTAAGATAATTTTGTTTGTTCATTCACCCTTTTTGCCCTTTTTGCTTACTTGTCATTTTCCTAATAACAATAATATTAGAAAAACATTATTTATTTATTTATTTATTGTTGTCTACGAGGTACCCTAAACGGATCTTAATTATGGGAAAGCACCTTTAAGTCATTCACACCCAAATTAATCCTCGCTCGAACCGAGTAGGTCTCTTGCAGAAGGTAAAATTCTGGTCCCAATTTTATTATTTTTTAATTTTAAATCAATTAATTAAAAATTAGATAATAAGTTAAAATTAAAATTCAAAATTAGAATCATTGATTATCCTAATTCACATTATGTACCCTAAACATTCAATTTAAAGTTCGAATGGATTAAAGATACATTGTTTAAATATGGTTGATATTATTTTAAAATAATTAAAATTGTATTATTTTAATATTAAATTATATAATGTATAAATTAAAACTATATTATTTTAAATAATTAAACTAAAACAATAATATTGTAAAATAAAAAATTCAAGTCATCAAATTTTTTTCATCATACTTTAAATCGACTCAATTCAAAATGAGAATAAATCAAAATTTAATAGAATTTTAATTGTCATTTTTAATTTTATTATTTGTACTTTAGCATCATTAGCAATGTTATGAATACCGTACCGGACTCCGTACCGGATTAGTCTCTAGAACGGAACTGTACCGGTACCAGTTGGTACCGGGTACCGTTTCGGGATATTTTTAAAATTTATAAAATAGTCCCTATATTTTTTAAAAATTACAAAA
>JANTNU010000235.1:2055548-2067576 GCA_024752395.1 Erythroxylum havanense | reverse complement strand
ATTAAAATAAATCGAATTATAAAATTAAAAATAAATCAAAAAATTAAATAATTCAGATCATAATTAAAATTTTAATATACTTTATTTTAATAATTTTATTATTAAAAATTGATTATTTTTTAATTAATTAGTTATTTTTATAAAATTTTAATGACAAAATTTGGATTTATATTTAAAATATTTAAAATAATTTAATTTTTTAAGAAACCTTTCAGAATTTAAACTTTATATTTTTACCCATTTAATTTCATCCGTTAGTTTACTACATAAATAAAAAGAAAAAAGAAAAAGAAAAGAAACGAAACGATTCTGCTCTTTGTGTGTGTCTGTCTCGCTCCAGCTTTCCCTCTCTAGACTTTTCCCAAATTTTCCTACCTGTAAAAAAAATCTATGGAAAAGATTTTCTCTCCATAAATTGCTAAATTTATTAAAGAAAAGGAGAACCCTAAGATGAGGTCGCCGCCGTGGGTGTTTCTTCAGAGGGCCCTGTAAGTTTGTTGCTGTTCATTTCGTAATTTCACTTTTTGATTGTTGTCTGTTCCGTATGGTACGGAGTTTATTTGTACGTATCGATGTTTGCGTAATATAGTGCATGAATATGAGGAATAATTTGAATTAGTTTTTTTTCTTCCATTTTTTGGTTTGATTTTGTGTGGTAATTGTTTGAGCTGTGTTTGGTGGGGAGGAATTTGGAGGTGAGGAGAGAGGAGATGAATGAGGAATTGGACTTCGTGTGTGTTCCAAAATAATTGGAGAATAGTAGTTTTGTAGCTTCGGTATTAGTTATGATTTGTTTGAGTTGGTCTCTTAAAAAAAAAAAATCATTTCCAACACGATTTCAAGGGATTGAATATTGTTTTACGCCATTTGGGTTTTGTAGTAAATGATGTTTATTTGTTGAGCGTTTTTTGAATTCAGGTTCTACATTTTTTGAAAGTTTGAGGTACCTGGCTCTGAAGGATTTTGGTTTGGGTAAGGTTTTCGTGTTTGTTTATCATGGCTGGTGTTTCTAGATGCCAATTCTTGAGTTTCATGAGTTGTTGAGGATCTGGGTTTGAATTATTTGTGGTGTGGTGTCTTTAATCTGTTGGATAGCGCACTTCCCTGTTGCAAATGGCAGAAGAACGCATCCGTGTTGGTGCGCTGTCGTCTGGCTTGGCTGTTATATTGACCAATGAAGATGGGAAAGATAACTCGTCAAAAGGCCGTCTTGTTTCATACTGTGATGATTTTGGTGACCAGCCGATTGAACGAGCTCTTGAATACATTTTTGGCCTTTCAAACAAATCGCTTGGTCCATTGACTGCTCCAGTCAACAGCAAGTTAGTCCGAACGATATTAAAGGATGAGTTATTGGAAATTGAATCGTGCTCACTCACCTCAGCTTGTGACAGAGATGGGATTTGTATTGTTGATAGTGGCCTTGGACCTCGTGTGGCTGCCCTTGAAAAATCAAGCATTTGTGGTGACATTAAAATTATTAAACCTCCTTTACTAGTTGAGAGTTTAACAATATTTAGTAGCTGTAGGGCTAATACCTATGTTTGGAAAGGCAAATGGATGTATGAGGTAATATTAGAAACTTCTGGCGTACAACAGCTTGGATGGGCAACTCTTTCATGCCCTTTCACTGATCATAAGGGTGTTGGTGATGCAGATGATTCATATGCATTTGATGGGAAAAGGGTTACCAAGTGGAATAAGGAAGCTGAGCCATATGGTCAGTCCTGGGTTGTTGGTGATGTCATTGGGTGTTGCATTGATTTGGATCAAGATGAGATTCTGTTCTACAGGAATGGTGTATCCCTTGGAGTGGCCTTTCATGGTATTCGCAAGATGGGACCTGGGTTTGGGTATTATCCTGCATTCTCTATTTCTCAAGGTGAACGATGTGAAATAAATTTTGGTGCTCGTCCCTTCAAATTTCCAATTCAGGGTTTCCTACCCCTACAATTGCCTCCTTCCACCATCACTAGGGCAACCAAGTTGTTCCAGTGCTTATCAAGGCTTTTAGATGTGCAATCTGTGGAGCGAGCGGATAATACTTTGGTTGGAAGAATGAGTAGATTGAAAAGGTTTGCACTGCCTGAACAACTATTTTATCCTGTCTGTCACAGTATATGTGAGGAATTCTTCTCTTTGCTTAAGGAAGATTCTGAAAGCACAGAATATTTGGCATGGGGTCCACTTCTTTCGTTCATGATGGAGGCCTTTAGATTGCACGCTCCACATGACTATGCAAGTTTGGATAAGTTTATTTCCGTCTTTCTACAATTTCAAGAATCACACCTGATGTTTGAGCATGTCATTAATGCTCTCTCATGTGGTTGCAAAACGGCAACCATGATTTTAACTGACTGCCCATACTCTGGATCTTATCCTTATCTTGCATTGGCGTGTCATATATTACGACAGGAAGAGTTGATGGTCCTGTGGTGGAGGTTGTCAGATTTTGAACCCTTGTTTGAAGGATTTCTTTCTCTAAAAAGCCCTAACAAGCACGATCTGCAGTGCTTGATGCCTTCAGTTTGGTGGCCTGGCTCATGTGAAGATAACTCTTATGAAGATGGAATGATGTTGACTACTACTGCTTTGTCTGAATCAATTTGTAAGGTATCCCCCGTGCCCAATTTGACAATGTTTCTATCTAAAATAGTTGTATTGATTTTTATATGTGGGTCACATACTTGTCTGTAGATACTAACTTTGATTTTTCCTGATGAAAATTCGGAACACGTATTTTACATCAATTGAAAACCTGAGTTTGGTTTCTGATATTATGGAAAAGACTGGATATAGCATTAGTCATAGGATAAAGGGCTGCAGCTACTTCTAGCTTGAATTATTTTTATGCATGCAATAAGGTCCAAAAACAGGTAGGGGAATGGTGAGTGTTGTCTGATGTGTGAATAATTGAAGTACAGATTATCATGTTTGAAATGATGTTAAATTGCCTCTCAAGTATCATTCTCTTTTCTGTTTATCCATTTTTCTGAACATTTAGACATAAGATGATGGATGCTATTACAGCTCTATTCTTCAGACTTGGATGCGGTTCAGATGCTTAGAACATTACATGACATATATAAACAGACATTATACTTGAATTATAATCAAACTTGGATCACACTTGCATCAATTATCTTAAATGTCATTTTTACTTTATGCTCAATCCAAATGAAGACAATTGAGTCTCAAACATAAATTTGTTGGGGTTGGATGGATGGATCCTTCTTCTCTATTCTAGGTCTTGAATTTGATAGAATGACATATTGCACTTAGGAATTGACAAGCCATATTCTAAAAGTAGCTTGAGCAGAACCTCCTCAAATTCTATAACCACCTAGGTTTTGCTGGTAAATATTGTGAAATCTTCTTTCTGAACTGATTTCTGATTATATTTATTTCTTTATAGATTGAAGAGAAGCAAAGAGATCTCTGCCTATTGGTCATACAGTTTGTACCGCCTACAATACGTGCTACAATACGTCCACAGTTACCTGGTTCAGTATTCAGGACGTTTCTACAGAATGTTATATTGAAGAACAGGGGAGCAGATCGAAATGTGTCACCCCCTGGATTTTCAAGCAACTCTGTTCTTCTGTCTTTGTACACAGTTATTCTTCATTTTCTATCTGAAGGATTCACTATGAAGGACATTTGTGGTTGGTCCAAAGGCTGTGACACTAATGGACATGATGTTGGGTTTCTTCATAGAGGCGGTGAACAAAATTTCCCTGTGGATTTATTTCTAAAAAATGATCCTCATCGAATTGATATTTCTAGACTTGGGGGATCATTTAACCATTTAACAAAATACCATCCTGTCACTGAGCAGGAAGAGGACATTATCCGTTGGGAGGAAGGTTTTATGGATGATGAAGAAACGAGAGTAACTCATAGAACTGCCCAGAAACCATGTTGTTGTTCAACTTATGACATTGAGTTGTCGAAACTCTCTAATCTTCCAATCAAGCATAAAGCTAAAGGTTTGCGTGCCCATTGTAGCTCTATTCGAGAGAGGGCAGCACATGTTGCTGCAGAATGCAGTGCAGGAATGAATGGTGATATGGCGGACAAACCTGGTACCAGTGATCAATCTGAATCTGATCTTGGTTACTGCCCTGTTCGAATTAGGAAGATTCTGCCCAGAGAAGGTAGTACATCTTCAGCTACTCTCAGGGAAGAAGAACTTCTTGATACTTTACTGTTGTTGTATCACATAGGTGTTGCACCTAACTTTAAGCAGGTAAACATTCTTCAGATGCAAGATTTTCCCATCAAAACATTGTAGTATTTGATATATTGATTAAATATGAACGGAGTGCTATATTCTTTTTGCATGACTTTTGTACTTAGGCTTTTCAACCTGCTAAATTGGAGCATTTTGTTTTCAAATGTTTCTAAAAAGCCTGAAATTCTTTAACTGCAGGCATCATACTACATGTCTCATCAGTCACAATCAATAGCTCTTTTAGAAGAAACTGATAAACAGATAAGAGAACGAGCTTGCAGCGAGCAGTTAAGGCGCTTGAAGGAAGCTCGTAATGATTATAGAGAAGAAGTCATTGACTGTGTTAGACATTGTGCTTGGTATGATGACCATGAAATTCTTTTATCTGTTTCCCAGCTGCATCATTTTAATTCTTTCTTGTAGCCATCATTAAAAATCAATTAAATGTTTTGATGACCTTTCCTTTCTCACTTCTCCTTAAAAAAATGGAGCTTCACCAATTGGTTGTAGGCATGTCTGCATATAGTTATACTAAATTCCCTGTTTGATGAAGGAGAGCAATAAATGACATTGTTTTGAACCTTACTTTTGCATACATGGTGATGAAGTTTCTGCTTGTAAAGTTATCTGAGTGCCTTGCAGGTATCGGGTCTGTCTTTTTTCAAGGTGGAAGCAAAGAGGGATGTATGCAACATGCATGTGGATTGTCCAACTGCTTTTGGTTCTCAGCAAAGTTGACTCTTTGTTCATTTATATCCCTGAATTTTATCTAGAAACTCTGGTAAATAATCTCTTCTGATATTTATATTAGTAATATTGGGTATCTGTTGTCATAGCTGTATCTTTCCTAGTTTTTAGTTTCATCTGAAGTTATAGAAGTGATTTCTATAAATATTCAAATTACTTTTTCTTATCGCCCTTATGATTATGTTTAGTGGGTAATGCCCCAAGTATTGAATCTCTTGTGCCTGATAGTTTTGTCATTAATGTGATTTTGTTATGGAACTTCGTGCTTTTGGTTCTCTTCTATCATTGAACTCTGTCATTTTTTTATATCTTTTATTATTTCTAGCTCTAAAATGTTTTCTGTTATGAAGCTGCTATCATGCCACATCAGCTGTAGAATTATATTTAGTAGATGGCTATTTTATTCTATTTTAATTATTTTCATGTAGTGGATTTCCTTTTTTAATGTAAAACCATGAGATTTTTTGGTGGATATATACTAGATCTTCAATTCTGCATTTAGCCATTTAGAAGTTACAAGTGTTTATGCATGTGGGTTGCTGTACATTGCTTTTCTGTTGATATAGGTTGACTGCTTTCATGTGTTGCGGAAGAGTGACCCTCCATTTGTTCCTTCTGCAATATTTATTAAGCAAGGACTGGCGTCATTTGTAAGTGTCTCCAACTTGCTTTATTCCTTGTGTTTTTTATTTGTTTATTTAAATTTTGGTTGCTGGTGAGTGTTATTGGGTGTCAATTAGGGTATATAGTTCTCAAGACCTCTGTTGAGAGGGAGTAATTTTCATACTCACATCCTGTTGAGTACAATAAAATGATTCTCCACTACAGCGAGACTAGGTTGTTGTGCCTTCTAAGTCTCCTGTCAATCTAATGCCCTAACTCTCTTCTAGATCTTAAAATCAATGCAGCTCTTCTCCTTTCATTAGCTGTTACTTCCGAGCTGACATCATTCAAATGGTGGATCTGTTGAACTCTTACATTAAAAACCTTTCCTTTGTTTGTTTCTTTCAACTAGCCAACTCATCATTACATGTTTATGATGTTCTATGAGATGCAAACTGAAGACTTGTCAGTTTAATTGTTTTTATAGCTGTTGTATATGGTACTTTTTTCCTGTTTGGGTAAAGTTTTATCATTAATGGGCTAATAAAATGTCTATATTTTAGGAATATTAAGCATTAATTCATTTCTGTCGTTTGTAGGTTACTTTTGTAGTTACTCACTTCAATGACGCAAGGATATTGAATGCAGATCTTAAAGATCTGCTTCTCCAATCTATATCAGTCCTAGTACAGTACAAGGAATATCTGACTGCTTTTGAGAACAATGAAGCAGCCACACAAAGGATGCCAAAAGGTTTATTGACAGCTTTTGATAATAGATCTTGGATCCCAGTGACCAACATCCTTTTGCGGTTGTGCAAGGTTTCTTCAAAACATGGAGAATCCTCCTCCTCCTCCTCCTCCTCATCCATTGTTTTCCAGGTTTTATATCAATTTTCTTTGTGTTTAATTTTGCAACTTTTTCTTTCTGTTTAACCAATAGGCTTGTTATGGGTTTTTGTTTGTGCAGAAGTTGTTACAGGAAGCCTGCATCAATAATGCAGATTTATTCTCTGCTTTTCTGAATCGCCTCTTTAATACCCTCAGTTGGACAATGACTGAATTCTCTGTTTCAATCCGAGAAATGCAGGAAAAGTACCAGGTAAATTATCTCAGCCCTGATCTTTGATTGCATTGCTGCTTTTTTATTTTGAATTTTTTAACTTTTAAAGAGCAGTTTATCTAGTCACCGAGGAACAGCGAAACTAGATTGGAAAAAGTAAGAACCAGAGATCTCATATAAGAATATGATTTAGTTGTTTAGTGGCAATGGCTTGAGTGCCGCAAATGCAATTTTATGTTATATTGATGCAAGTAATTTTCTTCTATGTCAGATATTTAATGTTATTTATCTTGATCTGGATGGGTGATTGGTATCTGGTTCTGCATAGACAATTACAATATTTCTTGCAAGTCTGATGGATGCAGTGATTATTGTTTAGTATTACTTGAACAAGTTTACTTGGTTGCTTAACTGTTCAATACTAGTTTTAATCTTTTTTACCCCCCGTCCTGCTCTGTTGACTTTTGTCTTTTGTCGCAGGTTTTGGAGTTTCAGCAAAGAAAATGTTGTGTAATATATGATCTTTCCTGCAATCTAGCTAGGCTTTTGGAGTTCTGTACCCATGAGATCCCTCAAGCATTTCTGTGTGGAAGTGATACAAATCTTCGGAGGCTAACTGAATTAATAGTCTTTATTCTTAACAACATTACTTCCGCTGCAGATGCCGAGTTTTTTGACTTGTAAATTTCCTTCCCATGAAAATGATCTTTCTTTTTCCTGCCACCCCCCTCACTCCATTTCCTCTTGTTTATTATAGATGTTTCTGAAAATGTGTTATAGACCCATAAAAAATTGGAGATGTGATGAATATTATAGAAGAAACTGGATCATATCAAGGATATCATTTTTCTTTTGAAATTTTCCTTCATCTTTGTGGGCTTCAATGTTTTGTCCTGTTTCAAAGTTGGATGAGATATAGGGTATTCTTTGGTGATAATTTTTCTTCGTATTTTAATTTTTATTTAAGAGAGAGAAACCGATAGGAGCATTATTAGTTAATTCTCCCTCACTAGTGGCATTTTGTGTGCAGGTCACTTAGAAGACATGGTCAATCTATGGAAAAAGTAAACCGGGGCATGATATTGGCACCTCTTGTAGGGATCATGATAAATTTGCTGGATGAAAGTGTAGAGATGGAAAGTGGACGGAAGAATGACGTTCTGGATGTCTTCACAAGCATGGATTGTCCTGGTACAGTGCACTGTGGATTTCAGTACCTGTTGGAGTACAATTGGGTTAGTTTTTTGTCAACTCCAATTTGTAATTAGTCTTGTGCGATTATCATATAATGATGATGAGGATACATTGTTTATTACCCTCTACACATGATCAACAAATTTGTAGTTGCATGTGATTTGTGCATGACCTGCAAGCAGCTTGGACCTTTTTCATCTAATTTATACCTCTGCTTGGTGAAGATGACTTTATAGTTGGAAACTTTATGTTTTGAATGCATTTTCTCGTTAACAAAAAGGTTGTGGTTTATTTTGTTGTTAAAGGTTGAAATTGCTCTTTTGGCACTAGCATGTTCAGATTAATGTCCTGAAAGTCATTGTGCATATCTATCCTTGTTTTAGCCTAATAAAGGCGGATAAAGGCAACTTCTTCCTTCACAGAATTTGACCTTTTTGGTCAAACTTCATGTGATGGGAGATGATTTATCATTTGATGGAACTGTAGCCTTTCTATTTCATAGTGTTCTGCAGTATATTTTGCTTCTATCATTGTTAGCCACCATGTTGTGGCATTCATTTCAACATTTCTTTCATTAATACCAGTTTCAGGTTTTTCTTTCTTAAGGTTGCTAAAAATGTCCAAACAATCTTGCTAGATCAGTTTACATGTACTTACCTGAGGGTTCTTTTTCGCAATTCACAGTTTCGTGCTCAATTTGTTTCCTTGATATGTTGTCTCAAATGTTCCATTGCCAATATTTACTAGGCTGGATCGTCCAGTGGAGATGCTTATCTCGGGAAACTTGGTCAACTTGAGAATTTCTTAAGCCTGCTTATTAGTCGGATCGAGACACAACAACTTGAAAGGTTGAGATTTACAGGAGAAACTGATGTTGAAGACATCTGCTGCATCTGTTACACATGTAAAACAGATGCGAAGTTTGCCCCGTGTTCCCATACGTCCTGTTACAGTTGCATAACCAGGCATCTTTTGAATTGCCAGAGATGTTTCTTCTGCAATGCAACAGTCCTGGAAGTGATCAAGGTTGGTGAGGATAGCACTTGAGATCTCTGTCATCAGAACTTTTTTCTGGTTAACTAGATCTATCTTTCTTTCACTTCCATGGCCGCTCACTGATTACTGGAATGGAAAGGGTTATGAAAAATCCTGGATTTGTCGGATGTCCAAAAGAAAAGAGAAGAAAACAGATCAAGAAAGATGAATATAGTTGCAATCAGAGATACAGAAATTAAAATGATGGTCATGTATTTGCTTTTGTATAGATTATCTATCTACTGCTGAGGGTAGTCATCACAGTTAGGAGGGGATTGGAAAGAACAATTCTCACAGTTATGATTAAGAATTTTGTAGGGGAAGGCAATTTTCTTGTAAATATGAGATGTAAATGGCAATGTAAATCTATTCTTCTTCTCCTCCTGTCTGGCTGCTCTGCAAAATGGACTAGACTATATTTGGTGTACTTTTCATTGTCCTCAAGAGGACTCAGATCAAAGCAAGACAAAATTTGTCAAATATTTGTTTATAATTACAATATTATAATTGAGATCATAAATTTTATAATTAAAATCCAACTATCTATAATTATAGATAAGTTTGACAATGGATTGAGTTGAGCTCGGGTTTGCCTAGGTTAGAGCCCAACTTAAGATTACGTACTTAGACTGAGGTTCTAGGTTCGAGTTTAAGTCTGATTATACCTGAATAGTATGAATTTTGATAGAGTTAGAAGTAAATTTAATTAAATATATTTGTAAATCTTTTTTTAAAACAACTTACTTGAAATTAAAAAAAAAGCTTAATTATGGATACTTTTAAACCTAAAGGGCTAATTAGAGTTTTGTCTTTTATTTTATATATAAAGGGAAACTTAACAAATGCGAAAAATCGGATAATGTGGCATTCTATAGGTATGATATCAAAATAAGTTATTCCGATATCAAAGTAACCGGTATAATTAACAAGTCAATCAATATATCTATCGCTTTTTTAATATATATAACGATAAATAATAGTCTAATTTTTTTTTAAAAGTTTGTTAATATCTATAATTATAGGATTAAAAATTCTGACTCGTTGGTGATTCGGGAGAGGGTGAGGATATCAATCAAAGCTTTGGTAATAACAAACTTTTGTCTTTATTAAGTTGAGAAAGGTATGAAATAACAAACTTTTGTCAACTTTGTTCTCATAAACAGCGAAAAGCCCAGTGTTTTAACTAAGACCTTTGTCTCCACACACCCTCACACACACGCACGCCCACACGCATGTGGTCAGGTCTGCAAAAAATCTGAGAAAATGTGTAGTTTGCAGCTGTGGTTGCCTAGCAATCCCACCATAAAACCCATTTTCAAGTTCCATTTACGTCTACACTCACCCTCCTACTCCTCCTACAGTCTCCGTTCGCCGATCCGGCGTCGTTTCTCTCCCCTGGTCGTGCAATGCCGTTCGAGGGTGGCGGAAGATGCAGCAGCATCAGAGATTCCATCGGCTTATTCTCAATACACCGCATCCGTTGGGTCACCACCAGCTTCTTCTTATCTTGTGCTTCGCCTCACTCAACGTCACATCCTCTTCCTCATTGTGGTTGCTTGTGCGGTAAATACGAATCTGTTTGTTTGCTTTTCTTGCCCTTTCTTTTGATGAATTTAGGTTTCCATAATGTGTGGAAATGAGGAATGGGGAAGTGGAGAAGTCATCTAGTTGATTCTTGGAGGCATTTTTACAAACACTTAAGAATCAACTTGCTATGTGCTTGTTTCTTGTGATAGATTAGTTTTTATTTCATTTGTTTTTCTTCAGATGGCTGTTTCGGCAACATGGCTCTTTTTGTCTGCGATCCCAACTCTTCTGGTATGCAATTTTGCCTATGCACATTGAGAACCTTTTCTAGATTTTCTACCTAATTTTCAAGAATCAATTTCCTTCTCGAAGGCGTTCAAGAGAGCAGCAGAGTCGCTTGAGAAGCTGACTGATGTAACCAGAGAAGAGCTTCCTGGTACTATGGCTGCTATTCGGTTATCGGGCATGGAGATCAGTGACCTGACAGTGGAACTCAGTGATATTGGGTCGGCATTTCCCCTGAAAATACAAATGTTTTTATTGTTGATATCAGCAATTGTTGTTGCAAAGTTTCTATCTTTATTTTTTTTTATCACAGGCAGGAGATTACTCGAGGTGTTAAAAGCTCCACCAAAGCAGTTCGTGTAGCTGAGGAGAGGCTTCGCCAATTCACCAGTATGGCTCCCCCAGGTTGTCTTCTTATCTTAATCTTACCACAAATCCTCTTTTAGTCTCTGTATTTGGTTTATTTAGTGCAATGAATTTTACTCCATCTTTACTTGGTTAGCTTCATTGCAGATGGTAACCGATCCGAGAAAAGAGAAAACCGAACCAGCAGTGGCTAGGACTGCCAGAGGCATAAGGGAGGGGATTGTGAAAGGCCGTGCACTGTTTCAAATGTTTCTAACACTTGGCAGATTTTCCAGGATGACCATTGCTTTCTTTGCTAAGAGAGCCAAGCGGTAGAACCATTGATATAAGCCTTACGGTGAGAAACATCAGATTTGTTGTCTGTATATATTTGCTTTTCTTATCTAAAATTTGAGTAGACTTTTGGGATTATCTGTTATTTGAGATATTGTGGTCATTGCAATAGGCTTTAATTGTCAGGTTTTATTGTTCCTGCTTGTGGATTTTGTATAGGCTTTACAATTTGCGTACCTTCCTTCACATAAGTTCTCTTGCACATGAGCTAACAATTTCACCTTCATAAACTCTCTTTCTTTCTCTGAGTTTCTTAATGTCTAAGATGTGGTAACTTTTGGAAGTGAGATATTCAGTTTTACCAGTCAGATTTTTTTGTGCAATCTTATTTTAGTTAATCAGACAAAGATCAAGAATGAACATACTCTCTGTTATTATGTTGAGTAGCTCAACAACTTCTGGCATGTGGGTAGTGCTCACTGCATCATCTCTAGTAGACATTCCCACATGAAATTGGTCATAGAAAGTTGATCATCAGTGTTATCTTCTTGTTATACAGTACTGTTACTATGTGACAATCTGGTGTTGCTAATTTTGGCAGTCATTTGTTGATTTTAAGTGTTAATCAATATCCATAATGAAAGATTATTAGCAATGGTATTTTGGCAGTCATTAGTTGATTTAAAGTGTTAATCAATATCC
>JANTNU010000235.1:1845885-1860930 GCA_024752395.1 Erythroxylum havanense | reverse complement strand
CTAATTTCCATTTTACAAATTAGTCCGTGAAAAGAATCAAACTTGGGTTTATTTAAAAGTTACGATAAATTGATGCGGGAAAAAAAGTAAGGCGAAGGGAAAAGATAGAAATAAGACGAAGGGAAAAAGTTAGACGAAGCGGGGAAAGAAAAGCAAGTCGAAGCATAGGAGCTAACATAAGACGTATAATATGAAAAGGCTGAACCAAAGTAAGAGGAAGCAGGGCAAACGAAAATGAGACGAAGTAGTGAAAGCCAAATTGAGGCTGAAGCAGAAGCGAAACTAAGACGAAGCGGAAGTGAAAGTAAAACGAAGGGTGGTGATAAAAGTAAGCAATAAGAAGAGGCAGCGTGGAGACAAAAGTGAGACGACTAAGACGAAGCAGAAACTATGAGGATGCGGTTGAATTTAGATTTTTTTTATATTATAACATAATTATGATATCAATAAAAAAATATGCAATGAACAAGCATTGTTAAGTGCGTCAAGGAGCTAAAAATTTACATCTCCCTATTAATGATTATCATATGGTTAACTAATTAAATAATTGAAACGATAATTAGCTTTATATAAGCGCATAGGCAAAAGTAAGATATAGTGCACAGATAAAAGTAAGTCAAAAGTAACACGAAGTGGATAGGCAAAATCGAGACGAAGCGGAGAAGTAAAACATCAGACTATAGAAACTAAGACGAAGCAGAGTCAAACTAAGATGACAAAAAAGTCAAACTAAGATGATAGAAACAAAGACGAGATGAAGGGAGGTGATAAAAAGTAAACAAAAACAACAGTCAGCGTGGAGACAAAAGTGATGCATAAATACGGGAAAACATTAAAGTGAGACGCAAGCAGAAGTCATATAAAGATGAAGCAGAAGTCAAACTAAGATGAAGGGAGAAAAAAAGTAAGGTGAAGGGCAAAGACAAAAATAAGACGAAGGGAAAAAATAAGACGAAGCAGGGAGAGAAAAGCAAGTTGAAGCGTAGGAGCTAAAATAAGACGAATAATCTGACAAGGCTAAAGCAAAGTAAGGCGAAGGAGGGGAAACCAAAATGAGACGAAGCAGTGAAAGTCAAAGCGAGGCAGAAGTAGAAGCGAAACTAAGACAAAGGGGAAGTCAAATTAAGACGAAGGATGGTGATAAAAGTAAGCACAAAAAAGAGGCAACGTCGAGACAAAAGTGAGATGACTAAGACGAAGCAGAAACTAAGAGGATGCGGTTGAATTTAGAAAAGTGTTTCTTATATTATAACATAATTATGATATCAGTTAAAACAATTATGCAATCAACAAGTACAGTATAATATTATATAGCATATTATGCCATGTAATATTAATCTTTGATTATGCAGCATATTATACACATCTGTTAAGTGTGTCAAGGAGCTCAAAATTAACATCTTCCTATTAATGATTATCATATAGTGAACTAATTTGTTAATTAATTAATTGAAACGATAAATAGCTTTATATAAGCGCAGAGGCAAAAGTAAGACATAGTGCAAAGATAAAAGTATGTCAAAAGTAAGATGAAGTGGGTACGCAATTATGCAATGAGCAAGTATAGTATAATATTATATAGCTTATATTATGCCATGTAATATTAATCTTTGATTATGCAGCATATTATACACATCTGTTAAGTGTGTCAAGGAGCTCAAAATTAACATCTCCCTATTAATGATTATCATATAGTGAACTAATTCATTAATTAATTAATTGAAACGATAAATAGATTTATATAAGCACAGAGGCAAAAGTAAGACATAGTGCACAGATAAAAGTATGTCAAAAGTAAGGCAAAGTGGGTACGCAATTATGCAATGAGCAAGTATAGTATAATATTGTATAGCATATTATGCCATGTAATATTAATCTTTTATCATGCAACATATTATACACATCCGTTAAGTGTGTCAAGGAGCTCAAAATTAACATCTCCCTATTAATGATTATCATATAGTGAACTAATTAATTAATTAATTGAAACGATAAATAGCTTTATATAAGCGCAGAGGCAAAGGTAAGACATAGTGCACAGATAAAAGTAAGTCAAAAGTAAGACGAAGTGGGTAGGCAAAAGTGAGACGAATCGGAGAAGTAAAACATCGGACGATAGAAACTAAGACGAAGCAGAGTCAAACTAAGATGACGAAAAAGTCAAACTAAGACGATAGAAACGAAGACGAGATGAAGGGAGGTGTTAAAAGTAAGCAAAAACAACAGTCAGCGTGGAGACAAAAGCAATGCATAAATACAGGAAAACATTAAAGTGAGATGCAAGCAGAAGTTATAGAAAGATGAAGTGGAAGTCAAGAAAAAAGTAAGGCAAAGGGCAAAGACAAAAATAAGACGAAGGGTAAAAATAAGAGGAAGCGGGGAGAGAAAAGCAAGCCGAAGCGTAGGAGCTAAAATAAGATGTATAATCTGACAAGGCTGAAGCAAAGTAAGACGAAGAAGGGGAAACCAAAATGAGACGAAGCAATGAAAGTCAAAGCGAGGCGGAAGCAGAAGTGAAACTAAGACGAAGGGGAAGTCAAACTAAGACGAAGGACGGTGATAAAAGTAAGCACAAACAAGAGGTAGCATCGAGACAAAAGTGAGAGGACTAAGACGAAGCAGAAACTAAGAGGATGCGGTTGAATTTAGCAAAGCGTTTGTTATATTATAATATAACATAATTATGATATCAATTAAAACAAATATGCAATGAACAAGTACAATATAATAATAATTAATCTATTATTATGTAGCATATTATACACATTTGTTAAGTGCGTCAAGGAGCTCAAAATTACCATCTCCCTATTAATGATTATCATATAGTGAACTAATTAATTAATTAATTAATTGAAATGATAATTAGCTTAATATAAGGGCAGAGGCAAAAGTGAGACATAGTGCACAGATAAAAGTAAGTCAACAGTAAGACGAAATGCATAGGAAAAAGTGAGACGAAGCGGAGAAGCAAAACATCAGACGATTGAAACTAAGACGAAACAGAGGCAAACTAAGATGACAGAAATAAAACCATAGAGAAACAAAAATAAGAGCAAGGTTCATAAGAGTTAACGGTAACGGTAACGACAGTGACAGCTGGTAATATCCGTCACGAAAAAGTTTTGGAGAGAAAGCGTGTCAGAGCCTTTAGAATAGTACCTAGTCTAGAAGTCTCATCACTCATGACATACCCTGAGATCGACTTTTAAAGAAATGTCGAGAAAACCTTTTCATTACTCTGTTTCGATATCAAACCTTCCCTTGTTCTCACTCTCAATTTCAGAAATCAACTCCTCTTTCAGAAATACATCTGTGCATTTAGTTATTTGTTAACTATGAAAAGAAATGAAGCAATCGATCACAGCAGGCCGTCTGGTTGATTTCGAGTCCTTGAAGATGAAGCAGATGGATATAAAAGCAGAGATTGTAGCAGCTGGATGGAAGAAGTTCTTCGAGATAAATGAGACAGTATACACGAACGAGGTATACGATTTCTGGAAGAACGTTGAGACAATCGAAAATACTCTAGTGTCAGGTGTCGACGGGTTGTCCATCATTGTGACGGTGGAGGGAATCGAGAAGGCTATTGACTGTGCATGTGTAGGAGTAAATCTCACTCATAAGGCTAAATGGATGACTCAAGCTAGCACGGATGAGATTGACATTAACCGGCAACTATATGGAAGTAATAACCCAAAGGAGAAGAAGGCCTCAAGTCTTGTGCCGAAGGCTAGGCTTCTACTCTTACTTCTCTATCATTGTGTTTTGCAAAGGACAGGATCGAGAAATCTAGCGACGACGTTAGATAAGCAATGTTTATATCATCTACTCAATCACCAGTCCATAGAACTTCCATATCTTATCTTCCATTATATCATAAAGTCCAAGAAAGACTGGACCGGCCTACCATATGGCGTGATGCTGACGAGAATCTTCAGAGATTGTGAAGTTCACCTGGACATTGGGAAGAGGATGATGATGAATATCAAAAGCAAGATCAATGCTACAACTATTATGAGAATGGGTTTGAAGAATCTGGAATCACAAGACACAGATTCTAGCCAATTAGGAAAATCAGAGAGACAAACAACCTTGAAGAGAAAGGGGGAAACACTACTTTCGGACAGACCCAAGCAGGGAAAAAGGTTGGCTAGAGTACGAAGCATCCATTAAGAAAAGGGAAAGGATAGAAAAGAGTTGAGTCAGGGTGGAGACTCTGAGACGCAAGCATCGGAGGCTGTAATTTCAGAAGCTGAGACTGAAAAGAGGTTAGAATTTCAGAACAAGGAAATTCAACCTCAACAACAGACTTCTCCACTGATCGGAGAGAAAAAGAAGCCGAAAAGAAGTGAGAAGAAGAACACTCCTTCTTTTGTTCAACGGAAGAAAAGGGCAGTTGAACTGTAGAGCCCGACCTCTACCGCCATCACTCTAGGTATTGTCCTCTTTAGTCAAGGGTGAGCCCACGACTCGAACCCAAGACCTCAAGGTTTTGTTGCACTTTAAGTGCACGCCTCTTACCATTGAGCCAATAGTGATGGCGATAGAGGCCGGGTTTTATATTAAAAAGGTGCCCTAATGTAGAGCCCCCTTACCGTAGGGTACACACCGGGACGCCCGTAGGTCATTCCGATATATAACCTACGATGAGGGTGTACTACTAACAATCATTTCTATAATCCACGTGACATCAATATAATAAAACCGTAATATAAAATTCACTAAAATTTTAAAACCGAAATACTTCTCATTCGTTTCTTAAAAACCATAAATGTACAAGTCTATCAGTTTTCCAGAGTCTAAATACAAAACTCCAAAAGAAACTGATACACAACTAACTAGGTCCACCCAAAAACCATCCCAGCTGACCAACCTGTGAGCCATACTTCTCTTGCCAACATGCTCAACAAGGCAGGAAAAGTCTCGCTAACTGGAGCTAGGAGTCTATTATCTCTGTCCTGAAAAATATTTGCAATGTTGGGTGAGTTTGCGAATTCAGTGAGAAACCATCATCGATGGTTTACCCAACTCATGCATATACACACAATTCGCAGAATATCACATGTTAGCACATTCAGAAAATCACATGCATTCTATCTCGCACATATAAGGCGTTTCGCCTTTCACACAATTCACATTTAATCAATCATATATAGAATGCACATGTGACATTTTCGGTTCTATTCCCGAATCTTTCCAATTCATCTCTTTCACTCTAAAAGATAGCAATTCTTAACTCCATAATTCAATTGACTAAATTCCGAACTCTCTAAAGTCACACTCCAATTACAAATCACATTCATTATTTAATTGCCATCCGATTTCGAGAACTTTCGAAATAAATTCCTAGTTTCTATTCTTATAAATTCACAATTCTTAGTCTCTAAATCTCATTCAATCAATAACCAACTTATTAGGAATTAAAACCTCAAAATCATCACTTAAACGAATTAATTCATCTTCGGAAAATTGGGGTCCTCGCCGCGGCGTAAGATCGCTCGCCGCGGCAAGACCACCTCGAATACGTCGCGGCGCATGCGTAGTTCTCCCCGCGGTGTGCTTGCTTCTGTTCGCCGCGACGTGTGTCTTTGCTCATCGCGGCGTGTGACAGAATTCTGCTCGCTGCGGCGTGAAATGGATACGTCACGGCGTGCGAAAGAGGAATTTCTTGCCGCGGCGTGTGATGAACACGTCGCGACGTGCAAACCCAGAAACACGCTCGAAATCTAGATTTCTCAGTTCTGCTGATATTTAATCCATCCAACTCATTACAAAACACTCCCAAACAACTTAGAACACTAAACACAACTCATTTCTAACCTCAATTCCATCTAAAATCCATTATTTCTCAAATACCCAAATCAAAATCAAGAAAAAATTCTCAAATCCCTATCATCCGAAACTCATAAATTTCTCAACAATCAATAACTCTAATCAATAATCAACTCAAACTATCTAAAACATAAAGGAGTAAGAACTTACTGGATTCAAGCCTTCAAATCTTCACAAATCACCAAGAAACTCCAATTTCCAAGCTTAAGCACACCCACAGTTTTACCTCAAACCAACTCCAAAATCCATTTTCTCCAACCCAAGGCTTAAAGCTAGATTGATGATGATGAATGGGGCAATTTAAGAGAAGAAAATAGAAACAAGGAGAAAAGATGGAGATCCACGAAGGAGAAGAGGAGGAAAATTTCTTTCAAGAGGGAGCAAGCTTCGTGGAGAACAAATTCAAAAGTAAGGGGTTTTTAAACAAGGGAAATAAACTAAGGGCATGTTTGGTAATTCATTTGTCACATGCCCAATTCTTAGGGTCTAAAAATCCAATTCTGATTTTAATTTCTCCCAATTTTGTAATGGCTTCAACAATAAATCCTAAAATCAAAATTCTAATTTCCTATGCCAATTGCCAATCAATTTCGGAACCGGAATCCAATTAATCAGTCATCAAGTTATTTTTCTAGTCCGGACTCATAATTCTAAAAATTCCAAAAAAATTCCTATAAATCCTAAAAAATAGGAAATATATGATCCTACACTCCAATTTCAATTTTCAAACCCCTAAAATTCAATTTCACTCCAAATCTATATTCAAAACATAATCTATACAATTTTCACCCAATTTTTCAATTTACACAATTATACCGGGAATATGTCATACATGCAAGTACACTCATATGCTTGTGCAACAATAATCATTTATCAATAAATATAGAGGCTATAATGCATGTGCAATCCTACATGTGCATGCACTCACTCCTAAACCATCCGAATTACCAATATGCCCATCACATCGATAACGGGATGTTACATGAACACAGCAGAGCACAGGCAAATAGTTCTGAACCACTGAGAAAATAGGATTTAAAGATGAAAATTATTGAAGAAGTTGAACCTGTGAGTAGTAGCAGCTCTCTAATGATTAGAGAATTCCGCAAAAAGGTTAGTCGAGCTACAATTTGAACCAATCTTGGTAGATAGTAGTACAATGCATTTGTTGAATTATCATGAGAAGCGTATGTATGAGTTTTCGAGTGATGAAGGGACCAGACCATCCCCTACACAGATGATAAAGCAAGTACATACTATTTTCCCAATCACAAAGCAAACTGTGATTAAGGTTGTACCTGACCTACAGCCTTCCTTTGTTTGCAATTGGGAAAAAGGGAAGAAGAAAATGTACCCTAAAGGGAAGAAGGGTGATTTGACTGAAGATGAGATTGCATATGAAGTCAAAAACATAGATCAAGCATGCTTTGCAGTTCAGCAGAGTGGAGCCTATGCCTCCTGTTACATTTCAAACGCATCAGGAAGTAATTTTGGTCATCAGACGACGGAGGAAACTTGTGAGGTAGTTGGAAAAATTATAGAAGGAGACTACAGAACGACTCTTGTGCACTTAATTATGCACATTAGACCCTTGAGTTATGTGTCTTCCTTTGCAAAAGCACTGCACCTACGTGGAAGACAAGTTCCAAGACTACCCAGACTTGATGACCTCGATCTTCCGGAACCAAACTTGTCTTTCAAACCTCCCACCTTTGTAATCACTGGACCAGATATCATATCTTCAAACGCATATACTACTACTATCGCTATTGAGGTAGTGCAACAGAAGGATGATGATAACGTTGATGATCTGCATCCTTCAGTGACTGACTTGTACAGGGAAGTGTAGTATATACAAGAAGAAACGAAATCATTGCGCACCGACATGAAGTCACTGCACACCGAAATCAAACAAATGTTTTCTGAGGTTATGAAACATCTTTGGTCATGATCTATTCGATCAATAACAAATAGGGGGAGGAAGGCCAAAATAAGAAAGATAGTGGAAGAAAGCATAGAAAGGTTTTCTTTTGTGTGTGTTCCATACTTAAACAATCGATAGGTAAATAATTGTGAATAGGAATGGCGACAAAAATATTGGTTGTAGAGAAATTTTGAACTAGTTAAAATTGAAGATTAGGCTCTTGGGTACTTTTCTGATGTATGTACAGATTGGGCAAGTATTTTTGTTTTTAAAATTGTATACAGTCTTATATTGTATAACGTATTAATAAAACTTTCTTTATGAAAACTAAGATTATTTGTTATCATAAAAAACGGGGAGATTGTGAAGCAAGAATAAGACGATTAACGATTTTGCTGGAAATGATATAATAACGAAATTAGTTACCGATGTACCATTTGGGTAAAGGCCGAAGAGAACTAAGATGACTTTTGAAGACAACTTCGCCAAGCCATTAAGTGAAGAACGACTGAAGGAAATCAGATGGAACCTTAACATGGTTATGTTATGTGACCAACCGTTTGACAAGTCACAACCCAGTTAAAAGGTTGTGAGAATTAACGGCGTTAGTAACAAAAAGTTACAGCTGGTAACTTCTGCAAGAAGAAAATTTTGGAGGGAGGAATTCTAATAGTCTTGATATGCCCTGACATCGACCTTTGAAGTATACCCAACAAAACTTTTTCATCACTCTGTTCTCTCAACTTCACTAACCAACCCTATCTTACAAAAGAAATCTGTGTTGTAAGTCCTTTACCAATCACAGAAGCAAATGGAATCAACAATGATTTATGGAAGACTTGTGGATTTTGAGTCGTTGAGGAAAGACAACATGGAAATTGAACTAGAGATAGTTGCAACTGGGAGGAGAAAGTTCTTTCAAGTTCGAGAAACCATATATCAGAACGAAGTTTACGATTTCTATAAGAATATGCATACGGTAGACAATACTATTATATCAACAGTGGATAGACTGTCCGTCATAGTGACAATGGAGACGATTGAGAAAGTCACCGAGTGTTCATCTAATGGAGAAAAGATCAGTAGCAAAGCGAGATGGACGACATAGGCTAGCGTGAAGGAGAGTGAAATCAATCGACTGTTGTATGCAAACAACAATCCTAAGGAGAAGAAAGCATCAAGTCTTGTGCCGAAGGCGAGGATTCTACATTCAATCCTTTTCCATTGCATTCTACCAATGGAATGAAGGCCATGATGTTAGAAATGAAGTGAAAGAAATGAAGGCCATGATGTCAGAAATATTGAAGCATTTACGCTCTTAATTCATTCTTGATCAATAACAAATAGGGGCAGAGAGGAGGAAGAAGAAAGAAGAAGAAAGCAGACGAAGATAGGGGAGGAACAAGGAACAAGAAGACAAGAAGTTTTGTTTGGTGTATACAATCCGTTCTTATACTTTGTGCTCTTTATTTTGGTTCTCATTAATGTGAATATTTGTTATCATCAAAAAGGGAGAGATTGTCACGTCAAAATGACTAAACGAAAATGATTTTCATCAAGAACAAATAATAATGAAACAACACAATAAGACGGAAGGCGCAAACCAAAATCAGACAGAAGGAGCAAGCGTGAATCAAACATGAGATGGAAGAGCGAGTCAAACATGAGATGGAAGAGTAAGTCAAAGTAAGACGAAAGGTGCGAGTCAAACATGAGACGAAAGAGGAAGTCAAAGTGAGACGGAAGGCGCGAGTCAAAGACTATAAAAGTAAGAGAAAGTGAAAGTAAGACAATAAAAATAAGACGATCAAAGTAAGACGATAACGGTGTGAAAGATAGTGAGTTTGACTCTCTTTCATCTTAGTTTCTATCGTCTTAGTTTGAGTTTTTTATCGTCACTTTGCTTCGTCTTAGTTTGACTTAACTCATCTTCGTCTTACTTCTGTAGTCGTATTTTCACTTCATCTTACTTTGATTACTTTCATTTCGTCTTACTTTGATCGTCTTACTTTCATCATCTTACTTTTATCGTCTCACTTCTATCGTCTTACTTCTACTTCGTCTTACTTTCGCTTCGCCTAACTTTTATCGTCTTACTTTGATCGTCTTACTTCACTTCGTCTTACTTTTATCGTCTTACTTCTATCATCTTACTATGACTTCGTCTTACTTTGATCGTCTTATTTTGATCATCTTACTAGTATCGTCTTACTTTGACTTCATCTTACTTTTATCGTCTTACTTTCACTTCGTCTTACTTTCACTTTGTCTCACTTTCACTTCGTCTTTCTTTTATTGTCTTACTTTCACTTTGTCTCACTTTTACTTCGTCTTACTTTGATTTCGTTGGACTTTAACATTGTCTTACTTTGATCGGATTACTTCTATCGTCTTACTTTCACTTCATCTTACTTTTATCATCTTACTTCTATCGTCTTACTTTGACTTCATCTTACTTTTATCGTCTTACTTTAATCTTCTTACTTCTATCGTCCTACTTTTACTTCGTCTATCGTCACTCTACTTCATCTTAGTTTCTATCGTCTTAGTTTGACTTTTTTATAGTTATAGTTTGACTCTGCTTCGTGTCAGTTTCTATCGTCTATCGTCTTACTTTGACTTCGTCTTACTTTTATCTTCTTACTTTCACTTCGTCTTACTTTGACTTTGTTTCACTTTCATTTCGTCTTACTTTGATTTCATCGGACTTTCACTTCGTCTTACTTTTATCGTCCTACTTCAATCGTCTTACTTTGACTTTGTCTTACTTTTATCATCTTACTTCTATCTTCCTACTTTCACTTAGTCTATCGTCACTCTGCTTCATTTTAATTTCTATCGTCTTAGTTTGACTTTTCTATCATTTTAGTTTGACTCTGCTTCGTCTTAGTTTCTGTCGTAATAGTTAGACTTTTCTATCATCTTAGTTTGACTTACTTTCATTTGATCTTACTTTGATTACTTTCACTTCGTCTTATTTTGATCGTCTTAATTTGATCGTCTTACTTTTATTGTCTCACTTCTATCATCCTACTTCCACTTCGTCTTACTTTGGCTTCGTCTTACTTTGATCATCTTACTTCTATCGTCTTACTTCTATCATCTTACTATCACTTCGTCTTACTTTGATTGTCTTATTTTATCGTTTTACTTGTATCGTCTTACTTTTATCGTCTTACTTTCACTTCATCTCACTTTCACTTCGTCTCTCTTTTATCGTCTTACTTCTATCATCTTACTTTCACTTCGTCTTTACTTTGATTTCGTCGAACTTTCACATCGTCTTTACTTCGATCTGATTACTTCTATCGTCTTACTTTCACTTCGTCTTACATCGATCGCATTACTTCTATCGTCTTACTTTCACTTCGTCTTATTTTTATCGTCTTACTTTTATCGTCTTACTTCGATCGTCTTACTTCAATCTTCTTACTATCACTTCGTCTTACTTTGATCGTCTTATTCTTATCATCTTACTTGTATCGTCTTACTTTGACTTTGTCTTACTTTCACTTCGTCTTTACTTTGATTTCGTCGGACTTTCACATCATCTTTACTTCGATCGGATTACTTCTATCGTCTTACTTACACTTCGTCTTATTTCGATCGCATTACTTCTATAGTCTTACTTTCACTTCGTTTTACTTTTATCGTCTTACTTCTATCGTCCTACTTTCACTTCGTCTTACTTTTAATATAGTTTACAGATAAAAATAACCCGAAGCGATAAGTCAGACGAACTAGAAACTGAGACGAAGCGGTTACCATATTATGCTATATAATATTACAATTCTTCAAGATACAATCTTGATCAACGCATTTACAATCTTCTTATTGGATCACAAGTAGCTGCTATATGGACTGAAACTGACGATAAACAACATGATAAATCTCCTCATATCCAAGTCTGCACTACGTCTTCTTTATTTGAGGCATCATTTATCAGATTTTTCTCCCCTGGATATAGGTGCTCCAAGTTTGTTAACATTGACGATGAATAACTTGATAATCTCCTCATATCCAAGTCTACACTAGGTCTTCTTTATTTGAGGCTTGATTTTTCTCCCCTGAATGTAGGTGCTCCAAGTTTGTCACTAACGATGAACAACATGATAAATCTCCTCATATCTAAGTCTATACTAACTCAGGACCGAGTTATAGAATTCAAGCTTTATCCGCTTGAACATCCACTTTTGTTTCGCCAGGGTAAATCACGAAGGCATCACGGTATTAAGCAGTGACTAGAGCCGCAGAAATTGCTGCAGAGAAACTCCAAATGTTGAACAAAACCCTATGAAAGTCGAAGGAAAAAACAAAAAACAAAAAGGACAATAAAAAGTCGATTTTATACACACAATAAAAAATCAATTGAAGTCGAAGAAAAAAACCCAAACAAAAAAAAAGGAAAACGAAAACGAAAACTTACCACAGGTGTAGAGAAACAAAAGCAAACACGAAAACTTTCCAAAGCTGTAGGCTATCTGTACACATAAAAAAGGTGGATGAAATAACCGCACAGAAAAAAATGGCCAAAAATGAAGGAAAACTTTTAGACACAATAAAAAGTAGATGGAATCGAAGAAAAAAACGCAAACAAAAAAAGGAAAATGAAAACGAAAACTTACCACAAGTGCAGAAAAACAAAAGCAAAAAAGAAAACTTTCCAAACCTAGACAGAAAGTCCAAATGTTAAATAACTGTACACATTTAAAAAAGTGAATGAAACTAGAAGGAAAAAACCGCACACAAAAAATGGGAAAAATGAAGCAAACTTACCTAGGCTCGAGAGAAAAGCGTACACCGACAGTAACAAACGGAAATATAAAACCACGACTTAAAGACAACGACGGCAATAAACAGCTGCAAACTTACCAACCATCAGGGCACGAAAAAGAGGCGACCAAAGGTGGAAACGAAAGAAGTGAGAGAGCAGAGGAAGGCAAGGTCGGAGAAGAAAAACAAAGAGAGAGAAAATGGAAAAAAATGAAGTAAACTTACCCAGGCTGGAGAGAAAACCGTAGGCCATCTGTGCACACAATAAAACGTGAACGAAAGTAAGAAACGGAAATATAAAACCACGGCAATAAATAGCCGCAGATTTACCAATTATCAGGGCACGAAAAAGAAGCGACCAAAACTGGAAACGAAAGGAGTGAGAGAGCAGAGGAAGGCAAGGGCGGAGAGGAAAAACAAAGAGAGAAAGTTTTGCAGAAGAGGACACAATATTCAATGAACAGATATAAGCCGTCACAAGGACATGGATTGCGTGGTCGCCTGAGGACACAACACTCAATGAACAAGATAAATCATCAGATTAAATGGACAGGCGGGATGGGTTGCGTGGTCACCTCACGACACAACATTCAATGAATAAAATAAGCCGTCAGATTAAATGGAGGGGTGGGATGGATTGCGTGATCGTCTGCGTGGTCGTGTGAGGACGCAACATTCAATGAACAAGATAAGTTGTTAGATTAAATGGAATAGCGGGATGCATTGCGTGGTCGTCCATCCTAACTCGCTCTTAGTGTATATACTTAATGAAATAAACAAGTGGTAGGAGACGGAAGAGTTAAAAGATGCACGTGCAATGGGTTCTCAAGTCAATAGACGCAACAAGGCGAAACCGATCATTTATGTTAAAAACGCAAACGTTTTCATGTTCTTAGAAAAGGCACATTTATAAAATCTTGTTTTGATTTAATAGTGTTACTCATATCTTATTCACATACGTACATCTATTTTAAGATTAATGTAACGTTGCCATGAGATCCTTGGAGGAACTTATTCCGTGTTCAAATTGTCAAGTTGTAGGGTTTGGTTTAGACGATAGGATACCAGCTCCTTTCTTACTTTCCTTGTTGCTTCCAACTAGATGGGTCAATAAAGGCCGGTTGGGGCTATTATTATCAAAGGTACGTAAGATTACTGCTTCTTGGTAAAAGGTCTTAACAGGGTTTGATAAATCAGCTCCTAAAAACAAAATATACTAAAATTGTCATACATCAATCTTCTTTTAAATCAAATTGTACTGGCGGTTCATGTAGTCCGCACAAATGAAGTGGTATCGCTGTTGTAATTTAAATAAACTTTTCATATATAATAAATAAATGTGTGGAATAAATCTAAAATACAGACAAAATCCGAAAGTCCTTATTCTGTAACTCTTAAATCACCGACCATAATTCCAAGCACGCGCTATGTGGAGGCTAATTGTCAGACCCTTAAACTTCGGGTTCGGGGCATTGAGTAATAACGTGACTTTTGTATCACTAACTGAAAGTCCTCTTCATTCTCAACGCACTCCCTAATATCCAAATCAATCAAAGGACCAAATATTAATGATTTTTTAATTATCGTTAAAATTTTTAAAAGCCGAATATTTAATTCGTTAAAACCAAATAAACTCTATATTATATTTATATCTTAACACAAGTTATTTATTACTTTTTAAAAATTCTTAATATGTATTTTCTCACTATATCATATTGATAATTTACTGCCTTTTTAAAAAGTTGATAATGAGTAGTTCTATTTCTCAAATTTTTTATTACGTCTTTCTACTTTTTTTTAAAACTGTTTTTGATAAATTCTTTTTGCTTATAAAACTCTACCTTTTATAGAACCACTTGATTATTTATTTTTATAAAGTTAAAGTAATATGCATCTCATCCGTTTCAGCTTTCTTTATATGCACTTTTTTTTTTCTCTGCTTCATTTAAAAAACATAAACACATGTTTAAATTCCATCAACATATCTTCTCCTTCTTTTACTCCCTATTTGGTACGTATGAAAAAGTTTAGTGGGGTCTTTCAGAGTTTGTAACAAAAATTTCCATCTTAATAGACTTGTGGCGAAGATATCTGTAGGTTACACCCGACCTTCACAGCTTGAAAGCATCCACAGCCAGTAGTTATACTCATCAAAACCACACTTCCAATCATTCATTCTATTTAAAACCTATATATTTCTAATCCTATGAACTAATTAGTAAGTACGGTATTTTGTTATTTGGCTATTGGAAGAGCTTAATTCACTAGACTGTGTTTATTACGAACATTCTCACTAATATTAAGTAACGTTTGTCTGCTCTGTGATCGCGGTTTTCTAATATTAGTAAGTTTTAATATTTAATCTCGAAATGAGTTAAAATTGAACCCTAATGCATAAACCATAATCATATTGTAAGAAGTTGTAATCTCTCAATTAATAACATATCAAAAACCTAATCAATTTTTAAGTTCTTTAATAAACAATTGGAAACCTATATCTGATCTCTCTATGCAAG
>JANTNU010000235.1:1713942-1725054 GCA_024752395.1 Erythroxylum havanense | reverse complement strand
ATTAATGATATCACGTTGAATATCGGGTGATGTAAGTTTGAGATTTTCAGGAGCATTCCCTAGAACAACATTCCTAACTTCTTCATTGTTAGAAGCTATGAATTTTAGTAATTCTGGAAAATTTCCTTGGTTTGTTGAATTCTCATACTCATCATTCCCCCGAAAAGAGCGCCCTTGCATCAAGAGATAACGAAAACACCCTATTGATGCATTTAGCCTACACCGATATTCAATTTTTTATTTCTATGATTGCCTTGAAAAAGCTGACTGAATAGATTGGGATTGGTTCATTAAATTTTCACAAGTAATTCAACATTGATTATGATCAGAGTCATGATTTCTCTTAATCTTGCTTTTTTCGCCAAGCACTAAAACCCTCAGACACAAAATTAGTATGCTTTCTTTCACGATCGGCTAAAAAAGATAACAATATAAGCAGTATGCAAGATCTTTTTCAACACTATATTCCAACCAATCCTTGAAATCATCAAACCATGATACAATAAATCTCCGCTTACGATCTTCATCCATAGTTTGAGGAAAGTTTTGATTTCGAAGTTGACAAGGACCTTTTAATAAGGTTTTAATATATTATATATATTATAGATGACAAGTACACGTTTACGGCATATACACGTTGTTTCTCTTTGTACACGTTTATGACAAGGGTTTTAATATAGGTTCCTCTTTGTTGCCCAGTTCAGGGAATAATTTAATCTCTACGTAGCCCCACAAACAACACACTTCCTTTATATTATATTAATATATTATATTATATTATACTATATTATATTATATATATATTAAAAATAAAAAAATTATTTAATTTTTTAAAAACTTGGGGGGCCCAGCAACGAATTCACGCCTTCTTATGGCTTTTCACTAAGGATAAATTGCTGATAAATCAACAGTGCGTGGATCAACGACTCACTACGAACAGTAGTTGCCAGGTCTGTGGACAAAATGAATCCAATTTGTATGCTATTCGAGATTGTCCGAGAGCAAAAACCTTTTGGTGTCAACTCGCCCCAAAAGTTGTGGATCCAGACTTTTTCCACCAGGATCTAGTACAATGTGTAACTTACAACCTTCGAACACCTATATAAGTGAATCAGGTGGACTGGGCTACTATTTATGGGTAGCCTATTAGTTCCTATTGCAATGGAGAAATCGTGGCCTGTTTGACACCACTTTTGTTTGGTCGGAAGCTGGGTCTCGAGCCGTTATGGAGTATGTGGCATGAATAGGTAGAGCACGATCTATGGAAAGCTGCATTTTGACAAACCTGGGTCTTACTCAAGATACCTTAGTCGGATGGACGAAATCGCCTGATTACTGGGTTAAAGTTAATTCGGATGGGGCAATTAGGCATAGCTCGAATCTTGCCACTGCGGGTGGTTTAATTAGGGACTGTCAAGGGTGGTGGTACGGTGGGCTTCTACACCACATTGGCAGATTCTCCTATTACTGCAAAATTATGGGGAGTCTACTTGAGCCTAAATCTCACATGGACGCTAAGGTATCGCCGCGTAATAGTTGAAGTAGACTCCCTCGAGATAATAAACATTCTCTCATCATCCAATATAGTTTTAATTGAAGATAACTTTTTAGTGGCAGGTACCCGTGGAGTTCTACACCGAACCTGGGAGGTGCAGTTATAACACGTGAGTCGAGAAAGGAACCAGTATGCCGATCGACTAGCCTTTATTGCAAAGATGGCCAGCCCAGGCATTCATATGCTTATTGAGCCTCCGATGACGATTATGGAGTTACTTCACCTGGACCAACGAGGCGTCCAGTACCGCAGAACTTTGCGTTAGCTAGGATGGTTTTTGTTTGGTTTTGATTTTCCTTCCATTGTAGCTATAAAAAAAAATAATTTCACCTGCTTCTGTCATGCTTAGTCCTTCAAAGTTCTCAACTTTTTCCCCTTTCTTCACTTCCCAACTCACGTCCTTCAACACCGTAACTCATTTATAGCTCTTGCTTATATTTTCAAGCTTCACACCCGACGAAATACCCGACGCCCCGCTGTTTGATTGTTTATTCGCTCGTTTTCTGTCTAAATCATCGACAGAATCCCTTGAAAACAAAGACTCAGCATCAGTCTCCGGCTCAACAACAGAGGCTTCAACGGTCGTAGTGGACAAGCTCGCATCAATTCAAGGTGTCCCTCTTTTGGGTTTCGAAAAATTCGCGACCTTTATCCCACTAGTATTCCTTCTTTTAAAAAATTTGAGGCTTCGGTGAGGCGTGAAATGCGGTGGCAGAGGAGATATCCTAGCATCGAATAGAGATGAACCAGTGAAGTGTTGACACTGGTCCATCTTTACATGGAGGGACGCCAGTATTGAATCAAATATTGCGACACCGAAATTGAAAGAATTTTAAAAAGACAGCTGCATGCAGCTATCTTCAGACGGTGGAGTGCCTATATAAGGCACTCCCTGCTTCAGAACCAAAACATACAGAAATACAGAGAAAAAACAGAGAGAAAGTCAGAGCATTGTTCTTGCTCTGAAGTTAGGAAACATATTCCTAAAGGGTTGGTGAGTGACAAAATAGTGAGGTTAGTATTTTTAGGTTGGGAAACACCTTGTGAGCCACTATTTTGATTTATCTCTGTATATCTATTATTTGTAATAGTAGAAGAAATATTCTGAGTTTTGTCCGTGGACATAGCCCAAAGTTAAGGGTGAACTACGTTAAAAATCCTGTGTCTATTTTACTCATTTTATTTTTCCTTTTCACAAAATACACTCGTTGCGCCCAACATGAATTTAGTGTTAGTTAACACAACAAAAAATATGAGCAAATTAAACGGGAAGTAGCAATATCTAGGACCAATGTTCTGCAATCCGGACCGGTCATCGAACCGGTGGCTTTATTGGTCAGCGGTTCGACCGGTTCAACCACCGGTCAAACCAGTGTGACGTAATAATTATATTTAATTATATATAATATTAAAAATATTTAAAAAATTCAAAAAATAAAATAAAAATAAAAAATAATTGTCGGACCGGTCAATTGACCGGTTCAGACTTGATCAATTGATAGCTAATTTTGAAGGATAAACCGGACCGGACCACCGACTGGTCACCGGTCTGACCGACCGGTCCGATCCGGGTTTAAAAACAGAGTGTAAGACAAACTAAGCATATACTGGTAGTGGGTTAGCATCAAACGATGTTGAAATAGAGGAGGGGAAGACTAAACTAAGTAAACAGTAGGTCAGCCTTCCTGTTTCTCTCACAATGAAAAACAGAGTGAACAGAGGAACCCTGTTTCGTGAAAGGAAATGGCCATTAAGTACTTCGATTTTAGTTAATATTTACCCATTTTTTGCAATTCTTTTCTGTAAAAATTGAAGCTTTTGTTTTTATATATAATAATGTTAACCGAAATTTTTATTTTCTTGTGATTTTTGTGGCCTTGTAAACAGATAACATTTTGTGGGAAAATTTCGAGTTCTGTGGTGAGGACTTTTGGAATATCATTCTCACCTCTGCTTTCAAGCCACGTGTATACCAAAATGTGACTCTTACCTTAGCCACGTCCACTAGAAGCTCATACTCTTCTGTTCAATTATTCTTCATCCAATTCAATTCACCTTTTGATATTTGGATACAAATGTTGAATTGGGCTGGACTTTTCTTTTCAATGTTGGATTGGTTTTAGACTCAAGAACTCACATTCATGCATGAGGCTTTGGTGTAAAAGTCTAATTTGAATGATGGTGTCAAGTCAAAATCTAGGATCAACTCGACTTAATCTATTCTCAAATTTATAAACGATAAATAGGGTAAGGATCAGGTCTTAATAGTCTTTTTCTAAGTTTGATTAAATTTGATTTTAATATATTAATTTTAAATAATCATAGTTCATTGATTTGTTATAATCACTTAAGTTAAAATATAACTAAAATGTTAATATAACATTTAGAACATTTTAGTTATATTTCTAATAGATTAAATAAAGATTAATAGTTATATTAATAAAGAGTTTCTTTTTTATATGACTTTTTAAAATTAAAATAAGGGACTATAATGAAATACTCAAAACATTATTTTTGACAAAAAAAAAAGTTACATAATTTCTTTAAATATAAAATTTCACATCATTTGTCGGTAGTAAAATCGGTCCCTCTTAAAGTCACCGAAATTCCATCAACTCAAATGACATTGATTTAATTGTGTCTTGGAGCTGGGGGCGAGCGGCGAGGAGGCGGACGGCGGCGACGTGGCGGACGGATCGGTGGCGGACGGATCGGTACTTCATCATTTTTAACCATTAGTTACATTAATAAAATGTTAATAATATAATGTTTTAAAATTTTGAATAAGTTTAAGTTTGAATTTGTAGCTTTACCTTTTTTGTTTGGTCCTGACGGTGCTAGTCGCTTGGACTCGGTCACGAAGTCTTTGGATTGGGTATATCCAAGTTCTGGCGTAAGTAAGCCGCCATTAATCTTCTTCGGAGTAACCATTGCTCTTGCTTCCACTGACCTGCAACTTGCAATCATGAGTATTATCAGCAGCAGAGCGACATATCTTTGATTTTCCATCAGATCTATATATATATATATATATAGCGATATGCTCTATCTCTGGACTGAAAATCGAATATGGAGAAAGTAGAGTAATAGAAGAAAGGTGTTGTGTTTTGTGGTTCTGGTAAGGCGCCCTTTGCATATATAGAGACCAGGGAGAAGGGTGTGACTCTCTACGAAACTTCATCAATCAACATCTTTCGAGGCGAGCACTTTCAGTCAAAGACTGACAGCTGAAGACTAAAACAATTTATTTTCTTGGGATTGGGATTGTTGTGGTGGTCCCTTGCTGTCCGTTGTCTTTACAATGGGCTGAGCAATAAATAGACAGTTATAGGTTAATTTTTTAGCCCCTAGTTTTCGGCTTTTAATTTTAAGAAAATTTTATATAATTAATATGAGAATTTGAGAGGTTGGAAGATTAAGGGGGTGCTTGGTTAGGGGTAATGGAAAAAAATGTATGGGAATGGAATTAAAACTTGTATTTGGCATCAAGTTAAAGGTATGGTTATTTCAGTTATGCCTTCACCTAAATTTATATATATATATATATATATATCATCATTATCGTACTCAGAAATGGTTGTTTTCTTAAAACAGGTAACATTTCTGTGTTCATTTCTGTGTTGGAATATAATTCGCACCTCTGTTTTCAAGCCACGTGTATACCAAAATGTAACCCTATCAACGTCCACTACAAGCTCATGCTCTTTTGTTCAAAAATCTTCATAGTTCCACTTCCATTAATGGATTGGACTCAGATTCATGCATTATTTGATCCAATCTGCAATTTTCTAGTCTTAGGTTAAGTATGCGTTTTGGCAAATCAAATTAGGTTTAGTCTGAAATTAACGAGTTGAATATAAATTAATGAAGTTTAGGTCTAAAAGGTCGGTTGAAAGTTTAATATCTTCTCAAAATGATATTGTTTTTGTACTGTAAATGTAAGAAAATTAAGATTAAACTGACATTATTTTTTAATCAAAACATTATAATTAAACTCAATCAAACTTTAAACTAATCTCGACCTATCTATTAAGATAGTCATCCTTGAACTCAACTCATCTTAATCTATTGTCAAACTTATAAACGATTATATCAAATAGGGATTAGGTCTTTTTTTTCTTCCAAATTTCATTAAATTTGGTTTTAATATGTTAATTTTGGATCATTAGATTTGATTAATTTATTATAGTTCGTTAAGTAAAAATATGGTAAGCTTGAATTTGAGTTTAAATTAAAATTTAAATAGAATTGGGTGAAACTAAATTTGATTTAATTTATTATTTTATTTACGAATCTTTGAATATTTAAGTTTTGAAATTTTTTTAGAATAGTGTTTATGACACGTTTAATTTATTTAAAATATATATTAAAAATGATAATAATTAAAAACAATTTAAAAATGATAATAGTTTAGAACACATTTAATCACTATTTTGATAATTGGACCCAATACCTATGTAAAACAATTATCGAGTTTCTTAACTATTTAAATATTTATGGGTGCAAATAAATAAGTTGGTACGTTTGTCACTAATGCAAGTTTCTTTCTCTTTTTGATTACTTCACCGTGTCAAACACTTTGTTTGAAACAATTATATAGGACGTTTACCTAAAAATTAACCCCTTAACTTAAATGTTAGTAAAAATACCCAAATAGGAGTTGTAACAATTCATATCCAAGTGAATTGAATTGTGAAAACATGGTTGGTAATGGGCGAGTTGGGTTGGGCTGAGCTTGCCCAAGCTCAACCTTAGTATGATAGCATTCTCATAAGACCCAAGTCCAGTCCTAGGCTTGATTGGTTCGAATAGCTTAAAGTCGGACCTGATCCATCTTGACCTGATTTTATTTTTATTTTCAACAATAAAAATTGAAGACAATGTTATTTTTGACAAAACAATGTCATTTTCTTCATAACAATTGAGCTTTAAGTCAGGTTAAGACTGGATAGCCTGAATTTGAGGCTCAATTTTTAAAAAATTAGACCTAAGATCTGGTCAAACTGTATGTAACATGTTGACTTCAAATCAAGTAGGATTAGGCCAGGTTGACCCTGAACTTAATTGTTAAGCCTACATGGACCAAATATAAATTATATAGATTCCATCTATTATTACTTTTTGGCCCCGTTTGGTTGGCAAGAAAGTAAAGTTAATCTGGAATCTGATTATTTGGAAAGTAAAGATATTTACATGTTTGGGTGTTTATAAAAATTTTAATAGAAAAGTTGGTGGATTTTTATTATAATGTTTGATATGCAATAGTATTTTATAGAATGTAATTTAATTTTAACTTATTATTCCAATTATATCCTTTTTACAAACAAAACAAAAATTAAATTAAAAATCTAATAATAATCACTGTAAAACTAAGTCCAACGACAGATCAAAATCTTCGAACTTGCTAGGTTAAATGATTCTCTGCGAGCCTTTACCGATTTGTCGTTGTCCTTGTATACATCTCAATCCATTTTCTCGGCATCCAAACAGAGCGTTTCCCACCTTCATCAAATCCACGACCTCCAGCCGATCTACGGCCACCGCTTCTTCACGCCCCCAACAGCCTGTGTCTGCTTTCAAGACCTGAGTCTCCCTTGTCTTGGCTCTCGCTACCCAGGCGTCCAGTGTTTCTCAGCAATGTATAAACTGTTCCTTTTGCTTCAATTCAAGTTCGTTGAGTGTTCTTAGTTTTTTGAGAAAAAAACTTCGTTGAGTGTTGTTTCTAAATTTCATTATTTTTTCATAGTTTTCTTTGAGTCGGCGAATGAGACTACCAAGTATGTATTCCTTAAGAGGTCCGAAAGCAGGAATATGGAAGAAGCTTTGATGGCAGGTAACTTTTTATCACTCTTGATTGTTCAATTGATTTGAATAATTCCGTTCCATTTGATGTTTATGTTTTTTTTTTATCCTATCTTATTTCTGAAGTTCCGGATCTTGAAACTAATTAGAAGAGAACAGTACGAGATTAGAGAAGTTGATTTGGGCAAAGCTGATTTATGTGAACATATTTTTTTTGCAGTTCCTTTTACAAGAACATGGTGAAGGTTGCAAAGTGTGTCCCGTATAATAAGGTTATAAATTGCAGTCTTTTTCTTGTATTTTTATTTGTAACCAGTTCAAACTGCCTAAATTTCTTCTTCGATTGCAGTTATTGTGCTTGTATTCAAATGTAGCTTCCCACATGCAGGTTGTGGGCATTTTCGGTTTCACTGGTGAAGATCATATTGGGAAAATTAGTTTTCTACCTCTGCAGGTTAGTTGCTTGTTCATGCATATTGACAGATATGAGTTACTCTTGCCTATTCAAGTATGAATGTTATATCAGAAATGTTGACACTAAGAGACTGGAATTACCATTTTTTGTGGGCTCTGCTTGTATGACCATAATCAACTTGCACCCCTGGAAAGGATATCAAATGCTCCATTCCTGTTTTTGCAGGAAGTTCCATCATTTGTCCTCACCTGTTCTCTGGCAAAGATCACCTCTGCTGCTTAATTCCATGTGCTATCGACCAGGTCATGCCCTTTCAGTGCTGAAGATCTGTTCAATCTGAATGCAATTTACTCCAAATGCTGCTTCAGCCTCTGACATCATTTTCTTGATTGCACTGTAGTATAATCCCACATTTATGCTTCCATTTCAACGCCATAATGAGATTGCGTTAGGAGTAGAAAGGAGACAAGATTAGTTGTTTGAGGGAATATTAGTTATTTATCTCTTAAGTAAACCGAGGTGAATGCAGTTTTTCAAGTTCTTCTTTTACAATTTTTTTCCCATTATCTATCAGAAATCTGTACAACTGCAATGTTTGCCAAGAAATTTAATTGATTTTGAATATGGATTGCCTTGAGAATTAAACTTTGTCAGATTCATATTTATTTCTTGAGAAGCATGATCATTAAAATCTGAAAATGTTCAGCTGACAGGATGCAATAGAACTTATAATTTGCTATGTCAATGCCAGGGTGCTTAAAGAATGAGAGATGAGCAACACAAATTTCTTTCAGAATAGTACATTCACAAACCCTCACGTTGCTTGAAGTAAATCTCAAATGCTCGGCTAACAGGAAATAATATAACTTATAATTTGCTATGTCAATGCCAAGGTGCTTAAAGAATGACAGATGAGTAACACGTTGCTTAAAGAATATATGGCCCTGCCTCCGAAGAAATACAATTATTATCCAACAACTGTTCTTTAAGAAGATTCCTACTGTCTAAATTTTTTTTTGCTCCTCTTACGTTTCTTCACTTGATTCATCTAACGACTGCAAAAGTATGAAACCAAGCTGCAACAAGGATCAATTAAATTCACAAGTCAATCTAGAATTTAAGCAGAACTAATGAATAAACACTAAAGCTAGACATAATGCCATACTTAACTGCAGAGCATCAACAATGTTGGCAAGAAATTTGTGTACATAGTATAAGCTTTATACACCTAATTGATGCTCAAATATAGTCCATATAAGTTTCAAAATTAAAAAAATTCAAAATATTAAATACTCCATCATTTACCGATCTTTTAATTATTTTTATGGAGATATGTCATAATCTTCAGTGCTACAATATAGATGAATTCTCATCCATAACATAACATTTTGTTCCAACATGAACATGTGAAATGCACCATTTTTAACAATTTCAAATTTATAATTAAACTTTAAATATTCATTTGAAAAATAAAATCAATATCCAAAATATACAAATCTTCAAACTGAAATCAATTTCCTAAAATAAATGGGAATATAAAATGTATTTTCTAATTTTAAAACAAAACTAGTATATAAAATTAAATTGCAACCTCTAACAAGCTCCACACATGAGCGCATTTTGTTTCCATATAAGATATACTGCTCACTTCTCATTAACTTCCTTGAGTTTTGCATATCCTGCAACTCATTTGTAATATGAATTTAACAATCAAAATCTATCCATCTTATGTTATGATAAATTTCGGTCATATTAGATTCAAAGCAAACTATTGAGATTAGATTGCCTTTCTTTTCAAGTTATTCCTTATGTTTAACACAATCCTTCTTCATGTATTCTTTTTTCTTGCAAAAGAAACACTTGGATTCTTCTTAATGTCAACTTGGGCAATATTTGACCTTTTTTTCCTTGAGTTGACTTGATTTTTCTTCTTTTCTTGAATAATCATATGTGCACTCTGCTGACCCTCTCTGTTCCATCAATAATCTTCCTTCCTCTTGAAAACATGCGATCATTAGTTCATTTATCAACCACTTATCTTGATGTATATTATAAGAGATTTTAAAGGGTGTATACTGTAGTAGAAGGGTGTTCAAAATGTAATGCACAAGGAAAGAATCAGACATTTCAACCTTGAGTTTCTTTAACTGAGTCACAATGTCCTTCGTTTTCAAGATATGCCCACTCACACCTCCAACATTAGTGAGCCTTGTAGATGAAAAAACTTCATAAGTACTTTGAATTACGTTTCAAACTGCTTATAAATAACTTTCAGTAGAGTATGTACATTGTCACGTTGTCATGAATACGGGTTCCTCTATCTCAAAAAAATCCATTTATGGCGATAGACTCGCAATTTGGGTGAATATCACATTAATACTTTGGGCTTTGACAAATAGATTAACCATTCAAAACTTAGAAGAAAAATATAAAAATTCATACTTTTTATACCGAGCAATTAAAATAAGAATTTTTTATTTCAATGTCTAATTTTTAAAATAATATATTTTATATTAAAATTTTATTTTTTGCTAACATTTTAGTTATATGCCTATAGATCACATAAAGATTAATAATTATATAAATGAAGTTTTTTTTCACACTGACTCTTTTAAATTAAATAAGTGATCACAATGAAATACTCGAACATATTTTGACGAAAATGAAAAGTTACATAATTTCTTTAAATATAAAGCTTCACATCCTTGGTAGTAAAATCAGGTCGTCAGGACAGCTCCACCGAAATTTCATTGATCCGAACGACATTGTTTTAACTTTGTCTCGAAGCTAGTGGCCATGTTCCGGTCCTTTGTCATTCTTAACCATGAGTCACGTTAATAAAATGTTAATAAATATAATGTTTTAAAAATTAAAAAGTTTAAAATTAAATACTTAAATAAACATATTAAAAATAATACTTTAATCCGTTATTTCTTTTATGAAATAATATCTTATAATATATACGCAATCTCTTATCTAGGTGCCAAACTTTCGTATCTTACTTTAAAGATCTTTTGTTTTTTAATTTAAATGCACAAAATAAAAAATTAAATAATTCTTAAAAAGAAATTTTATATTATTAAAATTTTATATAAGTTTTTTAAAAAGGTAAATACGAATTTATACGTTTAAACTAAAATTTAATAAAAAACAATCTTTAAATTTGTACCATGATTGTTTGGTCCCGACAGTCCTCTTGGCTTGGACTCGGTCACGAACCCTTTTGATTTGGTATATCCAAGTTCTGGCGTAAGTTAAGCCGCCATCCGCATCTGCATGTCATTGAGGACATAAGGCTGTTGGTGAGGCGTGAGTGGGCCTGTTCTATGGTTCATGCTTA
>JANTNU010000235.1:1661335-1673085 GCA_024752395.1 Erythroxylum havanense | reverse complement strand
GAATAAGACCTTAAACTATTTCTAGATATTTTATTATTATCAAAACATAAAGGGATTTAATTTGTCAACCACCATTGATCCAACAATTGCGACGTGGACTATGCTGGAGATAGAATTGAAAGGAAGAGCACTAGTGAAGGATGTCACTTTCTTGGCTCAAACCTAGTTTCCTGGTCAAGCAAAAGAAAAAGCTTAATCGCTCTATCAACTGCCGAAGCCGAGTACATGTCTGCCGTAAGCTGTTGTTCATAAACATTGTAGATTAAATATCAACTGGAAGATTATTCAGTTCAAGAAGAGGAGATCCCACTCTATTGTGACAACACCAGTGCCATCAATTTATCAAAGAACCCAATACAGCATTCGAGAGTAAAGCATATCGAAGTCAGACATCATTTCTTGAGAGACTACGTTCAAAGAAAGGTAGTGCGACTACAGTTCATTGAAACATAGTATCAATGGGAAGACATCTTCACTAAACCATTGAGTGAAGAACGGTTCAAGGAAATCAGATGGAACCTTAACATGGTTATGTTAAACGACCAGTCAAGTTAAAGAGATCGTCAAAGTTAACGGCGTCAGAAACAGTGGTTTACAGCTGGTAACTTCTCTCACAAGGAAGTTGTGGAGGGAAAATCTCATAGTCTTGAGGATCCCAATGATTCTAGAACACACCGGATAAGACCCCTATGAAGTAGTTTGAAATTAAAATCGTTACGGTTACTCTCAAATGCGTTTCATCTCTTTTCGAAAACTCTCGAAATCTACTTTACCTTTGAAGAACACCTTACCAGAGCCAATTCCTATTCAGAATCAATGGAGTCAGCTATGATCTATGGAACATATGTGGACTTCGAATCTCTGAGGAAAGATGGTATGGACATTGAACCGGAGATTGTTGAGGCTGGATGGAGGAAATTTTTTCAGGTGCGGGAACCAGTCTATACTGATGAAGTATATGACTTCTGGAAGAAAGCGCAACTGGTAGATAACACCATTGTCTCCACAGTAGATGGAGTATCTATTATTGTGACAAAGGAGATAGTGGAGAAGGTAACTGAATGCTCATCAGTTGGAGAAACTCTATCAACCAAAGCCGGATGGATGTCCAAGGTTAGTATGAAGGAAGAAGATGTCAGAAAACAGTTATATGGAGCTAAGGAGCCATGGGAGAGGAAGACCTCAAGTCTGGTCCCAAAGGCTAGGGTTCTTCATGCGATTCTGTTTAATTGCATCTTACCAAGAGCCGGGTCAAGGCATCTAGTGACTACCTTGGATGAGCAATGTTTGTTCTATCTGTTAAATCGTCGTCCAATAGACCTACCATTTTTTATTTTTCATTATATGGTTAAGGGGATGAAGGATACCAACAATTATCCTTAAGGCATGCTACTTACAAGGATTTTTAGGGAATCCAGAGTCCTTCTTCACAAAGGAAATAGAAGGATGATATCTGTCAAGAGTACTATTAACTCTGATACGATAAGAAGAATGGGCTTAAAGGTGGTGATAAAAGAAGAAGCAGATTCTACAAGGAAAATAAGAACTGAGGGGGAGCGTGTCTTGAAGAAGTCTCACGCTACAAGTTCTCGATCTCAAGTAAGTATGAGATTGCCTGTAGATGAAAGAAGAAAACTATCTGGAAGACCGTTGATAAAACAGGCGAGTCCTCAAAGAGAAGTAAGCCTAGTTTGGAGGACAGATGAAAGTGCGCCGAAAAGAAAAGGAGAGAATCTTTTGGGTGAAATTTCGAAGAAGGCGAGGAGATCACCTAGGATTCGTACTCTATGACAACAGGAAGAAAAGAGAACCAGATAGCAGACTCAGGCAAAAGGTTCTGGATCTCGGGCACCAAAGGCAACAAGATCTCTTGTCTCAATTTTACAAGAAGATACAGCCAGACAGGCTAAGGAGACTGAGAAGAAGAGGAAGTTGGAGTCTGAGAAGAAGAAATCTCAAGTTGAGAAAACTCCGAGACTGACTGAGGTAGTGGAGAAGACTGCTAGGGAAGTTAGTCAAAAGAAGGATACTATTGATGCTGCTCAAAAGGAAAAGGAAATTGAGAATAACAGAGTTCAGGAAACTTCCACTGTTGTCCAATAGGAGGAACCAGCGGAGCTAAGCCTGGTTCAATCTATTCCCTTCACTGGTCAACAAGAGGCAACAGCAGAATTAAGCTTGGTACAGGTACCACAAGAAATATCTGATGAACCTAGTCTGGTTATACCCAACTATTCTGAATTTTTGACAAAGGATAAGTTGGAAATCAGACTGGTTGAAGTTGTGACCAAGAGGAGGACTGCAATTGCCATTTGCGACCAACCAAGGAGGAAGATAAAGGCTGTTCTACAACCTATTTCGATAAATAGTGAGACATGGCGTTTACTGAATGAAGATAAAAAGACTTTCTATGATGTCTTGAGGGATGCTGCTACAAAGCCATATCCTATAAAAATATCCAGCAAACCATGTACTATTTATCCAATAACAGAGAAGACGGTGATAAAGGTTGTGCCGGATATTTAGCATAGATGATATCCTTTGGATTTGAATAAGGGAAAGATGAAGCTATATCCTGAAGAAATAAGTGATGATCTATCCGCAGATCAAATTGAAGAAGAAGTACGTCGAATTGATGCAGCATGTGCTTCAAAAGAGAACACTGACGAAGTAGGTTGCAGCTTTACGGATAAGAATGAAGAATGTCCAGTAGGGGGAAGATTGATAACAGGGACGTTTATTGAATCCCTTGTACAGACAGTGATGCATATTAGGCCTCTATCTAATACACTGTCTATTGAAGCTGAAGCCATACCCCTGCAAGGAAGATAGTTACTCATGCCACCTGCTCCTTTTGATTTAGATCTTCCTAAATCTAATCTATTCGTTCATCCACCAAGTTTTGAGGATGTTGAAGATTGCATTCCATCCTCGGATATGTTACAACAATTGCGTTCATTGCACCCTCAGTAAATAATGATCAACCCTCCTCACCGTTTGACTCTCAAGCTGAAATCAGCCACTTACGCGAAGAAGTAAACGAGATGAAGGAGATGATGAATCAGATGAAGAAGATGATGACAGAACTGATAAAGAGTCATCGCCATTTATCATTTTTTATTATAACAAATAGGGAGAGAAGAGAATGGAAGGCAGCAGAAGAGAATGGAAGACAGCAATCAAAGAATCTCAAAGGGTGTGATTGAAGGAGTTGAAGAAAAAGAAAGGAAGAGAAAGATTTTTGAAGATAAGTTTTTTTTTATGTTTAAACATTGTATTTTGTTTTCTTTTTATGTATATGATTTGTTATCATCAAAAAAGGGGAGATTGTTGAGTCAAAATGACTTTACATATATAAGATTTTGATGAATAACAAAGAAGTAATAAAAGCATACATAAAATAGAAAACAGACAGACGGAGAATGAAAAATAGACGCAGAAATCCAGACGGAGAAAAGCAGACGAAGAAACACAGATGCAGACGCAAAATGTAAAGCAGACGCAGAAGCAGACACAAAATGAAAAGCAGAAGCAGACGCAGACGCAAAATGAAAAACAGACGCAGAAGTAGACGCAAAAATACAGACGCAAACATGCAAATGCAGAAAACAGATGCAGAAATCCAGACGGAGAAAAGTAGACGCAGAATTCAAAAGCAGACCCAAGAATCAGTTCGAGTTAGTTTCAGAACTCAACTGATTAACCGTTTCTTTCAAGAAACAAGAATCAAGAAGCAGTTACAGACGAAGGCTATAAATATAAGTCAAAGTCAAAGATTGCAAAGTTAGCAAAGAGTTGATTAATTGATTTACGTACCCGAACGAGAAAGCTTGTCTGTAAGACAATTGAGCAAATTAGCTGAGAGCTAGTATTACTGTAACAGGTTTCAAATACCTTTGTAAGAAAGTAGTATAGATAACCTGCAGAGGCTAAGAGTGAAAGAATACTGAGTGTAGAGACCTGAAGAGGCTCGGAAAGAATACTTGTAAACATTGAAGAGATAGTAAAATCTCATAAAGACTTCTGAGGACTGGACGTAGCCCACGGTTTGGGGTGAACTAATATAAAATCACTGTGTCAACTTCTATCTATTACATCTCTCTTTAAAGTTCAAAGTTTTGTTATTACTTAAATTCTGAAACAAGTTTTCAAAGTTTTGATTAATTCGAGATTACTGAAGTTTCTGTAAAAGAACTTGTTTCTTAACAAAACAGTTTTGAAAGAGTTTTCAAAAAGGGGAATACACAATTCAACCCCCCTTCTCATGTATTCATTATCATATTATAAGCATTGTACTAACGTGTGATTCACTTCAAGACTTAGGTTCCATGACTATGAGATTATGACTGTGCATCATATGTGATTGTTATACATGGCATATTTTGTATTTAATGAATTTTATAAAATGCATGATCAGATAAAGGCGTTGTGACCGGAGTACCCAGTATAAAAACACTTACACGTTGAGCTTTGCTTTGTGATTTTCTATTTCTGCACTTAGAGCTTTGCTCCATGATTTCTATTTTGACTAAGCCCATTGGGCTGGTATCTGTATATATGTGTGAAAGGCACTCGGTTACAACAATAATAACAAATCTGGAGTCTCAAATGCATTTGTATTTGTAAATAACTATTCTGAATTCGCAATGATAACATGATATGCCAGAAAAAAGTGAATATTGAATTATTCATGAATTCGCAATGATAACATGATATGCCAGAAAAAAGTGAATATTGAATTATTCATGATCTGAATGAATATAAGTGAGATCTATGATTTTGTGTACTTGACCTGGGTGAAATCATCAATGATGGTTCACTCATTAAGTTCGCAAAACTCATAAAAATTACAACGTGACTTTTCAGGTACGAGACAAGAGACCTAGTCTCTTTAATCGGATTAGAGGAACATTTTGGACTTCGTTATGGCTCAAAGGTTTGTCAGCTAATATCAGAAGAGTTGTAATTTTGTATTTTGTAGTTTCTTGTCTAGAACTTCTATAAGGATTGTAAAATACAATGAAAGCTTTTGTCAATGAATGTAATGAATGGTTTTAAAATTTGATGACTCTTAATTATGTTAGATGATACCATGTGCAAGTCAGATATGTGTTTTGCTCTAACATACTATTATCATAAGATATGTACTTAAATGTCTTTGGATGTTTGGGTATATATCTTATGGTTGTGAGATGTTGTAGTTTTGGCCCGGATATCTTTGAAACTCCTGCATTCTTTAATGTTGATCCTGAAATACTAGCAAGCACATCAAGGTACCTCAAACATATAATATTTAAGCTCAAAAGCTTATACTAACCCTTAAAACACTTAAAACACAAATAATTAAGAAACTAACACAATTATAAGCTAACCACATTATAAATGATCGAATTAACGGCTAAACACATATCAAACTATACCCCAAAACATGATGCAATTTACACTTGTCAACATCCCTGCAATTAAACGTTTGCTTGTCCTCAAGCAAACAAAATAACCAACAACACAAAATCGTATAGTACACAATGCAATAATGAGACAATGGCTTAAACTTCATGAAAAAAATTTAACTCTAAACATAATCCTTCAAGTTATTCCAAATCATTAACATGTAAAATCTGCGTCTAGGAGCTCTAGACTAAATATATATGTTAATCAAGACCTTAATGTCAAGTTTATTCACCCTTTCCAATTATACACACACATTAATAATTATTTGGTCATTTAAACTTTATAACTAGTCCTAAGTACATTTTCATGAAAAGTTAGGCTATTTACAAGCTCGGAAGGTTTTCATTAGAAACATTCCTTTTTTATTACTTTTTATAGACATGGACCTAGTCTTTTTATAGGGAGGCAAACATTGTTGACGAATGTCGATTCGGTTACTTGACTAAGTCATATTTTTATTTAAGTTACTTAGTTGGAATGTCATTGTAGCATTTTGACGTAAAGGCACACATTTTTGATGCGTGTCGATCCGATTACTTGGCTACATCACGTTCTCAACTAGCTACTAACACTATTCGTAACCTGAAGGCCAGTGGAATAGTTATTTATTTAAAATTTACAAACACACACATTTTTTTAATTAATGCCTATCGTGTTGCTTTAGCTACTCGTTTTTATGAAAAAATAATAGCAAAGCTACTTAGTTGGAGTCCTAAAATTATGAATGAATGTGATAACTTATTAAAAAATAAACTAACATTGAATCCTAATTAACTTGAATATTTTGGCCAAAGAACCCAAATCACTACTTTTGCGAGTTAACGACTCTTCACAACCTAATAGATTATGTTCAAAATTAAATCGATTTCAATCCATCTAAACCATCGATTCATTCACACAATTCACAATATGCAACCTAAATACACTATCATAATAATATGCAAAATTCACACTCAAAGCAAAACACACAACCCTCCCCACATTTGAACAACACATTGTCCTCTGTGAGAAGGAGACAAACAAACACAAAAGGAGGAATGAAACACAATATACAAAGAACATAAGAAAAAAATACAAACAAAAATGAAAAGAGAAGGGTTAGAAAACGAACTCATCAGGGTGATTAAGGTGGGGATGGTGTCGAAGATAGAGACAAATCTACTAGATGCCCGAGATTATTGTCTTAACTTGGATTTGCTTAAAGAGAGAGAATTAGTGATCCTATATCAATTCAAATTATTAAAATTTTATTTAAATTTCAAAACAACTCTAACTAAACACAACAATTTAAATCTAACTATTGAACATGCTAATTTATAGTCATTAGCTTGGCCTCATATCATTAGAAACTCAATCAAGATCAATTATGAGCAGATTGCTCTCACCCTTTTTGTTCAACATCAATTTCATAGCCTGTAAGTAAGCTACAAATTGCAAAATGATCAGAAGGACAATATTGATAAAATTATGAAAATAGATTAGGCTCAATAATGTCCTTTTCATTAAAAATTGTCAATAAAATAAGGAATAACAAAACTCACTGAATCTTTTATTAATTCTAGCAGTTTTTTTGGTAAAATGGTGACCTTCAAGGGCAGAGACTTTCATAGCTTCTCTGATGTTTTTTGTCATCTGTTCTTCTTCCTCATGTTTCTTTGAAGATTCGATATCATCAACTCTTATGAATGGTATTATTAATGAGTAAGGTAGAGGAGGAATAGGGAGGGAACTCATTCTTTTTTTCATTTTTTTCTACTTATCTTGCTCTTCTATAGAGTGGGTTTCAATTGGTCTATCTATTGGTTCTCCTAACTCTTTCCCACTCCTAAGTGTGATAGCCTTAACTTGCTCATTTAGATATACTTCTGTGTTACTCGAAATATTTCCCACACTTTTTGTAGAAAACACATTGGCAAGCTATTCCACTTGAACCTCCAGGCTAAGAATAAAAGAGGTATAAGTCCTTATTACTTGGTCAATTTGCTCTTCTAACCTCTTCCAAGCGTCATCCACACTTATGAGCTTGTTTATGATCTTGTTCAGTTTGAAATCATAGTCATTGTATTTGTCTTGTTGATATCCATTTGACCCCTAATTTCTAAACTGAAGCTCAGTATTGTTAGACAAATGAAAATTTTGGTGGTTATGCCACCCCAACTGATATATGCTAGAATAAGGATTATTATCTCCCTAACCAACTTGTGTTCCATTAAAGTTAAATTGTTCCACATTGTTGTTTTCCCCTAAGAAGCAATCAGTTATGATATGATTCATATTCATGTTACGTTACTCTAACTAGAGAGGAAGAGGTGGTTTTTAGGCTATTCAATTATTTAGTTAGGTTGTTGATTTCAACCTGTAATGTTTTCATTGAATTTGCAGAGGCAATCATTCCTCCTGGGTCCTAAAAGGTTGACTGCTCTCTACTTCATTCTAATGTCCAAAGACAACTAGTGTATGCTATTGTGTACTACTTCAACTGTTTTCCTCATGAATGATCCTCTAGCAACTGCGTCTATAGCGGTCTTTGTGGGTTGATTAACTCCAGTGTAGAAAGTTTGAAATAGGAATTCATTGGGTAAGTTATAATGAGGATAACTTCTTTGCAACTCCTTATACTACTCCCATACTTCATGTAAAGACTTCCCATCATTTTACTAGACATTGATAATTTCCTTGATTTGTCTTATTGTCTTGTTTAGAGGGAAATATTTCTCTAAAAAAGCTTGCAGTAACTGCTCCCAAGTTGTGTTATTTGCTGGGTGAAGAGAATTCAGGCCTTAACTTGATCCTTAAATGTAAAGGGAAAGAGTCTCATCCTAACAACATCCTCCGACATCCCAATAAATCAGAAGGTGTCATAAATTTCTAAAAAAAATAGCTAAATAAGCATTAGGACCCTCATAGGCTAATCTATAGAATTGCACGTTGGTTCGCAGCATGTTTAGTAGTGATGGTTTAATCAAGAATGTTTTCGCTTCCACTGGTGATCGTGTAATCCCTTGATGATGGGCATTGACCTGCAGCCTTATGACGTCCATAAGGGTTTGTTGCTCTCTATAATGTATTTCCTCCACCATCGTTCTTTCCATCTCTTTTTAGTATTCAACTATTGAGATTCCCTATTGTTTTCTGGTGATATCCAAGTTGATGTGTCGTCTACTTTATTCCCAACTTCTCTTTTCTTCTTTTTCAAAAAAGAAGATGGAAAAGCCTTAGACTACAAGAATTGAACTAATTGCCTCCCCGATAATAGTGCCAAAAACTTTATTGGAGGTTTCATTATGTGTGAGTTTTAATTTTTAACCCTCGATAATTCACAAGTGCACAGTTCGTTAACATAGTACCAAAGGAGTCGATCCTACAAGGAGGGAACTAATCTTATCCTAAAATCTAAGGCCAGAACCAAATAACAACAATTTAATAAGCAATGAAACTAATGCTAGAATTTAATTCAATAAATTAAATTAAGAATCAAATGCAAAAATACTAATTACTAAGCAATTGCAACACACTCAATAATTAACCAAATGAAATTACCAATTGAGAGAAAAGGAATTTTATCTATCCTTAATGCTAAACTAACTGATTATGAATTATTGGGCTGTTGGTTCTAGACTATCCTAAGGTTGATTACTCTCTCTTGAGTTACAAACATTAACCCTAATTAGATTATGGAGGTTGCAATATCCCTATTCACAACCTATCCAAAACCCATAATTAGTTCAAAAGTTCTCTAATAAACTATCACAAACTTATACAAGATCTCTCTTCACATAAATTACTAATTTGATTTAATTCTGGTTTCTAGTAAATCACCTAACTCTTGTTCGTCCAATTTAATCATTTTTCACTCTATTCACCCTCTCAGTTTATTATCAAATTATGAAATTGCAAAATCAAACCACAACAATATCCAATAAACACATAAACAATCAGATTCTCATTAATTCAAGAATAAAATTTCAAAGGTGAGTTTAGAACATCATCGACATTCTAAATCCTATCGTCAACTATTTAATCTAATTCTATACAATAATAAAACCAAAAAGAATAGGAAATATAATCTAAAATGGATGATGGGAGGTAGCAATGTCGAGAAACTCCTAGTCTAAGAAGTACTTCGAGTCAGCTTCTTCTCATTTTTCTCTCTTCCTTTATATATCGATGATCTCTCTCTAGGGTTTCCCAAGGTGGCTACTGCCAAAGCTCTTGTCTTTGCCTCTTTTTGTTATTTTTATATCCTCTTGTGCTTTGGGTAACCATAGGATTTTTCTGGGATCCAAAAGGTCCAAAAATCTCTCAAAACTTGAAATTCTTGAGTATCTGCGTGTTTATCTGACAAGCGATGACTATACATGCCATACTAATAGCATGCCTTTTTATTTCATATTTAACTTTAATAACATAGATTAGCTACTTATGATTATCTAAAACTACTTGTACCTCTAAAAAAGTTTTTCAAGTTTTCCCATACCACTTTGGGTGAAGAATTAATCACCAAGGCCTTAATAATCTTCTTAACCTTCTTAACATTTTTATATAGATAGTCACTTACACAACAATGTCAACCAAGGCCTAAGATATTAGGATAAGGTCGTAGTAGAATAATTGCATCACCTATTGTAATGAATACTAGTGATGTGGGTATTGGCTAAGAATAGTTATATATCCTTTACAAGCTCAATGGAATGCTTTTCCGTCATTGTAAAACTTTAAATTTGCCTCCTTAATTCAGTAGTCTTATGTGGATGGAAAAATATCATCATGAATGTGTTGTACAGTTAATCTTTAAAAGAGTTCATATTGATAGGCTGTAGTCAACTTCTTAATCTTTCATGCATGGAAAGCACCTTATACAAAGCCCATCTTCTGTAAGCCCATTCAGGGAAAATGTTAAGATCATCAAATAAAACTCCTTGACGAATGTTACCGTCTTTTCACTAAATGATCCACCAAAAGTTAGGAACAAATGGAGATGGAATTGTTTAAACTTATAATTCCTCACCCTTTAACTCAATCTAATACATAACGGAGTGGCATTAATCATAGGCAATTAGATTTCTCCTGTGTACATCCTTTATGGGTGTTGGTACTCTATACTAAAAACCATATCGTCACAAAGTGTAACCACCTCTTCTCTCCTTTCCACTATATTCTTTATGGAAGTTCATTCGATTTTAGGATCAATTTGAAGTAGACTATCTAAGTGGTCATTCTTAGACCCCCTATTTTGCTTCACTAACTAAAAAACTAAAGGAAATCACAAGAAAAATAAAATAAAAATAAACTAAAATTAACAAGAATAGTACTTATAGCTCCTTAAAAATTGTGTTAAAAACTTAATCTAGTTTATATCTACAAGTATACAGAGTCAATCATATATACATTACAAAAATTGAAGGGATTCTAAATTGTCAATTCCTTAGAGAACTAGATCCTAAACCTATTAATCTTAGTTAAATAAGGAAACAATATAGAAACAGAGAATTGATTAAAGAGGTTTAATTATTAAACTAAAAAAATAAGATAAATATACTAACATAAAATTAGTAAGACATGTTGGACCCGGGTCCCGAATCCCTATCCCGAGGTGGCCCCTCGGGGTCGCCAGGTAGGGGCACGCCAATGAAGAAACGAAAACGTCCAAAAATAAGAAGGAAACAGCAGCGGGAAAGAGGAGGCCTCGCTGCGGCCGCGGCGAGCACCTCGCCGCAAGGGTTCGCCGCGGCCAAACCTAGCCTAGCCGCAGCGTGGGCAAACTCGCGGGTGCACGCCGCGACAAGGGACCAGCCTCGCGTCGCAGCGATCACCTATGGGCTGCACCGCAGCGAAGGACTGGGTCGCCGCGACGAGCTCCTCGAAAATGGACCTGATCCCCAACATCTATGCAATTTCAATTCACACATACGTTCTCATACATTCAATCACATATACATGCATTTTAACTATGAGTTAAACACCCCCATAAACCAAGGGACTTCATGCCATTACAATCCAAAGAAATTAAACAAGTATTCCTAACGAAGCACAATACATAACAAGGTTTCAATCAAAAATACATAAGAATGCTCAATGATGATATGCTTGGAAGGCTAGCCAAAAGTACTAACTTAATACAAAAGCTTCTAACTATCTTGGACTTTCCGATGCCTTGCAAGGATCACGATCTTCTCATTCTACTCCTGAGGAGTGGGAGATAATACGGTGAGCTGCGAAGCCCAGTGGCTTATACATTTATAGCCATTGGCAACGAGCCACACATTCAAGCATATACATATATATATCCAAGCATAAAG
>JANTNU010000235.1:1622551-1635700 GCA_024752395.1 Erythroxylum havanense | reverse complement strand
TATGGTTGGTAATGGGTGAGTTGGGTTAGGTTGAGTTTGCCCAAGCTCAACCTTAGTATGACAACATTTTATTAGGATGACCCAAGTCCAGCTGGAGGCTTGATTGGCTCGAATAGTTCAAACTAAATTTGATCTATTTTATTATTTTATTTATGAATCTTTAAATATTTAAGTTTTGAATTTTGATTTTTAGCATAACATTTATGACACATTTAATTTATTTAAAATATATATTACAAATGATAATAGTTAAAAAAACAATTTAAAAATGATAACAGTTTAAGACACATTTAATCAATATTTTGATAATAATTTGTACATTTGTCACTAATGCAAGTTTTTTTCTTTTTTGGGTTATTTCACTATATCAGAAACTTGGTTTGAGACAAACATACAAGACTTTTAATTGAAAATTGACCCCTTAACTTAAATATTAGTAAAATTAGTACCCAAATACGATTAGTATTTATGAAATTATATTGCTTAAATATTTATGGTTGCAAATCATTAAGAAGTTGGTATGTTTGTTACTAATGCAAGTTTCTTTCTCATTTTGATTATTTCATCATATCAGATACTTAATTTGAGATAACTTTATAGGACATTTAATTGAAAATTGACCACTTAACTTAAATGTTAGTAAAAATACCCAAATAGGAGTTGTAACAAGCCATATTCGAGTTAATGGAATTGTGGAAATATGATTGGTAATGGGTGAGTTGGGTTGGGTTGAGTTTGCCCAAGCTCAACCTTAGTATGATAACATTCTACTAGGACCCAAGTCCAACTGGAGGCTTGATTGGCTCGAATAACTCAAAATTGGGCTTGACTCAGCTTGACTTGATTTTATTTTTATTTTTACCAATAAAAATAGAAAAAAAATTATTTTTGACAAAAACAATGTTATTTTCTTTATATCTATTAGACTCTAGGTCAGGTCGAGTCTGGATAGCTTGAATTTTAGGCCTGATTTTTTTTTAAAAAAATAGACTGGAATCTGGTCAAACTATTTGCAGCATGTTGACTTCAGATCAAATAGGACTAGGCCAAGTTGACCCGAGCCTAATTGTTAAGCCCAGTGGACCAGATATAAATTATATAGATTCCATCTATTATTGCTTTTTTATGAATTTCTCTTTGATTTGTTAGTCTCCTTTCTCTTGATGTAGTCCATACAGATTTCAAATTTAATAAAATTCAATATTAAGTAATCCGTCATTTACCGATCTTTCAATTATTTCTACGAAAATATGTCATAATCTTCAATGCTACAATATAGAGGAATTCTCATTCATACCATAACATTTTGTTGCATCATGAAAATGTGTTGCATTGTAACAGATATTATCTTATAAATTAAAATGAAAAAGACCATCAAATAATGTATCATTTCTAACAATTTCAAATTTATAATTAAACTTTAAATATTCATTTGAAAAATGAAAACAATATCCAAAATGCACAATTCTTGAAACTGAAATCAATTTATTAAAAAAATGGGAATATAAAATGTATTTTCTAATTTTAAAACAAAATCAGTATATAAAATTAAATTGCAATCTCTAATAGGCTCAACACGTGAGCATATTTTGTTTTCATATAAAATATACTGCTCACTTCCCACTAACTTCCTTGACTTTTACAAATCATACAATTTATTTGTAATATGAATTTAATAATCAAAATCAATCCATCGTATGTTATGATAAACTTTATTCATATTATATTCAAAGCAAACTATTGAGATTAGATTGCCTTTTTTTTCAAGTCATTCCTTATGTTTAACATAATCCTTCATCACGTGTTTTTTTTTTTTTTTTTTGCAAAAGAAACACTTGGATTCTTCTTTATGTCAACTTGGGCAAGTATTTGACCTTTTCCTCTTGAGTTGACTTGATTTTTCTTCTTCTTTTGAACAATCAGATGTGCACTCTGCTAACTCTCTCCCTGTTCCATCAACAAACTTCCTTCCTCTTGAAAACATGTGATTATTAATTTGTTTATTGACCACTTATCCTTACGTATATTATAAAAAATTTTAAAAGGCCTGTAATGTAATGGAAAGGTGTTCAAAATTTAATACACAAGGAAAGAATTATACATTTCAACCTCAATTTTCTTTAACCGAACCGCAATGTCCCTCATCTTCACGATATGCTCACTCACACCTCCAACACCAGTGAGCCTTGTGGAAGAAATCTTTATAATCAAGGTACTTGCAAGTACTTTGTCTTAAGTTTCAAATTGCTTATAAATAACCTTTAGTAGAGTATGGACATTATCATGTTATTCTACATAATCATGAATGCTAACAAAAATTTTGGTTTTTATGAACATCACACTTAGGTGATTAGATCGCTCCCAATATTCTTAATGAGCAATTTCAACTGCAGTGCTAGCCTTAATTACCTTAGGGGTTTCATCCTTCTAGATATCATAATCAATGTCTATCCACTAGAGATGAAGAAAAATTCTCTCTTTTCGAATCTTATAATTTCCATCCCTCATTTTGGGAATTTCACAACTTGTCTTAAAGAAATTAATAGTTTGAATAGCTGCATAATTTAAACATACATGCTACTTATCAATAAATTGAGGCTAACAAACAATATATATATGTTGTACCAATGTAAACATATCTTAAAAGACATAAATCAAATGACATAAAAATTACTTGCGGCTAAATCTTTAATTCAAACATATCTATGTTAAACTTTATAATAAAATTATCAATTATATTCTAATTAATTCCTAATACTTTTGGGAAATTAGGAAAAATAATTTGATATTTTATCCTAATAAATCATTCAAATATAATAAAAATTCTCGTGTAATAAAATTTATTATACTAAAATAATTAAATACAATTAAATGCCTAAACTCTTTATATGATTAAGGTCGAGGAAACGCAATCCCATGTGCATATGCTAGCAAAAGAGAATATAGTGCAGGGAGAGGGCTGTGCCACACCTGCTCGCCACGTACAAAGCCCGCGCCTATACGGACTAGGTGGTCAACGCATTGATTACCTTCACGCAGGACATGAGCGGTAATACACAGTGAGCCATGGGCTAGAAAGGAACGGATATCATAGATCACATTGGCTAAGGGATGAAATTTTAGATCCTCTGAAAAATAACTTAGGCATTTAAGTGCTTCCTTTGAGTTGGATTCAATAATCAATCCGTCATATTGAAAATTCCTGGCAAAAACCGTAATATGGAATTTTGTGTACCTGGATGATTGGGTGTTATGTTGAATATATAGGAAGGTGGATGGATCTTCGAGGGCTAGGCCTCCACAAGCCAGAGAAATAGCAAGTACTTCTCAGGTTTTTGCAATTTTGTCCTCTCAGGTTTGATATGCATTTTGGCAAATTAAATTAGGTTTAGTCAATCAAGTTTAGATGTAAAAGGTCGGTTTAAAATCTAATTTGAATGATATTGTTTTAGTTTATCTTCTCAAATCAATATGGAAAATTTAATATCAAAAGAGTTGATTATTAAGAAGGTCAAGTCGAATTTTGGATGAACTCGATTTGACTTAACCTGTTCTTAAATTTATAAACAATAAATAAGATAAGGATTAGGTTTTAATTGTTTGTTTTTTGATTAAATTTGATTTTAATATGTTAATTTTGGATCATCATATTTGATTGATTTTTTATAATCACTTAAATTAAAATACAACTAAAATATTATATTTATAATGGATCAAATAAAGATTAATAGTTATATAAATAAAGAGTCGTCTTTTTTTTCATATAACTTTTTAAAATTTAAAAAGTAATTATAATGAAATACTCAAATATTATTTTGATGAAAAGGAAAAGTTAAATTTTTTAAATATAAAGCTTCACATCATTTGTTAATAGTAAAATCGGTCTCTCTTCAAAATAGAATCAGCTCCACTGAAATTTCATCGTCCCAAATGATATTGATTTAACTGTGTGTTGGAGCTGGGGGCTGAGGCTGAGGCGGACGGTGAGGCGGATGATGCGGAGCCGGTGCTTTATCATTTTTAACCATTAGTTACATTAATAAAATATAAATAAATATAATGTTTTAAAAATGTGAATAAGTTTAAGTTTGAATTTGTACATCTCTTGTTTCTTCCTGACGGTGCTCGTGGCTTGGACTCGGTCACGAAGTCTTTGGATTTGGTATATCCAAGTTCTGGCGTAAGTAAGCCGCCATTAATCTTCTTCGGAGTAACCATTGCTCTTGCTTCCGCAGACCTGCAACTTGCAATCATGAGAATTATCAGAAGCAGAGCCACATACCTTTGATTTTCCATCAGATATATATAAATATATATAGCGATATGCTCTATCCCTGGACTGAAATTCCAATATGGAGAAAGTAGAGTAATAGAAGAAAGGTGTTGTGTTTTATGGTTCTGGTAAGGTGCTCTTTGCATATATAGAGACCAGGGAGAAGGGTGTGAGTCTGAACGGAACATCGTCGGTCAACATATTACCACGCAAGGACTTTCACGTCAAAGATTAATACTGGAAGACTACTAGTGGAAGACTAAAACAATGGAAGACTAATACACCAAGACGTGACACTTGCATTAACAACGTCCAACGTCCATTACAAGCTCACGCTCTGCTGTTCAAAAATCTTCTTAGTTCCATTAATGGATTGGACTCGGATTCATGCATAATTTGATCCAATCTGCAATTTTCTAGTCTTAGGTTAGGTATGCATTTTGGCAAATTAAATTAGGTTTAGTATGAAGTTCACGAGTTGAATATAAATTGATAAAGTTTAGGTTTAAAAAGTTGGATGAAAGTTTGATATCTTCTCAAAATAATATTATTTTTCTACTGTAAATATAAGAAAATTAATATTAAAATTACATTATTTTTTTAAATCAAAACGCTTTAGACTCAGGCTTAATGAATTTAAATTAATCTTAAGCTATATATCAAGAGGGTCATCCTCAAATTCAATTCGTCTTAATCTGTTATCAAACTTACAAATTAGGTATTTTTTAAAAATTGATTAACTTCGATTTTAATATATTAATTTTGGATCATTAATTTGATTAATTTATTATAGTTCGTTAAGTAAAAATATGGTAACCTTGAATTTAAGTTTAAATTTAAATTTAAATGGATTTGTTAACTTCACATTTCGATCTAATGTATTATTTTATTTATGAATCTTTGAATATTTAAGTTTTGAATTTTGATTTTTAGATTAATATTTACGGCATATTTAGTTTATTTAAAATATATATTACAAATGATAATAGTTAGAAATTTTTAAAATTATAATAGTTTAAGACACATTTAATCCCTATTTTGATAATTGAACCCAAACTATATGTAAAACAATTTTTGAGTTTCTAACTATTTAAATATTTATAGGTGCAAGTAAATAAGTTGGTAAGTTTGCCACTAACGTAAGTTTCTTTCTCTTTTTGGTTATTTTGCCTTATCAAACAATTGGTTTGAGACAAATATATAAGTCGTTTAACAGATAATTGACCCCTTAACTTAAATGTTTGTAAAATAAATACCCAAATAGAATTAGCATTTAAGATGTGATTGTTACTTTGGTTTGAAATTAAGTGAAGTCATATTTCACATCGAATTGAATCGTGAACTTAGGGGTAACAATAAGCCAAGATGGGCCGAGCTCATCTAGGTCTAAGCTCGGTTTGACAACTTTTGTTGAGACTCGAGTGTAGCCTGAGATTTGATCAACTAAAAGCTCAATTCAATTCAACTCGGCCTAATTTTTTTTACTTTTAAAATAAAAACAGAAAGTAACATCATTCTTTTAAATAATGTCATTTTTTAAATAAATATCAAGCATTAGATTGAGTTGGATATGGGCAATTTAGAAGTTTGATTTTGTTAACTTTAAGATACCTGATTGAGTTAATCCAGAACCTGATTGTCAAGTCTCTGTGGATCAAATTTAAATTATATAGACTATCTATTATTATTCTTTAAGGATTTATCCATTATTTATTTATTAATTTAAGTTAGTAATCATAATTATGTATCCATTAATCTATAACTAATTCAAAATAATTATATTTTGAAATATTTATTAATAATAAGATAATAAATATATTTCTTTATGTGATCAATGTTTACCTTTCTATAAAAAACAACTATTTTCCTTCATATGCTTTTAAGGTTAACATGATACGACGTAGTGTTATCCTCAACAGCGATACTCTTGGATGTTCGTAAGAGACAGCTCGAAGTGATCAGTTCTTACACGAAAGTACGTGATAAAAGGTTTAAGAGAAACCCATTTCTGTAAAATACAACATAAAAAGAAGAGAAGAAAAAGCCAATACGTGTTTTGTAAAGCGAACCATCGATCTTTCTTGTCAAAAGCTTGGAAATTGGAATGGTAGTATTAGTAGTCAAGCTGTCTTCTTGCTGTAAGCTTCACTCATTTTTCTTCTTCTGCTTCATATATTAGGAGTAGAATCCATATGTAAAGCTTTTCAGAGTTCTGCTTTTAGTTGCAGTGTAGGTAATTCTTATCTGGAGTACTTGTCCACCACAGCTGTAGAGTATTTTTAAAGCTTTTTGGTCCGTTTCTTTGGAGATCTTGTAGCTTCTCATGGAGGGTGGAAAAGGGGTACTCTCTCTTTCTCTCTTCTATGGCCTTTATCTGTGTTTTTGTGGTTGACTCTGCTTCTTGATTTGCTGTTTGTTTACCGTGAAAGCAAAGTGAAAGAAGAGAAAAGGACTTGCCTTTCTTTCTTCTCTTAGTGTTAAAAAGGAATAAACTTGGTATGGTTTTTGTTAGTTTTTTGTGTTCTTGAGATTCTGCTGCATCTGTTTGTTCCTTTCCATGAGTGGGTGCGTGAAGAATTTGTTAAAACTTCTTGAAGCTAAAATCTACGTTTCAAGTGAATGTTTTGGTTCTGAAACTCCGTTTAGATTAATCTGTAACCTAAAAACAGTTTAACGATCTTGCTTCATTTTCCAACTTCCTGAGTCAAAAAGTTTTCTCTACAGTTCTTTCAAACTCAAGAATCTGTGGCATATGTACTCCATCGAACCAAATTTGCATAGAGATTGGAATTCTAAAAAGTACCAAAACATATTCAGATAATGAAACATGAAATTGAGAGCCTAAGCTGCAATGTCTATGTCATTAGTTTTGATGAAGATGATGATGAACTAGCAAACTTTAATGTATATGTTGTTCTTAGTATTGTCTGATTAACTTACCTTGTTCTGCAGAAAAATGGTCCTTGGCTTTCAGTTCCACAGTTTGGAGATTGGGATCAGAAGGGTCAAGTGCCAGACTACTCTGTGGATTTCTCAAAGATCAGAGAAATGCGAAAACAGAACAAGAAGGACGCCACAAGAGCCAGTCTTGGCAATGAAGATGAGTTCATTAACCCTACAGCCACCATGCCTGAAGCTGAACACAGAAATGATCATCAACATTACCATCAGAATCACGAACACTCGCCCACTGTAAGATTCCATTGCATAGTTTAATCAGAAGCATCAAGTACAGATACAACTATAAGAAGCAGTATTGATAGTTATTAATATAGTGGCATAAACGTGGTGGGGTTGGTGGAGATTTTGTGAATCAATTATGGTATTGAGTTGTTGTTGGTAGCAACTAGTGCAAAGATAGTATAAAGCTTCCAATGAAAACTTAGTCTAGTTAACTATGGCAGTTCTTTATAAGATATTTGCCTAACTAAGGTAATGGAAAGAGAAGGGTAGTTCAGAAAATTCTCTTATTGCCTAATTTGGAACTTGGAAGAGAATTGTTAGGAGGTTATTATCTAAGAACTTTCAAGGTTTGCACAGATTCTAGGCATAAAAACCTGAGTTTAGTCTTATTTGATCAGGTTTTGATTTGACAAAACTTTTCGGGTTCTGACTCTTGTATCTGGACTCGATCGAGTTTGGATTTAGAATTCTATGTTACTCTCAAGTTCAGACTTCAGATTACATAAGTTCAGCCAAGCTTGTTTCCACCCTCAATAGATTATCTAATGACTAGTTGATTGAACTTCTTAATGTCTTAGGATTTTCAAATGATAACTTGGATCAGGATTGTCATTTGATTAAATTTCTTTTTCAAACTTGAGCCCGAACCTTAGTATGCATAAGTTCGACTTAGTCTGTTGCCTCTTCTAATGAGATCTCTTATGACTAATTCCTCGAACTTCTTGGGTCTTAATCGTTTGGATTTTCAAATAATTAGTTGACTGGAGATCATCACTTGATTTTAAATCATTAAACCGATAAATCCCATGTTTCAGAATTCGACCTGTAGACTATAAGATAACTTCCTTTAGGAGGTACATGCATTATAGAGATGTGTGCCCTCCCACGTAGGGAAGTGAGGGTCATCCTCTTCTACATATAACTTTCGGTACACGCACTTCTCAAGTGGTGCACATGCAATGGAAGCTTTGGTCCATAGAATATGGTTTTTCAGTGACAGATATGCTTCCCTTGGCTTCATTTCCTTCAACATTTTTGAGGCTATAGGGAAGAGAACATGGCACATCACATGCCGCAGAACAGAATCTATTAACTGATAACTTTGTATTTTTCTATAATTCAGCTCTCTTTTCTCAGTTCATGCCAGAGAATGTGTTAAGTAACTTTTGTTCTGATTCTCTGGTGTTGGTGGTATGTTTTGTTTCAACAGGGAAGGAGGAGCATCTTCAGCTACTTTAACTGCTGTGTCAAAGCCTGAGAGTGCACTAGAGCTTTTCTACTTGGATGCAACCTGTGATAATAATAAAAATAAAAGAAGCTCATGTTTGGTTAATTTTGAGAAAACTTTTTAATCTTTAAAATTATAGATTTTTAATACTTTTACATTAAAAAAAAAATTCTTAAAATTTTATGTAAAAACATATCAATGATCGATCGAGCCTATTTACACCCTCTTGATTGAGCCTTTCGTATAGGGCTTGTCTAGTGTGAAATGCCTGATTGGTGTGATTTGTAGATTATCATGTCAATCCGAAGGTTTAATTAGTGAGCTTTTAAATGATAGCGGTCGTGGGTTTTACCGTTTTAAAAAAAAGCATTTAATCAATAATCATAAATTGAAATTTTCTATAATTCAAAATTTTTAAAAATTTACGAAGTCTCAAAATTTGTAATTTTTTAATTTTTTTTAGGATGGTGTCGTTGGAAAATTTTGAATTATTAGTTGATTATAACTTGTAAATGGCTTCTTACCATGTTTATATTCTACGCCAAATTATAAATCATAAATGTGCCCTTTTAAAATCATATTTAACCTTTGAACTCAACACTTTTTAAATTTTACTCCTTTAATTATTAATTTTTAAATATATTTCTTTTTTTTCCAAATAGCTGAATATTAAAACTTTTTTTAATAATACCTGATAATAAAAAAATTTGCATGATGATTAAAGTGGTCACATTATGTTCAGTTGTATATTCAAGTTGAAATTGGCCTAACGTGTATAATTTTCAGATCACGAAACTCTTAGTGTAAAGTAAGCAATATGATTGCATAAAAAAATAAGTAATTTTAGGATTAAAATAAAATGATTATCCAAATTCTAAAATCAGATAAATTTATAAATAATAATAAAATAGTTAAAATTAACTTTTAAGTTTGATTTTTAACTTTTTTAGGTCAATTTAGTTTAATAATTTTTATTCTTAAAATTAATCAATTTATTATTTAATCGATTAATTTTTATAAATTAACTAATTTTTTAAATGAAAATAAACGGATTAAATTTTATTTAACAATTTTTAGTTAACTTTTAAAATTTTTGATGGATAAAAATAATCTTTTTCAATTATTTTTAAATTATTTGATTTTATTTACTATTAACTGATTTTAGGATGATTTAATATCAATTATCAATTGAATCTTTTAACTTTTTGTTTTACTAGTTTAATTTTCTCTCTAATTTTGAAAGCATTGATTTTAATAATCACAACCTAAACAAACTGTTTTCTTAACTGCTCTCAAAACATGTCATTAATATTAATTTAAGTGTTAACCCTTAAATTTGTTAGTAACTTTTAAAAAATGTAGAAAATTTTCAAGAAAAACGTAAATCTGGAAAATTTCACCCTTTATCTGAAGCTTTTAGTGTATGTTCCAAAAACTTTTTAATCAATAAAATGCATTTTTTTAATAACTTGATCATGATGTATCTTTTTTTCAAGAAAGAGATGATTTTCATAATTTTAGAACAATTATAAAAAAGCAAAAATTACTCTTATTATTTTCCTCTTTTTTTTAATATTTGCAAATCAAAGATTATTTGTAAAGCCTAACTTTCAATTTTGTTCAATTTAATAACCTTTTAAAATTTAATAAAACCTGAACTCTTCTCTCTAAAACATTAATAATAAAAGAACACTAAAGTATTAAATAAATTGATTTTATACATTTTGTTGTTAATTTGTGTGTACATATATATATAATTTTACAAAAAATCTTATTCCCTGTTTTGAAGTTCTCCACCACGTTTGGAGTGTTACAGTTGAGGAAACCTACAAGAAAGGTGCCACACACCACGTAACTCTTTTCAGTACATAGAATGCGAAAATACTTCACAACCACTCGGGCTACTATACAAAACTAGATCCATCCTGTTCTAAGAACATCATTATCTTCATGATGGCTGAATGTTTACGAATCAGAAGTGGAGCACTGATCCTTCTGTTGCTCATCATCATCATCATCTTCCTTCAAGTTCTTCCAGTTGTTGGCGAGGGAGGGCAACACAGAGTCGTAAACATGCAAGAGAAGCAACCTCTTGCAAAGTTGGTGATTGACACAATCTCTATGTTCAAGAAATCCCACAAAAGTTCCTGGGAGAAATTCAAAACCATCATCCACGACGTGCAGTTCAAGTACTTCACACCAAATTTAGAGTAAGACTGACATGAGTTCTCATCATCACGATTTGCGTTCTGGTTTTGGGACAGCTTTTGAGTTGATGATTGATGGTAGTTTTGTTTGACAGCTTTAGAGGTTCAGAGGTGAATTCTGGAGGTGGAAACGGTGAGAGTGGTGGGACTGCCGGGAAGATGATGGAGGCAGCAGAGAAGAGTTTTGAGAGAAGCAAGAAGACAGCACAGGAGTCTGCTAAAACTGCTGCAGAAGCTGTGGAGGGTGCAGTACACAAGACAGCAGACAAAGTTAAAGAGAAACTTTCAGAAGATGATCATGGAGGTGTAAGCCGTCATGACGAGCTTTGAGAAGAGAACTTTTGATATTATACATGGTTTAATTTCTGAAACTCCTTTTAGTTTCCATTCTATAAGATCCTGTTCTTGTTTTTGTTACCATAAATTTTTGTTGTGTAACAATTCGCAGGCTCAGTTTAACAGTAGATTTCATTTGTTCATTTTTTAAAAATGTTAAAATCATATCTATATCGATATATATATATATATATATCAGATTCAAAAGACAACGAGTTTCTAAATGTATATAACACTAATCTCTATCAATTCATACTTCATCTGCTCTGATCACCTCACATTTTCTTAACTAAAACCTTTAAGCGTTCTATTCAACAACAAAAATGCACCATTCCGCTTTTGTTTGACAGAATGCCTCCATTTTCTCTTCACCCACATCAAAAAAACTTCTATAAATCCCAAGCTTATGATCAGTTTTCACTTCATTTCATCGTTTTCCATGCTTTCATAGAAATCAGTACCAACACTGGTTGAACTAACAGTTCCACACATTCCAGCATTGTGACGCTTTTCAAATTCTGAACTGTCAGGTTTCATGATTATTAGATTTGAGTTTAATCAATATCATCGCACTCTGATAACAAGTATTATGCAAAGGAAAATACTCATATATGACTCATTGCATTCGCAAAGTATTTGGATTTGTGTATAAGCAACAACTTATACAGCACCGATGAAAAGCCAGATACAGCCATCCCAAAAAGAGCACTTCTTGTACTTGTACTCAAGAAGCCTTACTAAATTATGGCTAAAATCAGGATTAACAACAGGAGATACCAAAACCATATAGTAGAAACTCAAGCACCAGTATTTCTCCGGCCAACACGGGCAACAAAACCAGCTTTGATAGGCGCAACTGACCGTCCAGAACCGCACTGCAAGTAACAAATAGATTAGGAAATCAATGACGGTGATTAAGAATTTGAGAAATTTAAAATGAATGATAAAGTACATCTGTGTAATGGTAGAAAGATCTTCACATATGCAGTTAACTAACCAGCTCCAACAACCATGGACTGACAACGAAATTGTGCCCTTGCATTTAGAAATGGTCGTAATAATATTGTTCATTGTTTCAACCCGAAAAGGAAAAGAGTAATTCATGACAATCATGCAAAAGATCAATATCCAACACACAAGGGGAACATTCAGGATAAACAGTAACAGATTTATGGTACTTGGGATATATCCACAAACTCTAAGAACAGGTGCGAACAGGCGATGAAGACAACTTTCAACCATCTTATTCCACAGTAAGTTATTTGGCAGAATAACTTTAAACTTCGTGCTAGTAAAGCAGAATAACTATCAAATCTATCTCATTCAACCATCAAATTATTTTGCTTTAATCCAACTGCGGACTGCAAACGCTTATAGCTTTAATATGGCTGTTAAATCCAACTATAATATCCTAATAAGAAGGCCTCAGAACTAATACAAAATGCATCTGTCATACCATAGGATCTGACAATGTAGGCAAATCATCGATCATCCTAGGCCTCCTTAACAGAACAGTCGCAAAGTATTAAAGTTAGACAAGACTCTTAGATAGCACCAAACATGGTTAACAGTCATAGCACTTTCATCAGCTGTAGCAGGAATAAAGGCCTAAGAACATTTCCATATACCTTAATGAATTATAAGCTTCTTCAACTGATTTTGAACACAATATCAAATTCCCTTTATGACAATAGCTGCCAAATCAATCTCATTCAACCACCAAATATTATTTAACTTCATTAATGCTAACGAGAAGGCCTCAGAACTAAACATAATGTATCCGTCATACCAGAGATCAGACAATGTAGGTAAATCAATTATTATCCCAGGCCTCCTTAACAGAACAATTGGAATTGAGATAATATTCTCAGGTGGCCCCAAAGACAGTTGCAAAATCATAGCACTTCCACCAATAAAATTAG
>JANTNU010000235.1:1605721-1617218 GCA_024752395.1 Erythroxylum havanense | reverse complement strand
ACGCTGATCTCTATGCTGTCTACTTGTGCGTTAATTCCTGGCTCATTAATTCCTTGCGTGATTAGCGTCTCCAATTCTTGATTCTTCATGAGCCGCCACCTGTTGCTTCTTAGTTGCTGCCTCTTGTTCACGTTACTCTTCTCTGATTTCAACGCAGTCACTTGTTGTATGCTTCTCCATGCTTCTCCAATCAAAAGCCTCCAACCCTTTTGTTTAGTCCTAGCCAGCCTCCTTTGTTGACTTGTCTTATTGCTTGCCTCCCCTTAATTGCGTTATCCACCCTCCTGCGTTGGTTTGTTGTATTTCCCCTTGTCTGCTTGTATGTACTGCCCAATTGATTTGTGCTTCAGCGTCAATGCAACAAACCACGCCACCTGTTCCAGCGTTTTGTTCTGATGTTGAAGTGTTCTTTGATTAATTGTTGTTGCAGTCCTTTACAACAAAAATCATATACAATTCCTACAAAGTAAACATGAACAATTATAATTGTAAATTCAGGTGAACCAAGCAATTTAGCAAGAAAAATATATATATAACCCAATAATTAATCCAGAAATTAAGAAAAAATTGCCATGAAATTTAATAGAAAATGCATCCAACATTCTGTAATTGTTGCATCTGAGTATGGATTGTTTGAGTAATCGTTATTACGATAACAGACTATAAAGTGGCAGCAGTTCCCACAATTTAGGACTGCATACTACTTCTTTTTTGATTTTAAAGATATATAAAATAAGTTTCTAGATATGTACGCAAGTAACGTTTGTCATTGTGTTGAAAGTGTGAGCTAGCTTTTGGCTGTTGAGTTTTCTATAAAATCCATCAATATTCTTCTAATAATATTTATTTTTGGCATGATGTATATATACATATATTCTTTAGGATTATGAACTGTTGCTAGTTCTTGATGAATATTATATTTTTGTTTCTTAGAAGAGTAAGAAATAAGTATGAGCATCTTTTTGTCCCTACATTTAATTACCAAAATTTCAACCCTAGTAATAAGAATAATTAAAATTCGAGTCATTTAAATTGATTTTAATTCAAAACTCAATAAAATTGAAAAAAACAAATCTAATTAAATTAAAATTGGAAAATTTTTAAAAGTTTTGATAAAAAATTAGAAATACTAACGTTTTATTATATTGTTTGTATTATAATTACCTTACTATATGGATGCTATATATATATGCTTAACTTGTACATTTTCTATGAGTGGTGAAAATTAAAAAATATATTTTGCAAGTTATCATATGCATATAATAATTTATTTAATATACATACTTTAAAAGATAATAATTAAAAATTTTATTGTTTTTGAAAATATATTACTATCAATTGACATTTTCATAAATTCAACTCATTATGTATCCTAAAAATATAACGGTGAAATGAATTATATCATATTGGTTATTTATATTATCTTGATAATATTGATTTATATCAATCATATTAGTTAATGTAAAAAAAGGATGTCAAAATATTAAAAAATACATTATATGTAAATATTAAAAGTATTTTTATATTTTTATCAATTATAGATTTTATTATCAACTTGGAGAAGAGCTTGATGGGTTGATTAAGCAGATCCCTACTAACGATATGATTATTCTAGGAAGAGACTTTAATGATCATATAGGGGCAGTCTCATATAGACATTCATAGATTCATGTGAGTTTTAAATACAGTGATAGGATTGATAGTGTGAGTGCTTGTTGGATCTCTCAATAGTGTTTGAGTTAGTGATAGCTAACTCATTTTTCAAAAAAAACAAGATGCACATGGTGACTTTTAAGAGCAGAACTACGAAAACTCAAATTGATTACTTTCTCGTAAGCTAAAGCGATTGACCTAGTTATTAGGATTGCAAGGTAATACCTAACACTTGCTTTTCAACTTAACATATATTGTTGGTTATGTATTTTATAATTAAGGATTGGAGAAAGAAAAGAAGTCCTATAAGGTGTACAACTGTCAAATGGTGGAATCTAAAAGAAGATACGGTGGAATAACTCAGGGATAGAGTAATATATGGAAAAGAATAGAAATTGGTAGAAGATGCTAACCAAATATGGGAGAGAGTAGTAAATCTTTTTAAGGAATGCAGTCAAAGAGATCTTGGGTATTTTAAAAAGGCCTAAGGATAGTAACGTGAAGTCTTGGTGGTAGAAGGAAGATGTACAAGAAAATGTTAAGATAAAAAAATGCCTATAAAGCTCTATAAGTTATCACTACAGAGGTAGATACGGTAGTTAATAAAGAAAGTTGCAACTGGTAAAGAAAAAGACAAAGAAGATAGTTTTAGAAGCTACAAGTAAAGCTTATGAGAAATTATACCAATAATTGGAAACTAAAGATAGAAAAATGATATATTTAAGTTAGAGAGAGTTAGGGAATGGAAAGCAAGAGTCTTATATTAAGTTTGTTATGTAAAAGATGAAGTAAGACGTGTGCTTATAGCTGAAACTGACATTAAGATAAGATGTTAGAGATACTTCTATAGCCTTTTTAATGAACGCGTAGATGACAACTTCTCTTTAGGTGATCTTAGTACATATGAGAGGTATCGTAACTTTATTTATTGTCGTTAAATCAAAAGGGAAGAAATTAAAAATTTTTTTGAGGGAAATAAAGAGTGGAAGTACAATAGGGCTTGATGAGATACTCATAGAAGCATGGAAGAGCCTAGACAAAGAAGATCTTACTTAGCTAGAAAAGCTTTTTAATGTGATCCTTAACGTCTACCAAAACACTAGATGAGTGGAGACTTAAAATGCTAATTCCTCTATATAAGAACAAAGGAGAAATCCAATGCTATAACAATTAGAGAGACATCAAACTACTTAGTCACAATATGAAAGTATGGGAGAAAGTGATTGAGAAGAGAGTTAGAAATGGTACATCTATCTCAGAGAATCAGTTTAGTTTCGTGCCAGAAAGGTCTATGACAAAAACTTTACATTTCTTTAAAAAAATAATGAAATAGTACATGAAAATATAACGTAACCTACATGTGGTTTTTATTAACTTAGAGAAAGATTATGACTAGATACTTAGGAAAATTATATAGGGATGCTTGGAAGTTAAAATAATTCTTATGACTTATATATGGGTTGTTAAGGATATTTATGAAGGAGTAAAGACTATAGTAAGGATGATAGAAAGAGAAACATAGTATTTTCTATTGATATTGAGCTACATCAAGGCTCCTCATTGAGTCCCTTTTTGTTTTTATAGTAATTATGGATGAGCTCATCAAGAATATGTAATGGAATGTGCCTTAATGTATGTTGTTTGCTGATAACACTGTTTTAGTAGATGAGATAAAATAGGTGTCAATATCAAGTTAAAACTTAGGAGGGATATTTTAATAACATTATTTTAGTGGATGAGATAAAATAGAATGTCAATATCAAGCTAAAACTTGGGAGGGACATGTTAAAGTCAAAGGATTTTAAATTAAACAGGATTAAAACTAAATACTTAGAGTGCAACTTTTCGAGCTATAAGATGATTTCCAATGTGGAGGTAAAAATTGGTTAAAAACTTATACTACAGAAAGAGTTTTTAAGTATCTAAGATCTATCATCCAAAATAATAGAGATATTGAATATACTTCATCGTATCAAATTAAGGTGGTTTAATTGAAAAAGTACATCAATAGTTTTATATGACAAGAAAATATCACTCAAACTTAAAATTAAAAATTTATCATTTAGCAATTAGGTTGACTATGCTCTATGGGCAGATTGTTAGCTTATCAAACAGGTGCATAGCCATAAGTTAATAATGGCAGGGACAAGGATGTTCAGTTAAATGTGCAAACTTACTAGAAGAGATAAGGTTAGGAATATAATCGTAAGAGACAAATTAAAGGTGACTAATATTAATAAAAAATTAAGAGAGACAAGAATTAGGTAGTCTGAACATATTAAAAGGAGACATCCTGAAACTCTAGTAAGAAAATACGAGAAGTTTGTACTTAAGGACTGTGAAAGAAAAAATGAAGACCTAAGAAGAAATAAAGGAAGGTGATCAATAATGATATGACTTTGTTGGAACTTACTGAAGAAGTGATCCTCATTAGAAAACTTTAACATACTAAGATACGTGTAAATAATCTCACTTAGAGAGGTCTTTCTTTCTCATTGATCTTTTAAACTTTTTCCTTCAAGTCTCATGTCTTATATTTAGTGTAAACATTTAATATGTAGTACTTCTCTCTTAATTATTTAGCTTAAACATTTCCTTACTTAGTCTAAACATTTTCTTGTAATGATTTATTTGTTTTATTTGTTTACTCTTCTTTTTTATTGTCTATTTATTTACTTATTTTATTTTTTATTTTTTTGGTAATTCAGGAAAATAAATAAATAAAAAAAATATGTACATAGAGTTCACAGATTATGCCACAGAAGGCTCATCCAGCTAAAGTTAGCAACTAGCCTTAGAGCAAACCAAAATAAACTAAGGAACACAGCAGCAATGGAATAAGCAACCCGAAACCCAATCAACAACAACAACACCAAGAAACATAGCCAAATAAAGCCCAAGCATACAAAGTCCAAGTAGAAAGCCTAACTAAAACATTCCAACTCGTAGCTAGCAAGCCTAGGAGAAACTGAAATAAATAAACTGCATAGCCATAGCCCCGAAATGGCCAAGAGGAAAACTGTCGCCAAGAAATAACTGTGTTGCACCTCCAAGGGTAGGCATGGCAAGCATGGACAATCCGAAGAGAACCTTGAAATTTGTGACCTGGATGATACTGAGCAAGTAACCTGCAAAATAAAGAAAGTAATAATTGAAATTACCTCCTCTCGATGTATAGGCTGAGAAGTTCCCTAACGTGGGAGATTACTCTTGAAAGCACTCTCTCCTCAACCAAGGCTTCATTCTTGAAGGTTTTGGAATTACGTTCTGTCCATATATGGTAAACAGTGGTGGAGAGCAGTAGAAGGAAGTGAGTGATGACTGAAACTCTGGTACTGGAAACAGTTAAGAACCAGGAAAGAATAGTTGAAATGGTAGAGTGGTTAAAAGTGGGCAAGTTAAAATGGGAAAGATAGTGGTCTCATATAGTTTTTGAACAGGGGCATTAAAAAAATAAGTGGTCTATGGATTCATTTGCTGAAAGGCACAGGGAACAGTAGTTAGGAATATAGAGGAATGTAAGTTTATCCCGAGTTGGAAACTTCTGCATGAAAGCAAGCCATAAGGTAAAGGAGCATCGAGGTTTACTATGTTTGGACCAGACCAATTTGTACCAAAGGACAACGATAAAGGAGTACACAATAAATGGTAGGCATCCACATTGGTATAATGCTTGGTAGGGCTAGCTAACCATTCCAGACAGTCTAACAAAAAACTATTGGGGGAATAAGATGGAGGAGCCAGATGTCTAAGAATCCATGGATACCTCACTCCAGCTCTAGGTATCATTAAAGATCACATCAGAAACATGTGTTGTGAGCGGGAGCTTTGAGCCATTACTCTCTCTTGGTGTTGACAAGGACTTTAGAATACCACACGGGTGCCAAGGATCCTGCCAGAAAAGAGTAGATATACCGTCTCCAATCCTAAATCTAAATTGATGACACAACTTGTTCCAGATTGTTAAAATCTTTCTCCAACTCCAAGAACTATTATAGGTAAGCTGAGCACTCTAAAAATTATGCCTTCGCAATATTATTGTATGAACCAACTTCACCCAAAGAGCTTCACTATCTTAAAATAAATACCATATCCTTTTGCCTAACAGTACTTGATTCCAAGTACTCAAGTGTTTAACTCCTAGACCCCCTTTCTTTTTAGGACGACAGATGCCACTCCACTTCACCCTAGCCTGGGAATTAGAAACTACCTTTCTTGCCCATAAAAAGTTCCTAAGCTTAGCCTCTATGTCCTTAAGGATAGAAGAGGGAAGAATAAGATGAGAGGACCAGTAGACATGGAAGGAAGAGTGTATAGAGAAAATCAATTGAAGTCTACCCGTATAAGAAAGACTCTTATGTGTCCAACGATTGATCCTATTTATCTATTCTGTCAATAAGAGAAGCACAATCCCTAATAGAAAGACGACATGTAATGAGAGGAACACCAAGATACCTAAAGGGGAGAGATCCTTGCTGGATACCAGACACAAGTTTCATCTTACGGCTTAAATGACTGACATCCGAGGATAAGTAAAACTGACTTTTGGAAGTATTCATTTCCGTGCCTGAAAACATAGAGAAGGTATGCAAAGAATCAAGCAAAAGCTAAGCTGAAATCAAATCCCCATGATTGAACATTAAAAGATCATCTGCAAAGAGAAGATGGTTAAGCTTAAGGGTCTGACATCTCCAATGATATTTGAATTGAGGGGAATTTTTTGTATTAATTCTTAAATTCCTTGAAAACACTTCCATACAGATAATGAAGAGGAAAAACGATAAAGGATCCCCCTGTCTTAATCCAGATTTACCTTTGAAAATTTTAGTTGGAGACCCATTGACCAAAATGAAATAAGAGGGGTTAGTGATACATTCTCTAACCCATTCAATGAACCTCCTCGAAAAACCTTTTATAGAAGTGCCTATTGAAGTCGTCAGGACTAGGAGCCTTATTAGGATTGAGGGAATGGAAGGCCTCTCGAATCTCTAGTGGTGAAACTTCAACAATTAGAGCTTGAGAAGGAGCATCCGCAAGGGGATGAGGAAAGAGTTGAGCTACAAACTCCTTGAAGGAGTGGAGATTCTTCTCATTTCCAATTAAGACTTTAAAATAAGCGAGGGATTGAGATTGGATTTCACTAAGACCTACAATGCTTCTGCCATGACTCACCTCAAGAGAATGTATGGAGTTATGGTTTCTATAGGCAAGGAGAGAATTGTGAAAGAACTTAGTATTACGATCACCTTCCTTAAGCCATTTGATTATAGAGGATTGTCTGTAAAACGATTCCTGATTCTCAAGAGATCTATAGAGATCTCTAATGGCCTTTGACTCCCTAGCTAGCAGAAGACAAGAACTAGGAGAAACCTTCAGTAGGTCCTGAATGGAATTCAAATTTGCTTGACAATTCTCAACTCTAGCATTAATATCCCCAATCTGACTCGAATTCATAAGTTTAAGCGCTAGTTTGACTTTCTTAAGCTTAGTAACAACCCTAAACAATGGAATACCTATAATGGGGAAGGCCCAAGCTTCTGCAACAGTCTGCAGGAAATTGAGTTGATCAGCTAAGAAATTAAAGAATCAAAAGGGGGAAGCATGCATGTTTGAGCTGAAAACCAACCGACTTTACCACTAAAGGAGAGTGTTCAGAAATTTGAGGGTTATGAATGGCATAATGGGAGGAAGTGAACTGAAGGCTCCAAGATGAATTGATGAGAGTACTGTCAAGTTTCCGGGCTATGAGTATTTATTTATTAATTATTATTTTTACGTCCATTTGTTATTTTTATTTTTATTTTTTAAATTTTTTCATATAAATCAATTGAAAACAATATTTCTATTAATTAGAAATAAAGTTGTGTATTTCTAAATCTTCTTAGAGCCATGAATTAATATTTCTAACTTTTACTAAAATATTGTTGTTGTTGTAAGTATTTAATCTTTGACGATTAGTCTTTGCCCTGAAGGCCCTTAAAGTGAAAATATATTGATTGATGAAAGTTCACGGAAGCTGGCAGACTTTTCCACCTTGACACCACTCTCTGTAGCCTCTATGTATATAAAGAGCACCTTACAACAAACACAAAACACACCTTCTGTAACTCTACTTTCTCCATATTGGAATTTCAGTCAGGTACAGTCAGAGATAGAGGAATATAATATATATATCAGATGGAGTGCAAAAGTGCAACTAGGTATGTGACTCTGCTGCTGATAATACTCATGATCGCGAGCAGCAGGTCAGTGGAGGCAAGAGCAATGGTAACTCCGAAGAAGATTAATAGCAGTTTAATCTTGCGAGAATTTGGATATACCAAACCAAAGCTAGTTTATTTTACGACCTCCATAAGATCACCGTCAACACCAAGCCCTACGATAACGCCTTAAGCGCCGTGGCTCCCATAATCTAGGTTTGTACTTAGGGATGTCAACAGGATGGTCTTTGTGTTGTTTACAGGTATATACATAAGTCATGTTCGTCTTTGTGTTGGATGTGTGAGCTAGCTTTGGCTGTTTTGAGTTTTCCATTTTATCCTTCAATGTTCTTCAAATAACATTTCTTTTTGACATGATGTCTGTATATTCTAGTTCTTGATGAATATTATATTTCTATATATGATAAATAGAAGAGTTCGAAATAATTACAAGCACTTTTATGTTCCTGTAATTTACCAAAATTTCAACCATATTAATAAGAATAACAATAAGTGGATCCGGTGGTTTAGGTTGATTTGGGTTCAAAACTCGATCAAACATAAAAATATATCTAGATTCAAAATTGAAAATTTTAAAAGTTTTGAAAGATAATGAAAAAAATTAAAATATACTAATATCTTGTTATATTATTTGTAGTATGGTTAATCTATTATAAGGTTGCATTATATGCTTAACTTGTGCATTTTTTTTATAAGTGGTAGATATCAAAGAACTTATTTTATTGTGTGCATATAATAATTTATTTAATGAACATAATTTTAAAAGTAGTAATTAATGAAAAACATTATTATGAAGTAAAATTTTCATAAATTCAATTCATTAATTATGAATCACCATATTATTACGCATACTTTATTATATTAAAAAATATTAAAATAAATTATACCATATTAGTTATTTATATTAGACTTCATCACGATAGTTTTGATTTATATTGATAATATTGGTTAATATAAAAATAGAAGTCAAAATATTAAAAATATATTACTAATACATATATATAATAAATTTTTATAATAAATTTCTTATCAATTACCTAATGATCATATAATTAATTCCTTTCATCATGGTTTGGTTTAGTGTATGGATCTTGTTTTTACTAAATTTAAATACTTCATATTTATATATATATATATAGGTGGTAAGCTTACGCTGATAAATTATTTTAATGAGTACGATTATATGATTTGTTATCATTTATAAATCAGACGTTACAATATAATAAAAATAATGACAAATTATTATTATATTATGAGATCATGGATGAATTCCAAGGACTTGTTTAGTATTCGACTATTAGTCCTTGAAAGTTTGATGAAAGTTGGTAGAATCTCGCAGACCTTTGAAAAACTCTTCAGTCTTGGACTAGTATTAGGCTTTCTTTTTGACATTTTAGTTAATTTTATGGTTGCAAGAAAGGTAGTTAAGATGTTGTCTTTGTAATAATGTATTTTTTTTGTAATAAAATTTTCTTTATTTGACTATAACCCACAAGTTACTTCTTCCATAAGTATTACTCTTTCACCAAAAAGTCAAATATATTGATTGGTGAAAGTTCGTAGAAGCCAACAACTGTTATATATGCACATAAATATACAACACTATTATATATGCAAATAAAATTTTATGTTCCGGTTACAGTGTTCTTATCATGTTTTATTAAATTTTATTGAAATACAATAATTGAAACAGAAAATATGTTGTGTGTCTATATATATATATATATATATATTAGATATATACATAGAGTTCTTTAATGGTCCTTTCTTGTTACTTAAAACAAGTTTGCAGATATGTATAAGTGATATTTGACTTTGTGTTGGACGTGCGGAGCTAGCTTTTGGCTGTTTCGAGTTTTCTATATTATCCACCAATGCTTTTCTAATAATATTTTTTTTTGGTGTGATGTATGTTAAATTTTAAAATAAGATTGAAGAAGAAGACTATTTTTATTTATTCAATAAGTTAAATTTTAATATAAAAAAAGAAGGTTAGTAAATACAAATTAACTGATTTATAAAAGTAAGTTAACTTATGAACATTACGGTTAATTAATAAATTTATTAATTTTTAATAAAACATATTTTAAAGGTAAATTAAATAAAAATTGACTAATTCAAAATTTTATAAACTAAATAAGTTAGATTTTTATTCATAATTAAAAATTCAGAGCAACTTGTTTGATTTTTGACCTGAAGTTCCTTGGTGAAAAAATATTGATCGATGAAGCTTCGTAAAGGCTCACGCCCCTCTCTCTGGTCTCTATATATGTAAAGAGCACCATACAAGAACCATAAAACCCAACACCTTTCTTCTGTAAGTCTCCTTTCTCCATATTGGAATTTCAGTCCAGAGATAGACCATATAGCTATATATATATATAGATCTGATGGAAAATCAAAGATATGTGAGTCTGCTTCTGATAATACTCATGATTGTAAGCTGCAGATCAGTGGAGACAAGAGCAATGGTTACTCCGAAGAAGCTTAATGGCGGCTTACCTATGCGAGAACTTGGATATACCAAATCAAACGAGTTCGAGACTGTGTCCAAGTTATTATCACCATCAGGACCAAACAGCAGAGGTACAAACTCGACCTTAAACTTGTTTAAAAATTTTTAAAATTATCTAAAAAGTCTGAGTTCTGAGTTCGAGTTTGAATCGACTCAAGTTCTCTTTTTTACGTTCTTCTACAAGTTTTGAATATTCAGTCTGTTTACCAAAGCAAACTGTAACTATCTCGCAAAACATTAATCCTAATTGTAGTTTGACCGTTATAAAATATGCAGATGCTTAACTTGTACTTCTTTTCTATCAATTGGTATTTTTTAAAATTATGTTTATTTTAAATCATCAGTAATGATTAAAATCATTTTTCACAAAAAAATTTGAACAGTTCCAATTTGATAGTAAATGCTTTTGGCAAAGTGTCCAAATTAGGACTTGATTATCAATTAAAAAATTGTAGATTTGTTTTACATTGTTTAAACCTATGAATTCGTATTTGCTTTTTAAAAACTTAATAAAATTTTAATAAAATAAAGTATTAATGTTATTATTTATTTATATTATAATATATAAATAAAAATTTTTAATAGAAGAATTTATTAATAATAAAAATCTAACAGATTGTTATTAATTTTTTATTTAACTAAAAAATATTTTTCAAATATGTGTTCATATTAAGAGTTCTCTATAAATTTAAAATGTTAAAAATTATCTAATTTTTCATTTCATGCATTCAACTTTAGAAACAAAAGATCTCCAACGTTATATACGAAGGTTTGATACATGCATAAGAGATTACGTATATATTATAGAATAATGTCCAAATTAAATCGTTAATAAAATCGCAGATTGTCCAAAATTAATTTTTCCGCACGAGTAAATCAACAATCGTAAACGCAAAGCACCAAAAAAAACGCAAACGTTTGGTAACGCAGTTCGGCAAACTTGCCTACGTCTGCGGGGCCCTCACCCAGATTAATCTCTTTCACTGTAGTTCACAAAAATTACACCAGATTGATCTACCCCGTAAGACCCAATCTATGTAACCAACCCACAACCTAACTACCCGTGAAAGATCTTCACGCCCAATAACACGACCGACTCGTGTTAACC
>JANTNU010000235.1:1556537-1568036 GCA_024752395.1 Erythroxylum havanense | reverse complement strand
GAAGACACAGGCGGCGCAAGGAAAATGAGTTTTAAAAACATACTAAAACGTTATTTTTTGGTTTTCAAAAAGTGGTTGCGGTTTTCATTTTTTTGAAAACGAAAAACTGCCAACATCCTGACCAAACGAGTTTCAACATAGCGTTTCTTTTTTTAAAAAAACGACAACCAAAAATGCAAGAAAAAAATGAAAACAAACAGGCCCTAAGCTTTTAGTTCAAACATCAGCATTCATCATGTGCAGATCGATTTATTGTTTAACTAAAAGGGAAGGACTCCTACGTAACAAGACTCAACCTTTATTTTAATTGTAAAGGTAATGATGTAATTGTTACCTTCTTAAATTCCTTTGACAAATTTTATTTCCCCTCTATTGTAAACAAGTGTATGATGACGCAATTTGGTAGTGTAAGATTGTTTTATACTGAAAAGTTCATAGTAGAACAAGAGTTGAAATATATTGATGGCAAATAAGCATTTTTGATAATGTAGACTTTGATTATGTTAACTATAGGCAAATATGTGAGATGGGAAAGAAGTTAGGATACCTTCAATTGCATAAGGCCTATTATAATGTACCCAATTTTCAATTTAGTGAGTCATTGAGATTGAATGAATCAAATAAAAGTTGTCTAAGGCTCATTAATCTTATAAAAATCCAACAAATAATTGATGTTTATGTAACTCATTTGTTATACACCTAATTATTTGCACCTAAGATATTGCCTATATCTGGAAGAAAGGATGGAGATAGTGAGGGTGAAGAAGGAAGTTGTGGAGCTAGTGAAGGAGTTAATGAAGAAGTTGGTGAAGGAGTTGACGGAAGAGTTGGAGTAAGAGTTAGTGAAGGAGTTAATGAAATAGTTGACGAAGGGTTTGGTGTGGGATTAATGAATGATTTGGTGAAGGAATTGATGTAGGATTTAATTAAGAGTTGGATGATCATAATAGAGACTAGGACGAGGGTTTTTATACAAGTTGAGATTCCTGATGACAACCAACCAGTAAAAATTGACTAATTGTGGTAGTTTTATTGATACTCATGAATATCTAAGTGAAGAAGAGCCTGGTGAACCATTGCAAAGACCGAGTAGTAGTATTAGGTATAATCCATCTGATTTGACAGCATATTGGAGATTGGAGATTGGAGATTGGAGATGAAGTTTGGATTAGTTAGAATTTAGAGATTTTATTGTGGATTACATAGTACAAACATGATACAATGTCAAGTTTTAAAAAAATGAAAGTCATGGGATCAAAGTTAGATGTAGCAAGGGATGCTTATAGGATTTTTATGTTGGTTTTGACAAGAATGTACGGTGCTTCAAAGTGAAGACATACAATCCTGATCATAGTTATTTTACTATGAACAAACTTAAATTAGTTTAAGTTAAGTTCCTTTAAGACATTTTAGGGAAAGAATACTTAAGAAACCCAGTATCTCAATGACAAAGATGGTTGATGAATGCAAAGAAAAACTTAATATATTTGTTAACGCAAGTATGTGCGGAGCATTAAAGAGGATATTGAGAAAAGATAGGCAATTGATTATATCTGTGAATATGCTAAGCTACAAGGACATATACATGAGTTGACTATCAGTAATTCAAGATCAATAGTAGAGTTAATTACAACTGGCAAGGAATCAAGAAATTTATTTATTACAAGTATGTAAAATTAAATTTTTACATATCATCGACAATGATAATTATGACATTTATTCATTTATTCATACATCTTTATCTTTTTTGTGTAGTTCAAAAGATTGTACATTTGCTTTGATGCTATGAAAAGAAGATGGAGGCACTTGAGGCCAATTTTTTTGGTATTGATGGGTGCTTTCTAAAGACAGAATTCCAAGACCAACTATTAAGTGAAGTTGGGAAGGATGGTGATGGAGGGATGTATCCATTAGCTTAGGCTATTGTGGAGCTAGAGAATACTAATTGTTGGATGTGGTTCATGAATATGTTGGCTTCTGACTTGGAATGGATAGTGGTGAAGGACTTACAATTATATCAGATATACAAATAAGTATTTTATTCTTCGTTAAGTTATAGTTTATTGTTGTACAAATTTTATATTAACTTAATCATTTCTATTATTATGGGGATTGACTAGGGTTATAGAAGAGACATTGCCATATTCTTCTCATCGGATGTGTGTTACACATATATACCATAATTGGCATATAAATTGGAAGGGAAAGGATTTGTAGAAGTAGTTTTGGAATTGTGTATGGTCAACTTACATTGAAGATTTTAATAAGTAGTTGAAATGACTGGATAAAGTAAAACCTGGATGGGCATCATCATTGCTTGAATATCCTAAGGAGAGGTAGGCAAGATATTACCAATCCTTGAATGGAAATGTAGAAGTAAAAAACCCTCCACCTAAAAAAGTTATGCTGGGAAGACCTAAAACAACTAAAAGGAGTGGAGTAAATAAGCCTGGTATGTTGAAAAATCCAAAAAAATTGACTCAAAAGGGTCAAATAAAAAAATGTAAAAAATGTGACAATTGTGGCCATAATGTCAAAAAATATAAGAATGAAGGCTTAACTCAACCTGCTCAGCAATCTCTATAGATATAAAACAATCTTTGATTATTATATATTGCTTTATATATCCAATAATCAATTATGACATTCTTTGATTATCAAACTAACAATGATATTCATGTCATATTTATTAGGTTATCTCTGAGGTCTCTTTACAAGTTGAACATATTGTTATACCAAGTTAACAAAGCAATATAGTAAGTATATAACCATTCATCATATTATTAATAACTTTCACAAATGAATATTGTTAACAAAATGTGTGTTTGTAAGTTGCTAGCTCTTTGCATAGTAGTAAACGAAAGTATGGATCAGAAGTTGATCTAAATTCATTCAAATTGTCTTTTGAACCAAGAGGTCTAAGGCTTAAAGGACAACCTAACATTACTTCCTAACAGTTACAAACCCAAGCAATGAGGAGAAGATCATCAGTGAATCAACCAATATATGACAACCTTCTTAGTCAAGTGCAAATGAGGGAGGTAATATGGTTGATTCCCAAACTATACATTAATATTATCTATATGTTATTGAAACTTTAGTCATTACATCTAATCACTTTTGTAAATGGATGGATAGATATAATCACTTTGGTATATGGATGGATAGATCCAATCACTTTTACATATATTGCTCCAATTATTTATTGTGATATAACCCCTTTTGTATATAGTTGTTAATGATTTTTACAACTATTAATTAGGCATCATTAAGGCATCTTCATGAATAACGAAACAATAAAGACAAAGAATAATGTATTACAACTTAGTTCAAATGAGGATTTTTTTCATTCTTCATATTTCAAGTTCTAAACAAAATACTACAATTTAGTTCCATTGGTCCACGAGAAACTATCTTATAACACTCACCATAAACTCGAAAACCCTTATTATGATAATCAGTCAAACAAATTTCAACTTATTTTTCTCTTTTGTCAACAAAATAATGTCTTCTTTCATTAGCTTTTGCTCTCAATTTTCATCATTGCCTGTGATTCAATTATGATTTATTGAGCCTCCTTCTTCAACAAACCTAATTCTTTCTTCAATTATGAATTACTTCAATAGCTCTCTCACTAAATTTGTCATTGTACCACTTAAAAATCATATCCTCCAACTTGAAAGAAAATTAATAATTAACTAGAAAAACATTAAACATATATACAAACAATTTTACCTTATCAAAAAATAAACTTACAGGATGTTTGGGGCATCCATAAAATCTACTTCCTAAGTTATTATCACTCTATAAAGTTCTGAACAAGGTTTTTAAACCACAATAATACACCAGATAACTATTATTTGAATTTAAAGTATTGTTAGTTGAAGACGTCACATCCATAGCTTTGGATAGTTACTACAAAATTATATTAATACTCTTAGTTCTCCTAAGTAAAGTTGCATGATTGACAAGAAATGATTCAAATAAACAAGTGGACTAGCTTTGACCATCCACTAATCATGAAACATATGAACTCATTGGACAAAAAAGAGCTATTCATTTATTCACCTATAACTTCTTAGTTAAGCAATTTGATGTAGGATAAGGCCCTCTCTTTCAATCTCCATATTTTATACCAAAAGCACCAAAGAACAATAATTGATCTATCCACCAAGATAAGTTTAAAAAGGTTCAAGCAAATGAGTAAAACCCGCAAAGTGGGATAGGAAAGGCGTTAAGGATTGTTAGATAAGCATAAGCTTATATTAATGCTAAAGCTCAAATTCTTAGCACTTATAATTGAAAAAAATATATATGTTTAAACTCATGTGTTCACAATGTCTAATACTAAACTAAACTTTCTCTACAAATTACTTTCAGAAAGTCTAAATTCTAATACACCCATTTGAAATGAAGGGCTTAAGTCAAGATGATCAATGAATTAAAGCATTAAGAAGGAACTCGATTCAAGTACTGTCAACCTTAATAAAAAAATGTTATCTATAGATTTTCCATTTTCCATAATCTGAAACATTATGTCTTCACATACAAGTTAGCCAAGAATATGTGACAATAATGAAGAAGTCTACTTCACTCTTCTTTTAATTATGTGGAAAAAAATTACAAGTGATTAAAAATAGAAATACAAAGAAAATGACAAATTTACCATTTACAATGAAACCTCAAAGAACCCCCTAGATGGAAGAATCAATTCACAAAACAATTCTCAATCTCACAATGCTTAACTAAGCACAACCTGCCCTCAATTTGCGATATTCATGTTGTGATTTGCATACTCAAAACAAACAAGACACTAAATGATCCCAAAGAAGTAATTCAACCTAAGAAACCCAATTTAGCACATCAATCTTTTTTATGAACATGAAATCAAAAATTTCCAAGAACAAGTCTCATATCTATCTTTGATCTCCAAAAGTTGCTTTCTTTTGAAAACCAAGAAGCCAACAACCCGAATATGCAATATTGATGTAATACCTACAAACAAAAGTCCAACCTTTTTCCCTATGTTTATCTTGTGACTTGTGTGCTAACTGGTGGTGGGTGCTTATTCTTCTCTTTTTCTTTATAGGCTGAGCCATGGAAATGAAACCTACATCTTGGTGGCCGCGGTGGTGTTAATCCTCTATTCTTTAGGAGGTGGTGGAGGAAGTTATTTTAATGGCAGACGTGAAGGCGGTGGCGGTGTTACATTAGAGGTTGATGCAGATTTACTTTGAAATTTTGACTCCATATGAAGAGCAAATGTTTGAAGAGAAGAAGAAGAAGATAAGGGACTAAGGAATTGGAAGACCCAAAACGGCGAGGATTTGTGTGATTAAAATATTGAGAATTGAGGAATTAGAAGACTCAAAACGATGAGTTTTATTTGTGTCTGATGTAAACAATTAGAAGATTCAAAATGGTGAGTTTTATTTGTGTCTGATATAAACAATTGGAAGACTAAAAATGAGACCCTTCACCTAAGAGAAAAGTGAGTCTTACTAATATGCAAAATTTAAAAAAGTCGCTTCCTAAAAAAATCCACATGACATTTAACTAATGGAGGTTAACCTTCTTGAATTTTTCCGTTATTTTAGGATCTATTTTGAATGTTTTGTAAATGTTAGGTTTATCTTAAACATTCTAAAATGTTATGATTCTACTTAGATTTAGTGTAACATTTTTTTTTTGATCAAGATTTAGTGTAACATTAAGGGTTTAAAACACACTTTTGGCCTTAATCCCTTATATCATGGTTTTAATCCCTTATATCATGGTTTTGTTTGGTGTATGCATCTTGTTTTTACTAAATTTAAGTATTTCATATTTATATATATGTGGTAAGCTTTTGTTGATAAATTGTCAAATTATACAAATTAATGAAATGAACACGATTACGTCTTTCATCTTTCCAGCTCCAACCAAACCCACTTTGATTCCACTTTGATAGCATCAAAGTGGGTTTGGAGCTGGAAGGACAGCATGAAAGTGGGTTTGCAGCTGGAAAGAGGGTTTTTCTTTTTTTTTTGGCCAATAGTTGGAAAGAGGAATTGATGGACAGCTTTTTCCATCATCAAAAAGGAGATTTACTTATTAAAAAACAATATTTAAAAATTAATGAAATGAACACGATTAAATAGTTCCATTTCAGTTCAATTAAAAAATAGATCTACATTCAATTTAAAAAAAAATTAAAATTTGAAGGATATGAAAAAAATTTAAAATATGATGATGTTTTATTTTATTGTTTGTGGTATAGTTACCCTACTATAAGGATCATTATTGCGTAACCTGTACATTTTTTTATGGATGGTAGTATCAAAATACGCATTTTATTGTGTGCATACAATGATTTATTAAATGCACATAATTTAAAAGGTAACAATTAACGAAAAATATCATTAGCAAGTAGTATTTTCATAAATTCAATTCATTTTGATTAACAATATTATCGCGTGTACTCTATTATATCCAAAAAATAATAATACCGAAATGGATTATACTATATTAGTTATTTATAGTAGAATGCATCATGATAATTTTGATTTGTATTGATAATATTTGTTAATATAAAAATAGAAGTGAAAATATTAAAAATATATTAAAATAGATAAAAAATAAAATTTATTTTTATCAATTACTTACTAATTATATAATTAATTCCTTATAATCATTGTTCGGTTTGGTGTTGGATATAATATATCTGTGTATTTCTCGCCTCTTTGCAGCTCTAACCGATTCCACTTCAACACGTGCGAATAAGATAAGACCAGTCTCCTTTTTGATAATGGCCGCGGCCATGTAGCTATTGTCGGTCCCAATAATTGTTTTTCTCAACTGTAAGAATCAGTATATTTTAATCGACATTTTTTAGTTGAATTTGTTTAGTGACTTATTTTTTATAATTATCCATATCATTAATTTAAGTATTTTTATACTTTAATTTATAAGATTAATTACTTTTTTTATAAAAAATCATAATGTATAATAATTTTACCGTTCCAACAATATCCTATTTTGATGAGATTACAACTAGGAATATTTAAGAACAATACGTAAATGTAAGTTGAATCTCACGATTATGATTTTAACATAATTTTAATTACACAGTAATTATTTCAAAAATTTTAGCTTTAATATTAAAATTTTAAATATAATTAAATTAGTACACAAAGATTAAAAAAACTTTTTTATTAATTAAATAATAATGTTACACATCAAATTGCATCTAATTCATTGAATGTAAGGGTATAAACTAACAAATTCAAAACATTCGAATAAGTATGTTATACTTTTATTGGATATTGAAGGTGATGGTTCTTAAGGTTCAGGAAAGCTAGCTAAGGTACTAGCTAAGGTCCGCAAGGGGTAGCTCGGTTGGCAATCTAGCAGAGTAAATTGGGACAAGGATCTAGGTTTGATTCCCGACAATGAGAGTATAAGGGCCGCTCTTCTAGGCGGTCGATCGAGATAAACTGTGATTTACTACCCTCATAACCTGGTCGGGTCCGACTGTGGGGGCAGCTGGGATGGCTGATTCCACCTTTTGGGACAAGAAAAACTAGCTAAGGTCTTGTCTCTTTTATACTTGCCAAGTGAATCTCTTTTTAGATAATGGAAAAAGCTATGTAGCTATTGTCGGTGTGCTTCATCATTGTCCATCGATGTTATATGTAACAAGATGGATGTACCATACCAAACTTATATCCAAACTATAATATAAGGAACTAATTATATGATATTAAGAGTAATTGATAAAACATAATTGTTATATATAGTCCTGTTCATTTCATTAGTTTGTGTAACTAAATAATTTATAAGATAAACTTACCTATATATATAAAAGGTAAAAATTACCTTATATAATGAAATGAACAAGACTAAATGGTAAAAATTCCAATGACTTGTTTTAGTAATCCACAATAACGCTGCGTTTGGTTGCAGTTTTCAGTGGCTGCAGACAGAACAGAACATGAGGCTCACACACCTCTATCTAGTCTCTATGTAATGTACAGAGCAACTTATAAGAACCGTACAAGACAGCACTTTTCTCATTATTGTAAGTTGCAGATCAGTGGAGGCAAGAGCAACTTGTGGGAGAACTTGGATATACGAAATCAAAAGAGTTCGTGACCGTGTCCAAGCCAGTAGCACCATCAGGACCAAACAGAAAGGTATAAATTCGAACTTAAAACTTTTTCAAAATGTAAGTTTATTTGAAAAATTCTTCTGAGATTAAGTTTGAATCGACTCAAGCTCTCTTTTTTACATTCTTCTTCAAGGTTTGAATACGCAGTCTGTTTACCAAAGAGAACTGCAACAATCTTCGCAGCATATTAATCCTAATTGTAGTTTTATCGTTATAAATTATGCAGATGCCTAACTTGTACTTCTTTTTTACCAAGAGGTATTTTTATAAATTATGCTTATTTTAAATCATCATAATAATTAAAGTCCTTTTCCACAAGAAAATTTGAATGGTTCAAAAATTGATGATAAATACGCTTGATAAAGTATCCTTGCAAGTGTTCAAAAGTTAGGATATGATTAGACCACAAAGATTCAACATTTGTTTCACATTAAATTTTAATTTAAGTCTACAAATTTATATTTACTTTTTAAAAAACTTAAATAAGTTTTTAATGTTATTATATATTTAGAATATGTTTTAAGAGTAAAATTTAATAAAAGCAAGTATTAATAAATACTTATTATGTATTAACTTTCACGCTATTAGTAAATTTTACTCTTAAAACATATTCTAAATAAATAATAACATAAGTATTTATCAATACTAAAAAAATAAGAGATTGTTATTAAATTTTTAATTAAATAAAAATTATTTTTAAATATATGTTCATATTAAGAGCTATTCTATACATTTAAAAATGTTAAAATTGTTTAATTTTTTTATCAAGTACACTCAAGTTTAGAAACGAAAGATTGGTACCTCAGTATGAGATCTATCTTTTCTGTATATTTTTCCCGGTTCCGATGCTGCCGCGTGTTTTACGCAATCGATCGTGCATATATTATAGGATATTATTTTATAAAAGAATAACAAATTAAAGTATTTTTATATGTTTATTTGAGTTTATTTAATTTTAAAATTTTATATTTATTAACATGTTATTAACGTGTAATAGTTAAAATGGTAACGTACCGAATCAGGGCTAGCGCCACATCCACATACTCCAAGGCAAAGTTAAAATGATGTCATTTGGTTCAATCGAGCCAACTCTATCTTTAGGACGGACCGATTTTACTGCGGACAGGGGATATGAAGACTTATATTTAAAGAAGCTATGTAACTCTTCATTTTTGTTGAAATAATCTTCATGTAAAAGACAAAAGGACGACACTTTACTTGTATAACTATTAATCTTTATGTAATTTATTAGTCATATAACCCTTTAGAAGGCTTTATTCACTACAAGAAAAATTAGTTTCAGCAACTATTATTAACGGTTGCTAAAAGTAAGAAAATGGTCGTTAAAAGTTATAGCGACCAAAATCGGGTTGGTCACAGGTGGTTATTATAGGGTTCTTACTAAAAGTGCTCAGTGATGAGTTATTACGTTAGTCGTTAAGAATACATTATTAACAACCATTTAAAATTGGTCACCAAAGGTAAAATTATTAGCCACCAAATTTATAATTGCTAATGTAAAATTTAATGGTTGTTGTAATGTTAGAATGATTGCTATAGTTATGCATACTGCGACCAAATTATTTTTGTTGCTAAAAAATAATCTTATAGCAACCAAGTCAATGGTTACTATAGCTATTCATACTGTAACCAAATTATTTTTATTGGTAAAAAATAATCTTATAGCCACCAAGTCAATAGTTACTATAGCTATTTATACTGCGACCAAATTATTTTATAGCAACCAAGTCATTGGTTGTAGTTATTTTTATCTGTTTGCAACAAATGGTGTATCAAATTTCTTTTAGTAACCATGCTGTGATGACATGCTGTTGTTTCTAAAAATTTACTTTTAGCAACCAAATAATTTGTTGTTATAGTTTTAATATCGTCACAAATTATATTATATTTACTATAATTTAGCAATAAAAATTAGTTGTTGGTCACTAGAGTGTATGTGTTAGCCACCAAAACTTGGTGACAAAAATAATTTGGATGATTCCTAATGTATACCTGCTAGTAACCAAAATTGATTACAAAAATAATTCAAATTGATCGCTAAAATTTATGCAATAGAAATCAAATAAATACGTAGTTGGAGAAAATTATTTCAATTGGTTATTAACAACAAATTTGAAGTAGTTCTTGTTTTAACACTTCAATACTTTTAATTATATATACATGATTGTATTCATTGAAACCATAAATTACAAACACACAATCAAAAGAAAATATAAACTAATTTATCTAAATACTCCACGAAAAAATAATTCTATGAACATGACTTAATCCCTTTTGTCAAAATTCTCTATATACTTATTTAAATGTACGAACAAGTTCTAAAATGAAAATCAAATGTCAAGAAATATCTTCTAGGGAGAAAAAAAATAGTCCTAACTTATAGTGTCTCTATCACATCCAAAGTTGCGTAGCTGCAAAACAAATTACTAAAGTTAACATAAATGTTGCAAAGTTCATGTTTTGTATTAAGAATAATATTGTTGACATGTAATAATAGGAAAAAAGGAATTAAAGCAAAAAAGAATTTTTACTTTGCTTGGATCAAAATAAATCAAATAGAATAACTACAAAGACATAAGAGAAAAAATCACACATACCGATGTGTTTGCTACAAAATGTGCATATGAATAAGAACCTCCAAAAGAATCATGTTACTGTCAATTTCAATAAACTCAAGGAACAATATTAAAATAAAAACTGAAAACTATAGATAATTGAATTTGGTGGAAGAAAAAAACTATTCAATCTTACCTATTACACATCAATCTAAGTCACTATCATCATACGCTTGAGATGCAGCTTCATCTTCACTACTCCACTACTCATCAACAGTGTCATATTCTTCATCCTGATCTTTTTCAGCATCATCATTATCATCAACACGTGAGTGTACTATTTTTTCAACAATTTCAATCTCTAACGGAGCTTCATCATTTCGGACTACTAATCCAACCTCTTGAGCATTATCTAGAACTTCTATATCAATACAATTTTCGTCTGTATCTATATAGATTATCTAGCTTATTCTACTCCTATTCATGTATATATATGTACTACATTCTCTTCGTAATATTAATTTTGAGCAAATCAGCTCTTATTCACACACTTAACCTTACATGTAATGTTTTCCGTCTCCTCCGTATGTCACCTAAATCTTTCCTTTCCTTGTCACCTGCACCGTAATAACATCCAGAAAATGCTAACATATCAGGTTCAAACCTGTAAAGAAGCATTTAGTTTCCTTCATAAACGAAGCATCAACTTTTCTCCTGACAAATTCATTAATATTTAATTCATTACTTAGCAATTCATTAAGCCTGTATAATCAT
>JANTNU010000235.1:1533471-1556437 GCA_024752395.1 Erythroxylum havanense | reverse complement strand
TCGACCCTATTCACCACTTTACTCGCTTAAGTGTTCTAGAGTAGGAATTTATTTTTGATTGGTTTGACACGCCATCAAGTACCAAGCCCAATTATACACCTTCCCCAACCAAAAACCCTAATTATGCAAAGTTAATTGCCACAATTCAGGTGTTCAACAATATTGGGAGATCCAGAGGCAACCAACAGAGAAATCAAGAACCTTAAAGTTAGCGATTATCTCTTACCCAATCAAAGGCCTAGCAGCTGAGCTTCAGAATGTGTCGATTGAACGATTCTGCAGTGATTTCCCCACAAGTATCTCATCCCTGCGTGCCTTGCCTTATCGCCTGCTTCTCAGGTGAAGGGTGAGGTAGAGCTGAGGAATGATGATGGGAAGAAGGTGGGTCACGAATACGAAGAGGGTGAGACGTGGTGGTCGGATATGGGGGCAGAGGGTGCCGTCGTGCAGAAAGAGGGAGAGAGAAATAGTGATGGCATTATGAGGAAGAGGAAGGAATAATGCAGGAAAGGAATAAGGTTTCAAAGTTTAAACACAAATGATGTCCGTTAAATGGACTTGATTGTCCGTTTAACAGACAGCTACGGGTGAAACTGGGGTTCAAAAACCTTGTGTCCATTAAGCGGACTTGTGTGTCCGTTTAACGGATAGCTACGGGTCAGTCTATCCTACTGAAGATGTCGTGTCCGTTAAACGGACTTGTGTATCCGTTTAATGGACAGCTACGGGTCAATGTGTAAACAGAGGGTGATTCGTTTCCATTAAACGAACACGTATGTCTATTTAACGGACACATATATTTTTTTCAAATTCAACCCCACTCTTCCCTTTATGCGTTCCTTCCCTTATGAGATTACCCAAGCTCATGTGCACAGTAGGGCAAAAGTTACGTACCTGCTTTCCCATGGTTAAATTGAATCTCACCTCGCGATTTCTGAATGTTCCCCTCTCTCTTTCATACCACTTGAAAATGTCCGGGAAAGTTCATCTTTCAACATACAAAGAGAATTTAGTGAAATAAATGGTCAAACCACCAGATAATTAAGAACAAACACAATTAATAAAAAAATGCAACAGAAAGGGAAGGTAAAAATGTTAGGTTGCCTCCCAACCAGCGCTGAATTTAATGTCCCTAGCTGGACTCGATCACTGGATCATCAACCTTGAAATGTAACGGTGAGGATGCAACCCATCGTTTCTCCCTCAAAATAATGCTTTAGTCTTTGCCCATTTACCACAAAGGGCTCTTGGTCTTCTCTCTTGATTTCTACTGCTCCATGGGGATATGTCCTTGTGGTCACAAATGGGCCCGACCATCTCGATCTCAATTTTTCCAGAAACAGTTTAAGTCTAGAGTTGAACAGCAACACCTTTTGGCCGGGTTTGAATTCTCTCCACAGTATACGCTTGTCATGAAAAGCATTGGTTCTCAAAAGCATCAAGGCGAAATTCATCCATCTCATTCATTTCTAGTAATCTCTTCTACACTGCTGCCTTGAGGTCAAAATTTATCTTCCGGATTGTCCACAATGCCTTGTGTTCAACTTCAACCGGGAGATGGCAAGAGTTCCCAAAGATGATCCGGTAAGGTGACATCCCTAATGGACTTTTATAAGCAGTTCTGTATGCCTATAGAGCGTCATCGAGTTTTAATGCCCAGTCCTTCCTGGAGGTATTAACTGTCTTTTCTAAAATTTATTTGATTTCCCGGTTAGAAACCTCCACTTGCCCACTAGTTTGGGGGTAGTAGATAGTTCCAAATCTGAAGTGACAACCATATTTTGATACTAGGGACTTAAATTGGTGATTCTGAAAGTGCACCCTATTATCACTGATTATGGCCCTTGGGACACCAAACCGAGAGAATATATACTTCTTGATCAATTCGACTACACTTGCTCCGGTATTATTTGACAATGCTACAGCTTCCACCCACTTCGATACGTAGTCCACTGCCACGAGGATATACTCATTTCCACATGATTTTGGAAATGGTCCCATAAAGTCCAAGCCTCATACATCAAAAAGCTCTACCTCTAGAATTCCAGATTGGGGCATCTCATGCCTCCTACTGATATTGCCTATCCTTTGACATTTATCGCACGTCAAGTCAAAGGTTCTAACATCCTTGAAAAGAGTCGGCCAGTATAGTCCAGATTGTAATACTTTTGTTGTTGTTTTATTCGCCCCATGGTGTCCTCCATACAAGGAGGCATGGCAGTGAAATAGAACCGCTCTCATTTCTTCTTCGGGTACACACCTCCTGATTACTCCGTCGGCGCATCTTCGAAATAACAAAGGATCTTCCCAAAAGTAGTGTCTTACTTCTGCGAAGAATTTCTTTCGCCTACGGTACGAGTAATCCAAAGGTACAATATCAGCTACCAGGAAATTGACATAGTCCGCAAACCACAGGAGATTATCATTTACTGCCCATAGATTTTCATCGGGAAATGCATCTGCCCTCCCGTTCCAGCCGTGATAAATGGTCTGCCACTACATTCTCTGATCCTTTCTTGTCTCGTATCTCCAAGTCAAATTCCTGCAAAATTAAAATCCATCTGATTAATTCACAGTTTTGCATCCTTCTTTGTAAGAAGATACTTCAGAGTCGAATGGTCCGTGTAAACAATAACTTTTAAACTGACCAGATAAGATCTAAATTTGGTAAATGCATAGACTACGACTAACAATTCTTTTTCAGTTGTCGCATAATTAAGCTGAGCATCATTAAGAATCTTGCTAGCATAATAAATGACATGTAATTTCTTATCCTGTCTCTACCCCAGAACAGCTCCTAGTGCAAAGTCGCCAGCATCGCACATCAATTCAAACAGGAGGTTCCAATCCGGTGCGGTCATTATAGGAAATGACGTCAGTTCTTTCTTCAACCTGTCAAACGCAATAAGGCACTCATTAGTAAACTCAAAAGGGGTATCTTTTTGCAACAAGACACATAATGGTCGAGAGATTTTTGAGAAATCTTTTATGAACTGGCGATAGAACCCGGCATACCGTAGAAAGCTTCGTATTGCCCTGACTGAAGTAGGGGGTGGCAATTTGTTAATAACTTCGATCTTAGGGAGTGGCAATTTGTTAATAACTTCGATCTTTGCCGGGTCTACTTCAATCCCCTTGTTGGAGATCTTATGGCCGAGGACGATTCCTTCTTGTACCATAAAATGACACTTTTCTCAGTTGAGCACCAAATTGGTATCCTCGCATCTCTGCAGCACCTGTTCTAGATTGAACAAACACGCGTCAAAGGATGACCCAAAAATAGAGAAATTGTCCATAAATACCTCGATGATGGTTTCCACCATGTCAGAGAATATTGCCATCATGCAACGTTGGAACGTGGCAGGAGCATTGTATAATCCAAAGGGCATCCTACGGTAGGCAAATGTGCCATAGGGGCAGGTGAATGTGGTTTTCTCTTGATCCTCCGGGGCAATCGGGATTTGGTTATAGCCAGAATAACCATCTAAGAAAACAATAATACTCATGGCCCGTTAATCTCTCCAACATTTGATCAATAAAAGGAAGAGGGAAGTGATCCTTGCTAGTAGCTGCATTCACCTTCCTATAATCGATACATACTCTTCATCCCGTCACCACCCTAGTAGAAATCATTTCATTCCTTTCATTTGAAATCACAGTTATGCCACCCTTCTTTGGTACTACCTGCACTGGAGTTATCCAAGGGGTATCAGAAATGGGATAAATAATCCCTGCATCGAGTAATTTGAGAACTTCAGCTCGCACATCCTCCTTCATATTAGGATTGAGTCTCCATTGACTTTCCACCCCAGGTTTATGGTCTTCCTCCATCAAAATCCTGTGGACACAAATAGAAGGGCTAATCCCCTTTATGTCAGCAATATTCCACGCAATAGCCAATTTATGTTCACGCAAAATTCTTAACAATTTCTCCTCTTGAGAGGAGTCCAAAGAAGCAGAGATAATGATTGGAAAGGTGTTTTCTTCTCCCAAGAATGCATATCTCAAATAGGTTGGAAGTTGTTTAAGCTCGGGTTTTGGTGGGCTAAGTGTGGAAGGCAATAGCTTGGGTTTTGGAGGGCCCAATTCCTCAATTTGAGGTCTATTCCTAAAGCCATTACCCTGCAACCTGTAAACACATTCTACTAATTCATCATCTAATTCCATGGGTTCTATTCCTAAGGTTAAGCATACTTCCAACACATCCTCACTCAGTAATTGGGGAGCAGATTCATTCACGCAGGAATCAATTACGTAAATTCGGTAAGTAACTTCATCAAAAGAGGGACCCTTCAACACTTTGAAAATATTAAACTCCTCTCTCTCATCACCGACCCGTAGAGTTAACTTACCTTTCGTGACATCAATTAAAGCTCCTCCCGTGGCTAAGAATGGTCTTCCCAAAATTATGGGAACCTGCAAATCAAACTCCATCTCAAGTACAACAAAATCAACAGGAATTATAAGCTTACCAACGTTTATCAATAAGTCCTCAACTATCCCAATAGGGTATCGAATTGATCTGTCGACAAGCTGCAGTGAAATTGTGGTCGGTTTAAGTTCACCAATTCCCAAACTGTTATACAAAGACAAAGGAAAAAGATTGATGCTTGCACCAAGGTCACATAGACATTGGAAAATATTAGAATCGCCAAATGACAAGGTATGGTGAAACTCCTTGGATCTTTTAACTTAGGAGGTAGTTTATTTTGTAGAATCGAACTACACTCTTCGGTTAATGCTACTGTAGCGAAATTGTCCAACTTCTTTTTATTAGAGATAATCTCCTTTAAAAACTTGGTGTATGCAGGCATCTCCGCTAACGCTTCCGTAAGAGGGATATTAATATGAATTTTCTTGAACAAGTCTAGGAATTTCTGGAAATTGGACTCATCGTTCCTCTTCCTTACTCTTTGGGGGTACGGAATAGGTGGTACAAATGTGAGGTCCGACCCCGATGATGGTTCATTCCTTGGTGGTGATTCCTTAGGCTCCCCTCCTTCCTCTATCTTTTCTTCCTCTATATCTTGAATCCCCTTCTTCTTCGGAACTACACCCTCAATTATCTTACCGCTCCTTAGAACAACTACCATACAATCTTTTTTTGGGTTTACTTGAGTGTTACTAGGCAGCTTTCCCTTTCCTCTTTCCCCAACTTCTCTTGCTACTTGGTTAATTTGTACTTCCAAATTTCTAGTTGCAGCTTGATTTGATTGAATATTCTACTCCATTCTATTCATTGCTTGAGAGCTGGCTTGAGTATTATGATCCATCTTACCCATAAGCTGGGTGAACATATCCTCAAGTCGGTCTACCTTTTTCTCCCATGGAGAAGGGAATTGTTGAGGAGCGGAAGATGATGGGCTTGAAAATTGTTGTTTGGTTGGTGGCGGGAACGCTAGTGGCCCCATTGGTTTTGATGCTCCTTGATTCTTCCACGAGAAATTCGGGTGAAATTTCTAGCCTTCATTGTAGGTGCTCGAAAAGGGATCTAACCTCTACCCCTGCCTACTATTGTTCACATAGCTTACCTCTTCTTCAGTCAAAGTTGTCTCGATATTCATACAACCCGCCGCTGAGTGCCCAAACCTTCTGCACAAAGTGCATGGGTTGCGACTAGACTTATTATCATTCATTAGCAAATTCAACTTCTTATTAATCTCCGCAACTTGATATGCCAAGTCTGACTTGGATCCTACTTCGTTCAAAGTTACCGCTTTGCTTCGAGTTACCTTGCAATGTGAATTCTCAGCAACTTTTTTGAAAATATTCCACAATTCTTGAGAGCTCAAGTCACTTATATTACCCCCAACATTCAAATCCACCAAAGTCTGATTGTGTTCAGAAAGCCCATAATAGAAGAACTGAGTCAATGAATACATATCGAAGCCATGATGTGGACATTGATTTAGGAGATCATTAAATCGTTCCCAAGCCTCATGAAACTTTTCTCCGTCTTTTTGTGAAAACCAATGTATCATTTTTCGGAGTTCAAGAGTCTTATAGGCTAGGTACCACTTTATCATAAATGTCTCCATTACCTTCTCCCAGGTATCAATAGAATTCACTTCTAAACTCAACAGCCAATTTCTTGCCAACCCCTTCATGCAATAAGGGAAACACCTTAGCCTCAAGTCATCCTCTGTCAATCCATACCATGGAAGCGTTTGGACTATTGCATAGAAATCTATCATAAATGTTAGCGCATCTTCACTAGGCATCCCATTAAATTGTGGCAACATAGACAAGTGGATTTGCTTCAACTCATAATTCCGCGTTGCAGCAGTCAACCTAATAAACAATGGATTCCCTGCAATAAAAGGCATTTGGCAATCCCTAATCCTTCTCACCGAGGGATCGACAACAACCGGCTCAGCTTGATTTCCCCCATTGAATTGCTCATTTCCTAACTCAGGTTCTTCATGCAATTCCGGAAATTGATTGTTGTTTGCCATTTCTTTCCTCCTTTGAGCGTTGTTCCTCCTGCACGTTCATTCAATTTTAGGAATGAATTCTACCAATGGTTCGTCAGTCATGCTACGCAAGTTCCTTAAGTGCATGTAACTCTGAAACCAACAAGGTAAGGTTCACAATCTGGCAAGGGAGAAATATTCAACTGATAAACAAACAGATAACACAAATATCTAGACTTAAAGAAATGATAAATAAAGAGGTCCCCGGCAATGGCACCAAAAACTTGATCTAATTTTTTCTGCAAGTGCACAGAATCGGCATAGTATTCACACAGCGAATATTCTAAAGTCGTCTCCCTCAAGGACCAATTCCTTTACCAGTCAAATTAAATCTAATTAATTGCATGTTATCATATGCAGAAATTACTAAAAATGGACAGAGTAAATTTTGATTGACCAATTACGAGTAAGTAATAACAAGACAAACAGAGAAAGGATCTAATTACTGATTTGGAAATAGGGGGAGGGGTTCACCAATTGAAAGAGGCATTCGAATAATATGAATTCGATTGAATGCAGGCTAAGAAAACTGTAGCGCTATTATACCCATATCCTTTCTCAAGGTACAAGGGAGTATTCAGCTAGAAATATCCATTTCTCAATGTGATAATTCTCTAACCAAATCCATTAAGCAAAAGCCACTTTAAAATCTCACCCTAGCTTAGGTTATTTCTAACTCTAAACCCAAGATGTTCACCTTCCTAAGCATGAATCATGGTTAACTCTTCAGTATACCCAATGATTCCTAAACAGGCATCTATGGAGATCAACCATATAAACAATAATGAAGTTCAAGGAAGATGAACATAAACCAGAAATTTTCATTAAAAACATTCAATCATCCATATCATACAAAGCTCCCTTCCAATAGACTAAATCCCTCACCCTAAATGAGGTTTAGTTCCTGCACATTTCAACAAAAGACACAATAATGCTCAACATTTAGAAAGGTTAGAGAGAGAAAGCAGCAGAGGAACAAGCATAAAAGCTTCAAATCTTTTGGTTTCCTCTCAAAAATCCCCTTTCTTTCCCTTTTTGTTACGCCTCCAGAAGTAGTTATCTTCTTGTTTTCGTCCAGCCCTCCATTTTAGGTCTAAACAATTGCTATTTATAGTTCACACACTCCAAAAAAACTGACTTTCCGAAATAGAGGTCTGCTGGCCGCCCATGTCTGTTAAACGGACTTGTGTGTCCGTTTAACGGACCTTCTCGGGTCTGAAATACCTTCTTGCCAGTTGATGTCCGTTAAACGGACATGTGTGTCCGTTGAACGGACATGGCCCATTTCAGTACTTCCACGCCTTTAATTGTCCATTTGTCATCATTTCTTCTAGGAGTCTTCTCGGAAGTTGTGGGGCTCGGAATTCTCCTTTCAATCATCTTAGATTGGCTTTGATCCGACATCCCCAAAGGAAGTTATGCCCTTTTTCTCCCAAAATCAACTGATTGTACCTATCAAGTATGAAATCTAAATGTGAGCGAATTAATTAAGTAAAACTTCGATGCCTGAAAAGACGAGTGGACATTAGAATATGATGGTGAAGCGATGAAGTTCCACTCATCAGAAGTCATGGAGTATCGTGCTGAGAAGGAGCCGCAATCAAAGGAAGTTGTTCCAGGTTTATCACAGAGTTTGAGCGTGCTTCCTGTTAGACTCAAGCATCCATTCGGTAATGGATGGTGTACATATGTCAAGGGTCAAGCTTATGACCTTTGATAAGAACTTAATGGGAGGCACCTCATTCGTATCTTTTCTTTTATATTTTTTTAGCAATTTTCTTTTATTTTCATTTTTATTTAATTCAGTTTAGTTAGGAATTTAATTTAATATTTTTGATTATGCAATTTTAATTTTCATCTTTTCTTTTTAAAAATAAAAAAACGAAAATTTTTAGCTGTACTTAGTTGAAGATGTCGCATCCATAGCTTTGGGTAGATACTAAAAAATTATATTAATACTCTTAGCTCTCCTACTCAAAGTTGCATGATTGACAAGAAATGATTCAAATAAGCAAGTGGACTAGCTCTAGCCACCTACTAATCCTGAAACATATGAACTCCTAGGACAAAAAAGAGCTATTCATCTATTCATCTATAACTTCTTCGTTAAGCAATTTGATGTAGGATAAGGCCCTCTCTTTCAATCTCGATATTTTATACTAAAAGCACTAAAGAACAATAATTGATCTATCCACCAAGAAATGTTAAAAAAAAAGGTTCAAGCAAATGACTAAAACTCACAAAGTGGGATGTTCGGAAAGATGCTAAGGGTTGTTAGATAAGCATAAGCTTATAATAATGCTAAAGCTCAAATTCTTGGCACTTACAAGTGAACAGAAATATGTTTAAACTCATAAGTTCACAGCGTCTAATACTAAACTAAACTTCCTCTACAATTTACTTGCAGAAAGTCTAAATTCTAATTCACCCATTTGAAATGAAGGGCTCAAGTCAAGATGATCTATGAATTGAAGCATTAAGAAGGAACTATATTCAAGTACTGTCAACCCAAATAAAAAATGTTATCTATAGATTTTCTATTTTCCATTATCTGAAACATTATGTCTTCACATACAAGTTAGCCAAGAATATGTGACAAAAATGAAGAAATCTACTTCACTCTTCTTTGAATTATATGGAAAAAAAAATTACAAGTGATTAAAATTAGAAATACTAAGAAAATGCCAAATTTACCATTTACAAAGAAACGTCAAAGACCCCCTAGATGGAAGAATCAATTCATAAAACAATTGTCAATCTCACAATGCTTACAAAGCACAACTTGCCCTCAATTTGCAATATTCATCTTGTGGTTTGCATACTCAAAACAAACAAGACACTAAATGATCCCAAACAAGTAATTCAACCCAAAAAAGCCAATTTAGCGCATCAATCTTTTTTATGAACATGAAATCAAAGATTTTCAAGAACAAGTCTCATATTTATCTTTGATCTCTTAAATTTGCATTCTTTCGAAAACCAAGAAGCCAACAACCCTAATATGCAATATTGATGCAATACCCACAAACAAAAGTCCAACCTTTTTCCCTGTGTTGATCTTGTGACTTGTGCTAACTGGTGGTAGGTGCTTATTCTTCTTGTTTTCTTTACAATCTGAGCCATGGAAATGAAACCTATGTCTTGGTGGCTACGGTGGTGTTAACCTCTATTCTTAGGAGGTGGTGGAGGAAGATTTTTTAATGGCAGAACTAAAGGTGATGGTGGCGTTACATTAATTAGAGTTTGATGCAGATTTACTTTGAAATTTTGACTCCACATGAAGAACAATCGTTTGAAGAGAAGAAGAGGATAAGGGATTGAGGAATTGGAAGACACAAAACGATGAGGATTTGTGTGATTAAAATGGTGAGAATTGAGGAATTACAAGACTCAAAATGATGAGTTTTATTTGTGCCTGATGTAAACAATTAAAAGACTCAAAATGGTGACTTTTATTCATGTCTGATGTAAAAAATTGGAAGACTCAAAACGGTGAGTTTTATATAACATTATGAGACCCACTTTATTTAAAAATAAGAATGTCACATTATAGAAAAGTGAGTCTTACTAATATGCAACATTTTAAAAAGTCACTTAAAAAAAACCACGTGACATTTAACTAATAGAGGTTAGCCTTCTTTAACTTTTATGCCCTTTTAGGATCTGTTTTGAATGTTTTGTAAATGTTAAGTTTAACTCGAATGCTCCAAAATATTATGATTCAACTTAAATTTTGGTGTAAATATTAGAGTTTAAAATACACTTTTGACCTTAATTGTATCATGGTTTGGTTTGGTGTATGGATCTTGTTTTTACTAAATTTAAATACTTCATATTTATATATATGTGGTAAGCTTGTGTTGATAAATTATCAAATTATACAAATTAATGATATGAACACGATTACGTCTTTCCTCTTTCCATCTCCAACTAAACCCACTTTGATGCTTCTTAGTCAATCTCGAGTCAACACATACGAATAAGTTAAGATCTCCTCTCTTTTATAACTCCCAAGTTAATCTCCTTTTTTATATCAAAGTGGGTTTGGAGCTGGAAAGAGGAATTGATGGACAGCATCAAAGTGGGTTTGGAGCTGGAAAGAGGAATTGATGGTTAGCTTTTTCCATCAAAAAGGAGATTTACTTGGTAAGTATAAAAGAGGAGATCTTAACTTATCAAAAAACAATATTTACAATTATTGTTTATCAATTACTTGTTAATCATAACATTGATGGATAGCTTTTTCCATCATCAAAAAGGAGATTTACTTGGCAATTATAAAAGAGAGCAGATCTTAACATATTAAAAACAATATTTGCAATCTTTTTTAACCAATTACTCATTATCATATAATTAGTTCCTTGTATTATAGCTTGGTTTGGTGCTATATATATATATACGTAATATATATACCATCATCTTACAATATATATACGTAAGTTTATGCTATAAATTGTTTAGTTGTACAAATTAAAGAAATGAACAAGATTAAATAGTTTCATTTCAGTTCAATTAAAAAATAGATCTACATTCAATTTTTTAAAAAAATAAAAATTTGAAGGATAAGATTTTTTTAAAAATATAATGATGTTTTATTTGATTGTTTGTAGTATAGTAACCCTACTATAAGGATGCATTATATGCGTAACCTGTACATTTTTCATGGATGGTAGTATCAAAATACGTATTTTATTGTGTGCGTACAATAATTTATTTAATGCACATAATTTAATATTTAACAATTAACAAAAAATATCATTAGCAAGGAGTATTTTCATAAATTCAATTCATTTTGATTCACAATATTATCACGTGTACTCTATTATATCCAAATAATAATAATACCGAAATGGATTATACTATATTAGTTATTTATAGTAGAATGCATCATGATAATTTTGATTAGTATTGATAATATTGGTTATAAAAATAGAAGTGAAAATATTAAAAATATATTAAAATAGATAAATAATAAAAAATTATTTTTATCAATTACTTACTGATTATATAATTAATTCCTTATATAATAGTTCGGTTTGGTGTCACTTCAATACATACGAATAAGATAAAATCAATTTCCTTTTTGATAATGGAGACACTACAACAAAAACATAGCTTTCGCGACGTTTTTTGAAAAAACGTCGCAAATTGTTAGGGGCTTTCAAACGGCACGAAAAGAGCCAATATTTTGCGACGTTGTATGAAAATGTTGTGGATTAACGAAGCATTTTTCGTCATTTTTTTTAACAAAATGTCACAAAATAGTGAGCTCGACGTTTTGGTGAATTAAACGTTGCGAAAGGCCAACTCCCCCATTCCCTTCGCCCCTACCAGAACAACGTCGTGTCCCCCACCCAAAACGGCGTCGTTTTTGTTTGCTTAAAAATGAAAATGCCCACACTAGAACGACGTCGTGTTGTTGTCCCAACACGACATCGTTTCGGTATTCTTGAAACTTAAACCCTGCCCTCCCACCAGATAAGACGATGTCGTGTCCTCGCCCCCCAAAACGAAGTCGTGTCATCTTCTGCGTAAATGAAAAACACAAGTTTTTCATCAGTTAGTCCTGTGTACGTAACTATTTCACCCTCCCTCTCCCTCGAGCCACGTTTTGCCAGAGTGCTTGGAATCTGTGGAGCCACTTTGTTGTTGCTTCACCAGTTGATGTCCCTCTATCATCTACAGTCAGAGTACATCTGCGTGTTGGTGGAGTTAAGTCATTCAACTATTTTGCTTGTGATGAATGTCGGGTTAAATGTTGGTTTTTTACTCAGTTGAAGTAGACGATTTAATCTGGGTTTTAGAGTATTTATTCATTTGTTTTGATTATCTGTAACTCAATGCATTTGGCTTTGCATTGTGTGACAGTATGTTAAGGAAGAAGAGATTATATGTTTAAGTGATTTGGGATAATATGGTCACGACTTTGAAGTGTTCGACGAAAGTTTAGAGTCAATTTATGGATAGTTTTTTTAATTTTTAGATTGATTATGATTTTGTTAATTCAATGTCTATAGATACTTGATATGACGAGTCTACTATTGATTTAATTTCTTTAAACTATTTATTTGTTATGTTTTTTATTTATTTGCAAATGGAATTAATTATATTATGTTCTTGTATTTTTAAGTGATATCACATTTGTGTAGTTGTGACACGAATCATATCATGGTTTACTCCTATTTAGTTATTTATGTATGTCTATATAAGACTAATCTATTGTAGAAAAATAAACATTTCTCCACAGCATCATGTTTTCTCACTTTGCATTCATTCTTTCTACTGCCTCTGTTTTCAATATATCCTGGTAACTGATAAGAGTTTGTTGATTGGACCTAGCAATGTAATTTTTGTAGCAAGGGGAGAAACTACATTTCCTGTAGAGCGTCTATGATGCTTATTGTTTTTTGATATGGAAGAAGATGAGTAACAATTTTTCTATTAAAAAACTATTAATCGAATAGGATTATCCTAAAAGTCCACTTTGATATAAATGTAAAGAATTTATGATCTTAAATTCATATGTAAAGCTACTACATTATTTTCTTGAACTTGAATATACATCTCAAAAGTAAGGCGTAGATAAGTTTCTTATTAAAAGATATTTTGAGTTTAAATTTGTTGATAGTTCCTCTCTTATAGACAAAATCCACAATTTACAAGTGATTGTTTCAAAACTTAAAGACTTGGGTGTTGAAATGTCAGAATCATTACAAGTACAGGCAATTATTGATAAGTGGCCTTTTTCTTGGAATCATTATCAAAAGAAATTGTTGCACACTTCTAAAATTTTAACTATTGATAGTGTTTTGAAGCATCTTTGAATTGAAAAAGGTGGAAGAATTCTTCAAAGAAAAGAAGTAGAAGGAGATCCAAAGGTGAATTTTGTGGATGAGAAGAAATCCAACAATTCTAAAAGGAAGAAACCTAAAAATGCTAATGCTAAAGACAAGAAAAAGAATTAAAGAAAGGGCTTTCAAGGTCGAATGTAGATCCAACAAAAAACAAAAAGGAAACAATGTTCCTAGTGCTAACCTTGTTAATGAATGTGCAGAAATTGTGGCAAACTTGTCTCTTGTTACTGTGATGGAACTTCACATGGCAACATCAATTCCTTTCTAAGATCGGTGGTATGATTTCAGTGTAGCAATTCATGTGTGTAATAACAAGGACCAATTCAAGAATTATGAAGTTTTTGAAGGACATGGTCATGGCCAATGGTGTGAAAGCCAAGGTGTATGGAAAGGGAGATGTGCATTTGCTATTCACTTCTAGCAAAAAGTTGGTGCTCACTAGCATTCTTCATGTTCCAAATATGATCAAGAACCTTGTTTCAGCAGATATCCTGAACAAGAAGGGCTTGAAGGTTGTACTTGAATCAAACAATGTAATCTTGTCTAAGAATGGTATTTTTTAGGAAAAGGATATTCTTGAAATGGCATGTTTAAACTTAGTCTTAATAAAGTGAATGATGTTTCTCTTTATTTGGTTGATTCTTCTTATTCTTTATGGCATAGTAGATTATGACATATTAGTCATAAAGTGATTCATTATATGTCTAAAAATGGACTAATCTCTTATAAGGGCCAAGTGAACAAGAAATGTGAAACATGCATACAAGCAAAGATAACCAAACTTCCTTTCTTAAAGTTGAAAAGCATACAAAATTGCTTGATTTAGCACATTCAGATATATGCGAATTTAATGGTTTTTTAACAAGAGGTGATAACAAATACTTCATTATTTTCATTGATGATTGCTCTAGATTTGTGCATGTTTATTTGATGAAAATCAAAGATGAAGCATTTAATATGTTTAAGATATATAAGTCTTTTTTTGAAAATCAATTACGTTAAAGATTAAAATTTTGAGAAGTGATTGAGGAGGAGAAAACTTCTCTAATAAGTTCTCAAAATTTTGTGAACAAAATAGTATTATACATTAAAATAATGCACCATATACTCCCTAACAAAATGGTTTGGCTTAAAGGAAAAATAGAACTTTACAAGACAAGTTAATTCTATGCTCTTGAGTTCAGGTTTGCCAAAAACCTTGTGGGGTGAGGCTTTGTTGGTTGCATTTCATTTACATAATTGAACTTCATCGTTAGAGACTAATGTGTCTCTATATGAAGTATAGAAAAAAGGAAGCCAAACTTGTCATTTTTGAAAGTTTGGGGTTGTGTAGTTTACTATAGAGTCCCTGACAACAAAAGAAGTTAGGACCAAGAGCACTTAAAAATTGTGTTAGGGGGCTATGTAGAAAATTCTAAAGCTTATAGGCTACTAGAAGTTGACTCTAATGTGATTTTAGAATCAAGGGATGTTGAGTTCTTTGAGGATTTGTTTGTTAAAGACTAAATGGTAAATAAGGATCCATCAAATGGACCTACCCCTTCTCCAAGTGTTGAACTCTCAAGTTCTTTAAAAAGGTCAAGTGTAGACCCTCCAAGTGAACCTAGGAGGAGTCAACGTCAAAGGAAGGAAAAATATCTACCCTTAGATTTTATTTCTTCACAAGCTATTGTTTTCTTAATTGAAGGCAATAAGGATACTCTACTAAATAAAACTCCTGTTTTATTAAGTGTAGAGGAAGATCCTAAAACCTTTAGTGAAGCAATGAAATCAAGGGATGTGGCATTTTGGAGAGAAGCGGTAAATGATGAAATGGACTCAATATAGTCTAACAATACTTGGGTTCCAGTTGATTTACCCCACGGGTCCAAACCAATTGGTTTTAAGTGGTATTTCGAAGGAAATATGCCACAGATGGTAATATTCTAACTTATAAAGCAAGGCTAGTAGCTAAAGGTTTTAGATAAAAAGAAAGAATCAATTACTTTGACACATATGCACCAGTTGCTAGAATTACATCAGTAAGAGTACTTTTGGCTTTGGCTTCAATCTATAGCCATCATGTATACCAAATGGATGTAAAGACAACATTCTTAAATGGTGATCTAGATGAAGAAGTGTATATAGAGCAACCGGAAGGCTTTGTACTACTGGGAAATGAAAAGAAAGTATGTAAGCTAGTCAAGTCATCATATGGATTGAGACAGGCACCTAAACAATGGCATGAGAAATTTGAATCTGTTTTAATCTCATATGGATTTAGATATAATAATGCTGATAATTGCATTTATTTTAAATTCAATAAGGAGTATGGAGTGATGACTTGACTCTATGTAAATGGCATGCTCATTGTTAGTCCTACATATAAAGGTGTGATTGAAACTAAGAAGTGTCTTTCTTTTAAATTCAAGATGAAGTATATAGGTGAAGTAGATACTATCTTAGGCATTAAAGTTAAGGAGCATAGTGGAGGGTTCTGTACTCTCTCAATGATATTACGTTAAGGAAATCATGAAGAAATATCAACATTTGAATGTGAAGAGGTAAGTACTCCTTTTAATCCTAACTTTAAGTTGCATGAGAATCAAGTTAGTCTAACTGTACAACTTGAATATGCTAGTATAATTGGAAGTATAATGTATGCAATGAGTTGCACCAAATGGATATCTCATACTCAGTGTGTAGACTAGCTAGATACACTAAAAGTCCTAGCCAAGAACATTGGCAAGCTATTAAAAGAGTGCTAGGATATCTTAACAAGATAAAAGATTTTGGACTCTTTTATAATAGCTTTCTGAATGTTCTTGAAGGATTTTTAAATGCTAGTTAGATTACTAACATTAGTGACTAAAAACCCACAAGTGGTTTGGTATTCTTGCTTGGTGGTGGAGCTGTTTTTTGGGCTTCTAAGAAACAAATGGTGATTACTCACTTTACCATAGAAGCTAACTTTATAGCTCTATCTGCTTGTAAAGAGGCTAAGTGGCTAAGGGATTTGTTGTTGGATATAGATCTTTGGCATTGTCCCATGCCTGCGATAACCTTGCATTATGATAGTGAGTCTACTATGTCTAGAGCATTAAATAAAGTGTACAATGGTAAGTCATGCATTTATTAGAGAAATGCTAAATAGAGATGTCGTCTCAATTGTTTATGTAAGGAAATATAACAATTTTGTGGGTCCGTTTACTAAATCTCTTGCAAGAGATTTAGTTAGTTCAACAACATTTGAAATGAGATTAAAACCTTTTAAGAAAAAATCACTAGAAATGGTAACCCTAGCTTCTTCTAGTACTACTCCTAGATTGTAAGGTTTAACAGGTAATAACAAGTTGTTTAGTGGTTGTGAGCACTAAGATTGTGTAAACCATTCCAAGAAATTAGTGCTGTAATTTGTTACTCTTAAGTGAGAAGGTTGAGAGAAATCTCTTAATGAAATTATTCTTGAGTGTTTGTTTATGGTTAATATAACTAGAATACTTTTCACCTATATGATCATTAAAAGTGGCACTGCTTCTAGCAAGGCTTTATGGTAATCTCTTGTATATGATCTTGAACTAGGATGAGCACATGGCCGATAATAGTGGTAAAATAATAATGTGAATTAATTGAATGCTAAGAAAGTTCATGTGTGCAATATGTCTGAACCTTTGTGAATGACGGTTTAAGCAATAAGACACCAATCATTTCCTTTGGATTTTGTGATATGTTTGTACTATAGGATGGTTTAAAGAGAAAATTACCTTCTTTTAGGTATGATTTCTTGTTTGTGTTGTAGTTTTTCTAATATCATAAACTGAATGGGGGGATTACTGGAAATTAATTTGTGATATAAGTAGTTAAAGTCAAACTTGGAAATGAAAGGTTGCTTTTTTAACTTGTTGTGAATAGAAGTGACTGTTCTAAAAGGTTGCTTCCTTTGGAAGAGTTGTAACTTGTGGTAAACAGATGTGACTATTATGAAGAGTTGCTTCCTTTCCAATAGTTGTAACTTGTCGTGAACAGATATTACTATTCTAAAGGTTGCTTACTTTCTAAAAGTTGTGACTTATCATGAATTGACGCGACTGTTTTGAAAACTCTATATATACATGAGTTTTAGTTGAGATTAAAAAGTTTTGAACAATTATACCAACACAATCATTGCTTTCATAATTCTTGAAGAACATTCATGCTCTTGCAACTTGAATGTTCTTATATTCCTTGTATCCTAGAAGTAATTTGCCTTTACCGATTTGTAAGTATAGTGGGGGCAAATAACACTTTAATGAAAGTGTCCAACATACTTATAATACTTTAAACTTTGTGTTTTGATCTCAAGTTTTCTCAATTCTCTGTAATACCATTTAATTCCTTGTTCATCCTTTATTTTGTGGACTTCCAACCCCATTCTATTACATTTACTACTTCAAATTACTTTCTTTAGAAGGAGAATAAATCTCGCATATTCACTAACCGTGAAGAGGAGAAATATGTAGTAGCTGACAAAATAATTAATTGGATTAGATATGCCTTAATTGGCAAAAATCTTTAGTCTTCTCTCTCTCCTAACATAAGGTTTAGGTGGAATCTCTAATATGATTTCTCCTGTTACTCTTTTGGCTTCGTTTATTACTCTTTTGAGCCTGTCTATACGGGTTTCAGTTTTGTCTATACTGAATGCTTTTTTTTTTTTTTGGATGACTCCTTATTTAGCCTTTGATATTAAAGATCGTAAGTCTTTCTTTTGTACAGCTACAAGTACAACCGAACCTCACCCCCTTTCATGCTTCTCAGTCAATCTCAAGTCAACACATACATTTATTGAATACGAAATTTAGGTTCAGGAAAGCTAGTCAAGATCTTTATCGCTTTTATACTTGCGAAGTAAGTGCCCTTTTCGACGATGGAAAAAGGCCTGTAGCTACTGATGGAAAAAAATAAGGGTAAAGGAAGAGAAAATGCGTGAAGAGGGACAGAGTGAAAAAGTACTTGTTTCGAAGAGGCTCGCACCCCTCTCTCTAGTCTCTATATATATGTGAAGAGCATCTTACAAGAACCATAAAACACAACACCTTTCTTCTATAACTCCACTTTCACCATAATCGAATTTCGATGGAAAATCAAAGATACGTGACTCTGCTTCTGATAATATTCATGATTGCAAGTTGCAGATCAGTGGACGCAAGAGCAACGGTTGCTTCGAAGAAGATTAATGGTGGCTTACTCGTGCGCAAACTTGGATATACCAAATCCAAAGAGTTCGTGACTGTGTCCAAGTCATTATCACCATCAGGACCAAACAGCAGCGGTACAAATTCGACCTTAAAACTTTTTCAAAATTTAAGTTTATTTAAAAATTCTTCTGAGATTAAGTTTGAATCGACTCAAGCTCTCTTTTTTACATTCTTCTGCAAGTTTTGAATACGCAGTCTGCTTACCAAAGCGAACCGCAACAATCTTCGCATCATATTAATCCTAATTGTAGTTTGATCGTTATAAATTATGCAGATGCCTAACTCGTACTTCTTTTTTATCAAGAGGTATTTTTATAATTTATGCTTATTTTACATCTTCGTAATAATTAAAGTCCTTTTTCACAAGAAAATTTTAATGGTTCCAAAATTGATAATAAATACTTTTGATAAAGTGTTCAAAAGTTAGGATATGATTAGACACAAGTCAAGTCAGTACAAAAATCACATCAAATTTAATTTAAACCTACAAAAAAAAATTTACTATTAGCATGAAAATTAGTACAACAACCACATTAAATTTTAATTTAAACCTACAAATAAAATTTACTAATAGCATGAAAGTTAATACATAATAAGAACAAGTATTTGTCAATACTAAAAAATTAAGAGATTGTTATTAAATTTTTATTTATCATAATAAGAACAAGTATTTATCAATACTAAAAAAAATTAAGAGATTGTTATTAAATTGTTATCAAATATGCAGATTCTTAACTTATCAGTAATAATAAAAATCCTTTTTTTCTATAAATTATGTATATTTAAAATTATCAGTAAAATTGATAATAAATGCTTTTGACAAAGTATTCTTGCAAGCGTCCAAAATTACGCTTGATTAGACACATGTCAACTCAATACAAAATTTAAAGATTTGTTTTCGATTTAATTTTAATTTAGTGGTATAAATTCGAATTTACATTTTTAAAAAATTTAAATAAATTTTAATAAATTTAAATTTTAATGTTATGATTTATTTAGAATATGCAACAATCTCGCAGTATATTAGAAACGAAAGATCTCCAACATTAGATATGAAAATTTGGTACCTGCGTAATCTCGTACGGGATATTATTTTATAAAAGAAACAACAAATTATAGAATTATTCTTAATGTTTATTTTTATTTAATGTGACTAATGGTTAAAAATGATGATCAGGGCCGTCTCCACGAGGATAGATTAAAACAATATCATTTGGGTCAATGGAATTCTGACCGAGCCGATGACGTGAAGACTTATATTTAATGAAGTTATGTAACTCTTCATTTTCATCAAAATAATTTGAGTATTTCATTGTCCATTTGAGATGTGATTACTTATTTAATATAAAAAAGTCATGTTAAAAAAAAAAAATGACACTTAACCTATATAACTATTAATTTTTATGTGATTATCGGTCATATAACTAAAATACTAACAGAAAAATAAAATTTTAAACTAAATTATCTTATTTTAAAATTAAACATAAAAAAAACTTCTTATTTTGATTCGTCATCCTCTATTAAAATAAACACTTCTTCACAAATGAGAGACTCTGGTTAGATGAACTATTTGGTTATAAAAATAAATGAAATTTAAATAATACCATCGGCAGATTTTCCATGAAAAATTCCGACGACTTGCTAGTCTTCCATTATTAGTTTTTGACATGAAATTCCTTCCGTAGAAGTATATCGATTCATTAAGAAGACTCCTATCAAACCAAAATTGGTTCAGTCTTTGTCCAGGAAACTAGCACTGTCAGGGCTAACAATATAAATACCATTATTTTTAAAATTGAATTGGAAGTTAAATTGATAACACAATAACTTTAGGTTTAAAAAGCTTAATTGGTATTAAACCATTATAAAATCGATTAATGATTAAATAAAATAAAAGAATCTGAAATATAATCGGAAGACAATGTCCTTATTTATCGAAGAATTTAAAGTTTAAATGAAAAAATAATGTTAAATAAAAATTAATTAATTAATTTTAATTTATAAAATTTATTAATTTATGAAAATTAATTGATTGACTAATAAATTGATCAGTTTTTAAGAGTAAGAGTTATTAAAGTAAATCGAACTAAAAAATTGAACAACTTAAAATTTTATAATTAAACTGATCTAATCGATTAATTTTTTTAATTATTGATAAATACAAAGACATAACGTAAGTATAGTTCCTGTAATTAGGATTATCTGCTATTCTTTTTTTTTATGGGTCTTTCTTATAAAATCAGTTTTCTATATTATAAGTCATATCGTATTTCATAGCTTAAGTTTAAGATGAGAAAGGTGTGGCAATGAGATGCCCTTTATCTTTTTTTTTTAAGCTACTAATTATTAGCTTATCAAATGAGTTAATTGGAATGAAGTAATTTTATATGCTGCAAATTAAGAGTCCGAATTCAAAATTTTTAAAAAATAAAAAACCTCAAATTCAAATTCATGTTTAAGTAAGCTCAAGCTCCTCTTTCTTATATTTGTCTTTTAAGTTTTGAATATTTAATCTGTTTGTCAAAGCACAAAGCATTAATGTGATATTCATTGAGCTTCATCCTTATAAATAGATACACATGCTTAACTTAATACTTTTTTTTTAAATCAAGAGGTATTTTTATATATAATATTTCTATACATTCAATTAGTTTTAAATCACTAAAAATAATCAAAGCCCTTTTTACAAGCCTTTCCGGCCCTTTACTGACCATTAAATACCTCCTTGGCATAAACTTTGTTCTTATTAGAGATATTTCAATTTCATCTTTATTTGTAAGCAAACTCAACATATATATATTGCCCTTAGAGAGCACCACGGCACCAAATTAAAAGAGACAAAAGTGGGAGGCCGTGTACCACGAAAAGAAAACAAAAGAAAAAGAAAAGGGCAGAGATTGATTGATTGATGTTTCTCCTAAAAGTAATTGGTGCTATCATTTTGAAGGCAAAATTTAAAAATATTAGAGTTAATACGCTATAAAGATAAAGATTTGTAAATAGATGTTTAAGTTAAGGGCTAATTTATAAACTCAAAAACATTAAAATTTATTTAAATTTTCATACAAAATTTTTCAGAGTTAGTTTATATGTTATACCTTAAAGTTTAGAGACAAAAGTTCTCAAGCCTTGTCTAGGTATCATCTTTCGGTGCATGTTTAATAGGTTAAGAATATAGAATCTTTTTTACTAAATTAATGAAATTTTGATAATTTTCTTGCTAACGTACGGTGCCTTAATTTTACACTACTATCTTATTTTAGTAAATTGATGAAATATAGATAATGCCCACACCAGTTTTCTACGTAAAACTTTTTTGATGACTCGACTTTTTAGTCTTTGATGTGAAAGCTCTGACGTCTCTCCTATTTCCACCTCCTGCCGAACCTCACCCACTTTGATGCGTCTCGGTGAATCTCAAGTCAGCACATACGAGTAAGTATGTTGTTAATTAAATAATACTAATTACAAACGGAATGAACAAACACCAAATTCTAAGCATGTTATTAATTAAATAATACTAATTACAAACGGAATGAACAAACACCAAATTCTAAGCATGTTGTTAATTAAATAATACTAATTACAAATGGAATGAACAAATAATACCAATTGCAAATTCTATCCTGCCGTTCCTTTGATCTAACTGTTTTTTTAAGTTCTATCTTATCGTCACGTCATGCTTGTGACTTATTGCTCATAGGGGTGACTATTTTCTTTAATTTTTGACTTCACATTTACTTAATTACTTCATGTAAGCATGTAACTAATAATAATATATTAATTAAAAAATTGTCAAGACATTTATAACGGTTAATTAATTAATTAATTTCTTAATTAAATATATTAAACATATTTTATTAAGCAAAACCAATATATTGATATCAATTATCTTTTGCCTACTAATTATGTCACACTCTATATATAATACGTGCAATCATCAGCTAAGTGAATCATTCAAATCACAAATTTCTATTCAAAGAATTAGTTCCAAGTACATTTCAAAACTAGTTAATTCTATGTGGCAAAGTTGTGTCTCCTGTTGGCCAGAAGAATTAGAGAATTGAAATCCCACATTATTAGTTGGCATCTAAGAAATGTGTACATCAGCCAACAAATTGTTTAACGAGGGTCTAACTCCATTGCATATTGTTTTAGTTTTTGTCCTACAATTCTTCAAGCACTTTGTTGCTTAATTAAGGGGTCGTTTGGTTCCACTTCTGTTTTTCTGTTGTTGTTTTTGGTTTCTGTTTCCTGTTTTTAGTTTCTGTTTTTTTCCTTAAAAAAATGAAAACCTGTTTGGTTGAGATTTGTAATATAAAAACTGAAAACAAAAACCTGTTTGGTTGAGATTTCTAATAAAAAACTGAAAATAAAAACATGATTGGTTTTATTATCATGTTTCTATTTTTTGTAATTATAC
>JANTNU010000235.1:1521534-1533371 GCA_024752395.1 Erythroxylum havanense | reverse complement strand
CATTAATTATAAGCAATGGTCCACCTTTGGGTGACCTCCTAGCGTTATAATTAATAATCTCAATTGTTCAATTCAACTTTTATGTCATTTGAGCATCCTATCATAATGAACAATTGACATAATCACAATCAAATGATTAAAATTTCAAGCTAGGCCACTTTGGTGACTAACAAGCTTTTCCATGCAATAAACATTTAATTGGACAATTATTATACATGATAAAATTTAATTTACCTAGTTTGGTCACTTTGGTGACAAACAAACTTTTTTAAATGTCCATAATATCATGTATTACCTTCAACATATAATAGGAAAATTTAATTCCAATTATTACATAACATAAAATATTCCATCCTAAAATTACATTATATATAAATCATTATGAATTAAAAAGCCCTTATGTGTCATCCTAAAATAATGTTTATTTTGGGTTTAAAGTCCATAACTATTAATTAACCCAAAATATTGTCCCCTAATAGCTCAAAGCCCAAAAAAACAGTCCAGAAGTCCCTTATTGGGCTTGGAAGCCCGTCTGGCGCCTGCACGCGCCAGCATCTGCGCCTGATGGAGGAGTCTGGCGCATGCAGAGCACGCGCCAGACTTGGCAAAACAACGTAGCGTCCATTGTCTTCCTATAATGCTTTGGATACTTTATACCACAAAACAGCCGAAGCCTTATGAAGAGCATCTGTTGTATTTGATTTCTCGTTATACCAAATACCATTCCAACCTATTGATCTTTCGATTCTCTCTAAACCATGAGTTTCTTTTCTTTCTTTCCACCATTAAAACCGACAATCAATTTTTCGGATAGTATGGGCATAGAAGAACAAAACATAAACTCAACATGAAAGAAGGCAGTACATAACATTTCAGAAACGCAACAATGATTCTCATAAACATGAAGCAATTTTTTTTTGTTCTTTCTCCCAACCGAAAACTATCCATAAGCAACCACAAAACCCATAAGCATTTCTGGTTAACATAATAATCATAGAGGACACAAAACCATTTGAAACATTATGATGAGCATATCGTGGTTTCGGTTTTTCTTTTATACCGAACATTTGAAGGTATTTTCATAAACATAAATCAAATCTTTTTCCCGGTTTTGTTTTTTTTTCAAACTTGCAGTTTACCGAATCGATACATCAACTAATTATGCAATACCGTGCTCTATACTGTATCCATATACGGTAAACAATAAATCATGCATCGTTAAGACCGAAAATCAGTTTTCGTTCCATTTCTACCATTAAAACGGAAAACCATTTTCGGATATGCACGACCATAGAAAAACATAACAAAACCACAGTATGCAAGTGCTATTAACATCCGAAACTCTCAAACTGAAAAGCATCATGTCATGCGATTGTTCTTTTTCAAATATAGAACAAAATCACAACGAGCAACATACAATCATAGCAATATACGGTAGAACCGTAGATAACAAATCAGGAATTACAAGGCTCTGATGCTAATTGTAAAACTATTATAGGATCGACAATTATTTTGCGTACCCGTATCCATATCGCTTCTTCATTAAATGTTGATTGCTTTGAAATAGTTTATTTCCTCTCATCTTTTTTCGTTCTGTTTTTCTCAATGGTTAAGAATGATACGTTTCATAAGTTTTTTCAACTAATATACCATGACTAAAGGACATATCCTTTGGAATTAGAAGAGAGAGGAAAAGGGTCTGTGACCCATTTGAGACCCAGTCGGTAATACCCAATAACCATTATCTTGGGTGCGTTTCATAGGACTCAATACGATAAATTACATGGGACATAAAATAGTCTAACATTATATGCGTAACCTGTATATTTTTTATGGATGGTAGTATCAAAATACGTATGTTATTGTGTGCATACAATAATTTATTTAATGCACATAATTTAAAAGGTAACAATTAACGGAAAATATCATTAGCAAGTAGTGTTTTCATAAATTCAATTCATTTTGATTCACAATATTATCACGTGTACTCTATCATATCCAATAATAATAATACCGAAATGGATTATACTATATTAGTTATTTATAGTAGAATGCATCATGATAATTATGATTAGTATTGATAATATTGGTTAATATAAAAATAGAAGTGGAAAAATTAAAAATATCTTAAAATAGATAAATAATAAAATTTAATTTTATCAACTACTTACTGATTATATAATTAATTCCTTATATAATAGTTCGGTTTGGTGTTGATTATATTTATATATGTATTTACCAAAAATATATAGATATGTGTGTGTGTAGGGCGCGGGTGTGAGCTCCTACTTCTTTCCTCTTTGCAGCTCAACCGATCCCACTTCAATACATACGAATAAGATAAGATCAATCTCCTTTTTGATAATGGAGAAGGCCAGGCAGATATTGTAATTTGTTTTTCTCAACCGTAAGAATCAGCTATATAGAAAAATTGAAAGACACAAATGTAGTGTTTTATTCGAAATTTTTCTAGTTGGTGTTGGGACTTATTCTTTATAAGAAAATAATATAATATGTGATAGTTTTATCATTTTAATGATATTATGTTTTGGTGAGACTAAAAATAAGAATATTTAAGAACAACACATAAATATAAGTTAAATATTAAAATTATGATCTCAACATAATTTCAATTATGTTTCGTAGAGACTCACATGCTTCTCTGGTCTCTATATAATGTAAAGAGCACCTTATAAGAACCACAAAACACAGCACCTTTCTTCTAACACACTATTTTTTTCTCCATATTGAATTTTCAGTCCACAGATAGAGAGCATAGAGCTATATATATATAACTGATGGAAAATCAAAGATATGTGACTCTACTTCTGATAATACTCATTGTTGTAAGTTGCATATCAGCGGAGGCAAGAGCAATGGTTACACCGAAGAAGTTTAGTGGCGGCTTCCTTGTGCGAGAACTTGGATATACCAAATCAAAAGAGTTCGTGATGGTGTCCAAGCCAAAAGGACCATCAGTGCCACAGAGCAGGTATAAATTCGATTTAAAACTTTTTCAAAGTATTATTAAAGTATTATTTTTAATATGTTTATTCAATTTTTATTTTTAATTTTTATTAATATTTTACTAATGTGACTAATGGTTTAAAATGATAAAGGACCAAATGGGCGGTCGCGGTAGCCTGGAGGGCAAAGTTAAAACTTAAAACAATGTTATTTGGATCAATAGAATTCTGATCGAGCCGACTCTAATTCCAGTACAGGTTGATATGAAGACTTATATTTAATAAAGTTATGTAACTCTTCATTTTCATCAAAATAATTTAAGTATTTTATTGTCCATTCGAAATGTGATCACTTATTTAATATTAAAAAAATCGTGTTAAAAAAGATGACATATAACTAAAATATTAACAAAAAAATAAAATTTTAAACTAAATTATCTTATTTTAAAATTAAACATAAAAATAAAAAATTCTGATTTTCATTCGTCATTTTCTATTAAAATAAACACTTCTTCATAAATGAGAGACTCCGGTTAGATGAACTATTTAGTTATAAAAATAAATGAAATTTAAATAATACCATTAGCAGATTTTCCATGAAAAATTCCGACGACTTGCTTTAGTCTTCCATTGTTAGTTTTTGAGATGAAACTCCTTCCGTAGGAGTATATCGATTCATTATGAAATTACTACCAAATCAAACTTGGTTCAGTCTTTGTCCAGGAAGTTAGCTCAGGGCCAAACAATATATATACCAATATTTTAAAAATTAAATTAAAAGTTAAATTGGTAAAACAAAAAATTTAAGGTTGAAAAAATATTATTCTATTATAAAACCAACTAATAATTGAATTAAATAAAATAATTTAAAATATGATTGGAAGAGATTGTCCTTATTTATTAAAGAATTTAAAGTTTAAATAAAAATATATTGTTAAATAAAAATTAATTAATTTATTTTAATTTATAAAACTTATTAATTTATAAAAATTAATTGATTAACTAATAAATTCATCAATTTTTAAAAGCAAGAGATATTAAAGCAAATCAAACTATTTTTTTAAAAAAACCCTAAATTCGAATTCATGTTTAAATCAGCTCCAGCTCCTCTTTCTTATATTTGTCTTCTAAGTTTTGAATATTTAATTTGTTTGTCAAAGCACAAAGCATTAATGTGATATTCACCTATACTGAGAGTTTCATCATACATATGCTTTAACTTATACTTTTTTTAAAATCAAGAGGTATTTTTATAATATTTCTATAAATTCAATTAGTTTTAAATCACTAAAAACAATCAAAGCCCTTTTTACAAGGTTTTCCCTTTACTGACCATTAAATGCTCCTTCGCATAAACTTTGCTCTTAGAAATATCTCAATTTCATCTTTATTTGTAAGCAAACTCAACATATATATTGCCCTTAGAGAGTATCACGGCACCAAAGTCTAATTGTGGATGATTTAAAGGTATCTTTCTATAAGTTGAAACACTGTTAGGACACTTTGTGAGTTAAAAAAAAAAAGAGACAAAAGTGGGAGGCCATGTACCACGGAAAGAAAACAAAAGAAAAAAAAAAGGGCTAGAGATTGATTGATTGATCTTTCTCCTAACAAGTGGTGCTCTAAGAAAAATATGATTAGCCTCCAAATAAATAGGAGCTCTAAAACCACAACAGCAACGGCCAGACGATCCCTACTTCAAATTGACTATCTTCTTCTTTAACACAATTTGAATGATTCCAAATTGACAATAAATGCCGCTGACAAAGCATCACCATAAAGTGTCCAAAACTTGGACATGATAACGAATATGTGAAGACAATTTGGAGAAATTAAAGGCTTGTTTCACAATAAGTTAAAGGCTAAAAGTGATCGGTGCTATCATTTTGATGGCAAAATTTAAAAATATTAGAGTTAATGCGCAATAAAGATAAAAGATTTGTAAATAGATGTTTAAGTTAAGGGTTAATTTATAAACTTAAAAAAAATTAAATTTATTTAAATTTTCATACAAAATTTTCAGAGTTAGTTTATATATTATACCTTAAAGTTTAGAGACGAAAGTTCTCAAGCTTTTTCTAGCTATCATCCTTCGGTGCATGTTTAATAGGTTAAGAATATAGAATCTTTTTTTTACTAAATTAATTAAATTTAGATAATTTTCTTACTAATTTTCATGTAAAAATTTTGATATTGTACAAACAGCTACAAAGAAATAATCATCATGAAAATTCTAGAAGAGCTGTAAAGAAGAAGGAAGAAAACGGTTATTGTGGTTAAGAAGCTTTTGATCGATACTGAACTGATGAACTAAAAGACTACAGACAAATGTTTTTATATATAGGGTCAATGGACTAAGAGGAAAAACTAACTTTACAATATCTGTGATTAAAAATAAATGACAACTAATAAATAGTCTTCATCCTCCCCTCAAGTTGGAGGTTGGTGAAAATTTACCAAACCCAACTTGGACAAAAGATACCGAAACTGAGGATATGAGAGGGATTTGGTGAAAAAATTTGCAACTTGTTCTCGGCTGGAAATCTTGTTAGGCAGAACAAATCCCTTTTTAAATTGATCCCTCACCAAATGACAATCTATCTCCAAGTGTTTTGTTCTTTTATGAAACATTGGGTTTGCCACAACGTGAAGAGCTGCTTGATTGCCACACCACATTCTGACTGGTAGTGGAATTGAAACATGATGATCTTTCAGGAGGTAATGAATCCACTGCATCTCACAAACTGTCGAAGACAAACTCCTGTATTTAGCCTCTGCTGAACACATGGAAACTGTGACTTGTTTCTTAGTTTTCCAAGAAATAAGTGAACTGCTCAAAAACAAACAATAACTTGTCAAAGATTTTCTGCTATCTGCACACGAAGCCCAGTCAGCATCACAAAACCTTCCGAATGTAGTGAGGAATCAGCGGAATAGAAAAGACCTTTGGCAAGACCCCCTTTGAGATATCAGAGAACATGAAGGGTTGCTTTCCAACGTTCTTGACAAGGGACATGAACAAATTGACTCAATTGTTGTGAAACATAAGTGATATCAGGCCTAGTTTAGCCTAAGTACAAAAGTCTACTAACAAGTCTTATATAAGGTTCAGGATTTGAAAGTGTAGATCCTTGATTTTGTATAAGCTTCAAATTCCGTGGCAGAGGTGTACTGACAGGTTTACAACCGACTAACCCTGCCTCATTAATTAAATCAAGGGCATATTTTCTCTGATTAACATGAGTAACCTTTTTTGATCTAGAAATCTCTAAACCTAAGAAGTAGTTAGTATGACCAATGTCCTTAACAGTGCATGAAGGGAATCTTTCACCAACTATATCTCTTGGGCTGAATTACTAGCAACCAAAACGTCATCGACACAGACAAGCAAAATTACCATTATATCATTCACTGTCTTCATAAACAAACAATTATCATGCATTGATTGTTTCAATTGAAGTTGCTGCAATTTAGATGTAAGCTACAAATTCCATTGCCTTGAAGCTTGTTTAAGTCCATATAAGGACTTCTTGAGCTTACAAACTTGTCCAGCTGAGGCTTTAGCATACCCTTCAAATGGCAACATATAAACATCCTCCTTTATATATGACCATGTAAAAATACATTGTTGACATCCAATTGATGTAAAAACCAATGCTTAGCAACAGTCAATGCTAATAAAAGTCTCACAGTATCTGGTTTAGCCACAGGGAAAAACTATCTCTATAATCAATCCCTTCAATCTGATTATAACCCTTAGTGATACGCCTTGCCTTGTGTCTTTCCACCCGTCCATCAGGCCTAAGCTTGGTTTTATAAACCCACCGATAGCCAATAGCTTTCTTTCCTGGAGGTAGAGTCGTAATATCCCATGTTTCATTTTTCTCAAGAGCATCAATCTCACTTTGCATAGCTTTGTTCCATTCATCATAAAATTTGGCTTGATTATAAGAGTAAGGTTCAGAAATTGTGGACATATTGGCTAGATATGATAAGTAAGGGTTAGAAAAGGAAGTGGGTTTAATGTATAGATAAAAGGGTGGAGTATAAGGAGAAGAAGTAGGAATGGAATATACCACATAGTCTATGAACCATTTGGGTTTATGCTTCACCCTTGTACTATGTCTAACACCAATATCAGATTCATGAACAGTAGGTTCGGTGGCATCAATAACACTATCATCAACTACATCATCAACTAGAACAGTAACATCACTAAAAGATGTTTGAGGTAAAGGATTTTCAGGCATGTGAAGAGAAACACAATCACAATTAGTATCGACAATAGGATAAGGTATTGGGGCTGCAGAACTATCCTTTAAAACATCACTCTCCAAAAGAGGAAATGTCTCCTCATGAAAAACTACGTCCCGAGCCAATAACACTTTCTTCTCATTAAGAGCAAGCAATTTATAACCCTTGACTGCAGTAGGGTATCCAATGAAAGCACAGCTGTGAGCTCGCTTATCAAACTTAGTCTTATGAGGATCCACATTAGTCGCAAAAGCAAGACAACCAAAGTTTCTTAACAACGAGTAATCAGGTGCTTTCCTATAAAACAATTCAGATGGACTTTTCTAGGACAAAAGAGTAGATGGATTCTTATTGATTAACTATGTAGCAGTAAGAATGGCATCACCCTAGAACACAAATGAAAGACCAGACTGAAACATGATGGCCCTAGCAACTTGTAAAAGATGTCTTTGCTTCCGCTCAACAACACCGTTTTGTTGTGGGGTATAAACATAGGACTTATAGTGAATAGTGCCTACCTCAGTTAATGTTAACTTCCAAAGTTTGCTATTAAATTTTGAGCCATTATCTGTTCTAATAACTTTAACACAGGAGTCAAACTGATTCTGCACAAGTTTTAAGAAATTCTGCAAAATTGTAATTGTCAGCGACTTATGATGCATTCGGTATGTCCATGTGGACCTAGTAAAATCATCAACAATGGTTAAAACATAGTGTTCACCAGATAAAGAAGTAGTCCGATAAAGACCCCATATATTGATGTGTAACAACTGAAAAGCTATATCACTTTGAATGGAACTTAAAGGAAAAGAAACTCTAGTTTGCTTAGCCATAGGAAAAACATGACAAGTTTTATTGAGAGTTTTAGGAAAAACAATAGGTAAATGAGAAAGGACACCCTCAGATGGATGACCTAGTCTACTGTGCCACACAGACAAATCAGTATGATTGTGTGAGTTATAAGAAAAAGAAGGAATAGATGCAGCTATGTTAACATATTGAGGATTAGTACAGAAATAAAAAATTGTACTAGATTTAAAAGAATTGTTGTCTAGTATGTAGAGATTAGCTTTGACTATCCCAACAGCTACAGCTTTTTTATTGTGAAGGTCTTGTAAAACACAATGATTTGGATAACAAGTGAAAATAATGTGTGAATTAGAAGAAATTTTTCGAACAGAAAGCAGGTTGTAGGTAAAAGAAGGCACATGAAGAACATTTTGAAGAGTTACACTCTAGTGTAGAATGACACTGCCAATGTTTTCTATATTTCTAGTATGTCCATCAAGTAAATGCACCACACTCCTTATCTGAGGTTTAAAAGAAGCAACAAGCAATGAAAAATCACCACACATGTGACTAGATTTGCTTGTGACAATTATCCAAGAACTGCTTGAATTGTCAACAACTGAGTAACAAGTAGTAGTACTTGCAAACTCACCAAAATAAATGGTATTCACATGATTAGCATCAAGATTATTCTCTGACTTTCCCTTCACAATTTTCATAACCTCTTGGTGATTAAGCTCTGACAAAGAGGAAATCAACTTAAAGGAACTAGAAAAATTGTCACTAGGCATATCTAGAGGATTATCAACCAGATTATCACATGCATTGACTCCAGATTGTTGCCTCTGCTTCTTTTGTTCCTTGAACCAGTCTAGATAATCATGCTTTTTGAAGCATGTATCCTCAATGTGCCCAGAATTATTGCAATAGGTACAGAATCTGTCTCCCTTCTTTGCATAATCTTTCTTCTTATAATTGTCTTTAGGTTTATTGCCAGCAGAGCGTTACCCTTGGCTGCCAATAAAGCATTAGACTCAACAACATCATTAAAATTCACTTGAACTTGTCTTGGCTTCTCCACTCGAGCCACCCTATAATACACTTGGATTAGCACTAATATCTGACTCCTAATACTGTCAAAAAAGTCATTAAGTCCTATTAGAAATTGCATCACCCGATCTAAAGTATTTGCAGCCTCAACCTTCTTAGAAAGTCCATATGTGCAACCATTACAGCTACATTTCGGATTAAGCTCTAAACAATTTAGCTCATCCCACAGTTTCTTCAAATTGGTGGAGTAAGTAGCAATGGAACTAGCTCCTTGATTAATTGAAGCAATTTGCCTCTTTAACTCATAAACTTGAGGACCATTAGATTCATTGTATTTCTCTTCCAATGCAATCCATAACTCTCTAACAATAGGAGTATAAATGAATGCTTTAGTTAAATCTTTAGACATGAAGCTTAAAATTCAGGAAATAACCATAGAGTCAGCATTACTCCAATTATCAAAGTTCACAAACTCAACATCAGGTTTAGGACTAGTGCCATCAATGAAACATAGTTCATTTTTAGCTTTCAATGCAATTCTCATGGCACGACTCCAGATTCGGTAATTGTTAGCGGTTAACGGATTAGTGACTAAACTCACACCTGGATTATCAGATGATTGCAACAACAATGGATCCTTCTTAGATCTAGTAGATTGTATAGTGTGAGTAACCGCATTTTCCCCAACAACAGCTAGATCTGTTCAATCTGCCATAGCTCGAGAGAAAAGAAGAACAAAAAAGCTCAAGAAATCGATTAAAGATGGAGATGGTGGGATCTATGCTCCGATACCATGAACAAATAGCTACAAAGAAATTATCATCATGAAAGCCCTAAAAGAGCTATAAAGAAGAAGGACGAAGAAAACGGTTACTATGCTCAAGAAGCTTTTGATCGATACTGAACTGATGAACGAAAAGACTATAGACAAATGTTTTTATATACAGGATAAGTGGGCTAAGAGGAAAAACTAATTTTACAGTATCTGTCACTAAAAATAAATGACAATCAATAAATAGTCTTCAGATATTATTTTGTAAATAAATATTAAAGTAAAGGGATAATTTATAAATTTAAAATTGTTAAAATTTAATTAAAATTTTATATATAAATTGACTAATGTATCGTATCTTAATTTTATAGTATCTTATTTTAGTAAGTTGATGAAGTATAGATAATTCCCACGCGAGTTTTCTACCTAAAATTTTTTTATGACTGGACTTTTTAGTCTTTGACGTGCAAGCACTTGCGTCTCTCCTATTTCCAGCTCCTACCGGACCTCACCCACTTTGATGCTTCTCAGTGAATCTCAAGTCAACACATACGAATAAGTATGTTATACATTTATTGGACATTGAAGGTGATGGCTGTTAAGTTTCAGGAAAGCTAGCTACTTAAGATCTTATATCTTTTATACTTGCCAAATAAATCTCCTTTTACATAATGGAAAATGCTACATTGTCGGTGATGTTATAAATAATAGAAAGCAATATTTACAATTATATTTTATCAATTACTCATTAATCATATAATTAGTTCCTTATATTATAGTTTTTGATTAGGTGCATCCATCTTGTTATAATATGTATATAAAATAAGTTTGTATTATAAATTATTTAGTTATACAAATTAATGAAATTAAAAATGAAGGCTTCTTTCACATTTAAGTTTAGGGCTAAAGTAACTGTTTAGCATTTTATTGGCAAAGTTTGGGAATTCATATCAATGGAACAAATTAAATTAAAATTTAGTGTAAAATTTTTTGATTGAATTCGTATCAACATTTTTAAGATTTTGATAAAAATATTAAAAAATAACACCCTAATCGCCACGAATCCCATAATCTAGGTTTGCACCTACGCATGTCAATAGGCTAGTCCCTTATGGTTTAACTTTGACCACTTTTTTTAAAATTTTCAACCTGATCAAGTAGACTAAAATTAGTTGATTTTTTCTAATTTAAAACTGAATTTTGATTAATTCAAATTTTATTTATTAATTTTAAATCGAGCCAAGCTCAGACTAATATAGAATTCTTCTTGTATGTCATTGGCTTGTTTTGTTTGGAAAATAAATAATGGATTAACTTTAGACAAAGCTAAGTCTACAAAACACAGGTTCAACTTGAATATATACGAACAAGAATATTAATAGAAAGAGAAAAAAAACTAATTAGAGTTACATCTTAAAACAGGTTACATATGCCATCTACACTTCATATCTTACGAGAGAGTGTTTCGAAGATTTTTGTCAATTAAAATGGAACGAATCTAGTTTATGAGTCTGTCAGCCTGTTGGTATTTCGCCTCTTCTTAATTAACAAACATTCAATAATTCTACTCTCTCTAAAGAAAGTATATGGTAGAAGTGAACGCCGCTTTTTATAAAATAGCATTTGTCTTACCCTTCTTTGAATTATTTATAGCCCACTTAAGAGATTGTTTCTAAGTATAGGGATATCTAATATTAGGTAACATAAGTAAGGTCCTACTCTAGACTGCCCTTGAAAAACTGCATAGAAAGAAGAGATGATTTCTATCCTCTTAGGCCATTTTACAAAGAGTATGGTCCTCATAATCATACCATTAGCTTTTACAGGATGTTTGGTTTGAAGGTTTGGGAATGAAGAAATGAAATAATTGAAAAAAATAGTGTTTGTTTTGGGTTTTCAATTCCAAGGGAATGGATTTATTTCATTAAATTTGGGAATCTACTAAACCCTCCAAATAGGGTGGGTATCAAGTTTTCATTCCAATCTAGTAGTTACTATTTATACCC
>JANTNU010000235.1:1498403-1510405 GCA_024752395.1 Erythroxylum havanense | reverse complement strand
GCATGTACCTATGAATAAATGACTATGCATATGCAATACACTATTCCTCTTTAATTAGAGGCCAGTACATGATCAGTCAGTAAATGCAGTGACCCTTATCAGTCGTCCCAATTTACCAAAATACCCTTGGTGACAGTAACGGGATGTTACAACTTATGATCCCAGCTACTGGTCATGGAAAGCCTGTCTTTATTGGTCATAAATTAAAGTACCTGGCTTTTTGACCCTATATCAGTGATTCTTGGTACAAACCTCGATATTGTCACTCAACTATTATCCAAGTCATTTCTAATAGCTCAAGGAAAATCAATTAAAACATTTCATAAGATCTTTAAGAGATCAATTTGTCTCATGGCTTCTATGGTCGATGTATCTTCGATACTAAGGCTCAATGAGGCATTAAACAATTTCATTTACACTTACACCCTGGCTGATACCATTCAAAATTCTGACATCTTATTGAAAGATGTCTTTAGATCATATAGCCATGTACTCAAATTCGCTACTGCTACTTACATTCCAATTAACTCTAGATAACATTTCTATCCTTGTTCCTGTCCATAACTGGAGGTTGCTATTTGATCATAGCAAAAACCTATTTTTGTAGGCCCATATTGTGGCCTGCACTTTTACCTCACATTACCCCACATATTGACAGCGATTCTGCGCCAGTTTTCCAGTATTTACCTCTTCTTCTTATGCAACATCTTATCATAATTATAGAATTTACATTTTGAGTGCATTCACTCTACTCCTTTGCTTTATCATATTTTCCATAATTGCATACACACATGCAACCTAAACTTAGGCGCATTTTACGCAATGATAAGGCCATATTTCTATTACTTCATCGTCCATATGTATATTCTCAATCTATTTCAAATTATAGACGTAGAAGAATCAAGAAATGTCATCTCAATATCTCAGACATATTTTTACGCCAAATCACAACTTTTATCACACTTCAAATCCAAATCTATCCTTTCACAGTCATAGAAAGTTATTTCTTTTGACGGGCTTGCACACTTTAATCTCATCTTTTCCGTTTCATTCTAACAATTCTTCAATTATGCTACAATATATTCCATCATACTCATATCAACAAAAATACAGTGAATTTTTACCTGCCTTTTTCTCATTTCCACTTATCCCATTTTATCGGAAATACTCATCAGAATCACAATTTCCTAGTCATCCCTGAGCTTTTGATCAAACATAGACATATTTTTATTGTAACTCATTAACTCTTATCACTTTTAACCGATATTCTTCCCATGTTCAAAATGACCCCTCCAGGGTATCGCAAATTTCGTTTTCTTTCAACCCAATTTATACACTTAAAACTCATTATTCAATTTTATATCACTTCTTTCTTAAATCAGCCCATGCCACTGTCTTCACATTCATATCACATTCAAGGGTTTATAACCACAGTACAATGTGAATATCATTAACAATCTGTAGGACCTCGGCCTCTCGGGCCTCGCGTCCTCAAAAGAGCCTCAGCCTCTCGGACCTCGCGCCCTCGCGTTTTTACTTTTCCCATTCCCAATTGCCCATAATCCACATTGGCTCAAAGGCTAATATTTAGTTTCTCTTTTCACACTGAAACACTTAACACTTTTTCATGCGTATGACTCATACCCATGGGACTTAGATTAGGGATCAGTTGCCACGGTCTGCTATGACATGTCTTTACTGTATACGATTTGACCTATATTTCAGAAAATGCCCATGAAAGTTCGTACTTCTGGGCTCTGATACTACCTAAATGTAACACCCCACTCCCGTATGACTCGAACCTAACATCAATGATGATATCCGAGTCCGTGCTCTGTGAGGGTGGCGTGCTACATCACTCAGTTAAAACTCAGTATAATTTTTTTTAAACACAAGCATATATTAGTGTTTATATAACATACACACACTTTATATATTATGCGGAAAACAATTTACAAAAATAATCACCAGTGAGTTCAATGGCCACGGGGGCCATTTTCATAATTACAATTTATTTTAGTCTGTTGACTTTACAAATTGTCCTAATCATTAATACAAAAATTCAGAATAATACAAAGTCTATCAGACACTAATGCAGACGCGAACTGATCCCGACCACTTCTAGCATTATACGCCTGTTGCCTAACGGGGTATTCTTCTGAGTCCTGAAAAATAACTGCAAATTTTGGGTGAGTTTTGCAAACTCAGTGAGGTAACCATCATCGATGGTTCACTCAATTTATACAACACATCAACTCACATGACATATATTCACATTCTTGCATATTTGAACCCATTTCACACTTTCACTCGAGTATGGACAATTTGATACATTTCATTCGATTTAGACATACATAACCAATTGAATTCATACCACATTCAAGCATAACACAGTTGTTTCATAATTCACCTTCAGAAGTACCACATGGTCGGTACCACAGAACATAAGGCATTTTGCCTTTCACTTAATCAAAATGATTAAATTAGATGCAAATAACATACGCATGTGACACTTTTCCAATTTATTTTAGTGTTGTGACCGAGTGCCTAAACTGTCCCAATAAGGGCACATTAATCGTTGAGCCAGAGGCTCTGAAACTGTCCCAATAAGGGCATATTAATCGTTGAGCCAGAGGCTCTGAAACTGTCCCAATAAGGGCACATTGATCGTTGAGCCAGAGGCTCTGAATCACTGTAGGCTCGAGGCCCAATTACGTTGAGCTTTGAGCTCTCGGTGGCTGCTCCGGTCACAACTATCAATTACTGATTATGCATTTATGCATGGAATGCATATGTCGAAATAAACAAAGCCAACATCATAATTGATCCCAAATTATCACATTCACATAAGAAGTTCACAATTAATCACATTAAAATCACATATCGCACTTCTATGTCATAATCTCCCGATATATCGGACCTTCTGTCCGAAATCCATAATCAAAACACACTTCCCACCATTATTTACCACAGAATTCTAAATACAGAATTAGAACACATAATAATTGAGGAACCGTCTAAGTCACTTACCAGTAGCTCCCGAAGCAAAAGCCTGGAAGTCTCGGCAACGTCTGTGGGGTGACGTTCCAACTGTGCCTCTATATCATTCAAAATATTCCCACATTACCAAATGCACAATCAGAAATATTAAATAATTCACATGTAGCGATTTAGATATATACAATGCAGGTTCATGACATTCCCGGCACCATTCCACAATTTTCCATCACAAAAATTTCCTCTAAAAATTAGAAGGCCATTGACACCCAAATCACTCAATTCGGACCTCTATAGGTCCAATTATAAATAAAACACGGACCAGAAAAATATTTACTCGGTCCCCTCTCTTTGACCTAATCAATGTATGTCAATTTTAGCTCTAAAAATTCCCAATTTCACAAATAAATGAAATTCATTGTTTCACGAATCCGATGCCTCAAGAATCAGGTCAATCGGATGTCGAACGAAAAAGTTATGATCAAAAGAGTGGAGGGAGGTCAGTTCAGGAAAAATACACGTCCTAGTCGACTAGTCGGAGGTTGTAGTCGACTAGTGCAGGAAAAATACATGTCCTAGTTGACTAGTCAGAGGTTGTAGTCGACTGGTGCAGGAAAAATACATGTCCTAGTCGACTAGTCGGAGGTTGTAGTCGACTAGGTCGACTACAGTGACCTACTGGAAACTTTATTCTTTCTTTTTGCCGACATCCCAACTTTCACAAGTCATAACTCCTTGCTCCAAACTCCAAATTGGACAAAGTCAGTATCAATTTTAAGATAAAAGAGAGATCTACAAGTTTTATGAAGGAAACAAAAAATCAATTTTATCTCTAAGGGTGTTAAAAATGCAACCAAAGTTACTGCCTGCACAATGTTTCCCCAAAACAGTATACCATTTTGTAAAAATCATAACTTTCCATTCCTTTTGCTAAAAATTCCAAAATTTATGTAAATAAAAAGATAAAAAAAAATTATACAACTTTCATGAACAACTTAGAAGCCAATTCCATCTATAACCAAATAAAATTCTCAAGCAAAACTTCTACCTACCCAAATTATTCTCAACATTAACCCAACCTTCCAAAATTCATAACTTCTTATCCCATTTTAAAAAAATTTCAAGCTTGGTATCACTGAAAAGAGCAGAACACATGCTACAATTTTCATGAAGGAATTAGGACCAAATTCCATATCTAACTAGGTCAAATCCTCCCATTAATGTGGCTGTCCTGTTAAAGCTTATTAAGCAACCATTTCACCTAAACCATGTTCAAACTTTGAAAATGCATAACTTACAATCCTTATATCCAAAATTAGCATATGATACCTCATTAGAAAGCTAAAACAATCCTATAAAACTTTCCAGAAGGTCAATTAAGCTAATTTCACCATTAACAGTCTAAAATAAATATCAGAACACAAAAAGCACAAAACCTATGCCCTCAGAGCATTTGCACACCAAAACACAATTTGGACTTAATTACCACCTGAACATTAACAGACCATAACTTTCAATAGACACATCGAAAAATATCATGCTTAGTGGAGTTAGAAAGCTAACAAGTAAATCTTCGACTTTTATGAAGACCAATTTCACAAAATCTGACTCCTTTCTCCTAGAAAAATTCTCAAAATTTCAGGTCTTCAATAATGGAACCAAAATCCGGATACTATTCATCCAGCACACATATGTCAACTTCCAAGCAAAATTCAAAGCTCTTCAAGCCACAATTGGACAAAACTTTCTTCATAGAAATTCTAGCCATACTTCTCAAGTTTAATTTAAACTAAACCTCAACTTAATAGCATAACCACATCAAAAGTTATAAACAAATACCTGAAACATGCACAAGTTCCATTTTCCAGATTTCATACCAAATTCTACTCCTTTCATGCAAACATCAATACCACATCAATAAACATCCCATTTAGTCAAGAATTCAGCCACAAAGTCATCAAGACAATTACTTGAGTAATTAATCACAATTTGGTAGCACACAACATACACAATATTCTTACTTCATTTCCACTCATCTAACATCATAACCTTCATTGAACACTAAATTCACATTCTTTAATTACCATGTCATTTACCCTCACACCAGCAAACTTTTTCCAAGTTTCTACCTTCCTCCCTACACCACACGATCATCCACTCACACATACAACACTCACCATCACAAGGCTTAAGCTTGGATACATGATAAGGAAGCACTTAAGGTAGAAGAGGAGGGTAGCAATTAAGCTAAAAAGAGGGAGAAGAATTCGATGAAGGAGAAGAGGAAGCACCATCGGATGAGAGAGGAAAAAAATCACTTTAAAAACCCTTTTTCCCTTTCCAAGATGGAAGTATCGTGAAGCTTCCAACAAGTGGGTTAATTTGATAACCTTTAATAATAAGACTAAGTAGGCAAGTGACATGTGTCTCTTGCCACTTGTCTTATTTATAAGCCCTTATTAATTCATTTCCAAAAACAATTCAATTTCTACTACAATTTCTCTCCAAATTCCAATGGCTCAAAATAAAAATTCCTAAAATCATGTATCTAATTTTTCAGTGCCATTGGACAGTCATTTTCAGTACCGAAAACCAAATCAGTCTGTCACTTGAAAATTTTCCAGTCCGGAAAGGTATCCCGAAAAATTTTCAGAAAAATTTCTACAACTCCACAAAAATGAAAAACACACAAAAATCCACTCCAATTTGATTTTCAAGCACTAATTCATATGTCTCTCACAATAACACATATGCCTGAAAATGTCATGAATGTATGTACAATCATGTGCATATACAAAAATTATAATTTATGCATATATGGAGGCCATATTAGGCATGACCATGCCGAGATACGTTTTCACACTCATATCTCATTCTAAATTACCATTTTACCCTTCCTATCGATGATGGGATGTTACATCTAAAGTTTGGATTTTGTAGTATTTCTCACATCAACAAAAAAAGTATATACAACTTTTCTTAGGGTCATACTTTAAACTCGACCAATCAGCAAATAATCTCAAGGCATGTATCATCATAGAAATAGGGTGTTCATCAATTCCATAAAGAATCAGAAGACAATTGGGATGCATAAGGTGACAAGGTTGAGAGAAGAACATTTATAATGGAATTGAAACCTCGTATTGCAATATATCATCCTGTTTGTCAATCTAGAAAATCCTTCCATCACAAGAGTAAATAAATAAGGAGACAATGGATCTCCTTAAAGAATACCTTTGGCAATTTTAAAAGGTTTAGTATGAGCCCCATTCACCAGTATACTCAGGGAAGGAGATTGAATATATGCCATAATCCAACCAATAAACTAGGTTGGTAACTTTAGAGCCTCAAGATAAATATAGATGAATTTCCAACTTAACGTGTTAAAAGCATTAAAAAATACAGTTTAATTAAACAACTTCAAGTCTTTTGCCTAAATTGTAATCCTTCATCAGTTCTTACAAACGAAGAATGTCATCCCCGATATTCTGTTCTGAAATGAAAGCCCCTTGGGCAGGATTGATGATGCTAGAAATGGCTATCTTGAGTCTCTTAGCTAGGAGTTTAGAAATTACCTTGTAAATTATGTTACAGTAAGAGATTGACCTGAAGTTGTTCATACTTTGTGGAGTTCTTTTTTTCGGAACTAAGCATATGTAGGTATGATTCAACTCCAGGAGCAAGTAGGAGGAAGAAAAAATTCCAGCACAATTTCTGAGAATAGTTTACCAGTAATGTCCCAAGTCTTTTGGAAGAATAGCACACAACTTCTGAAAATAGTTTACCAGTAATGTCCCAAGTATTTTGAAAGAATAGCACAGTGAACCCATCTAGACCAGGTGATTTAGAAGGATGCATGTTGAATAAGATTCTCTTGATGTCTTGCATTGAAATTGGCGTCATTATAAGCTCCTTGATATATTGATCTACTGAGCATTCAAACAACCTCAGCGTATTAGGGGAGGGAGCCACCGAGTAACTATCTCCCATCAGCTTTAAGAAGTAGTGCCTAGCTAGTTCCCGCAATTGTTGCTAATTTGTACACTCCTATCCCCTATTGTCTAGAAGCATAGAAATTCTATTAGTATTCCTTTAGGCTAGAAGAGAGGAGTGAAAAAACATGGTGTTGGAGTCCCTATCTTTCATCCAGTTTAGTTTAGATTTTTTCTTTGGTATAGATTTTTGAAGTTGTGCAACTTCCATGTAGTCCTTGAGACAAGCATGCTCAGCATATCATAAAATAACATCATGAGGGGCATCGTAACATGCTTGCTGCGCTAGTACAAGTTTCTCTTTAAGTGTAGAGGGTTCTAGTGCCTGCTTGCCATAAGAGATTTCAATTCCTCTATGACTCTCTTCAATTTTGCATCAATTGATAATATTTAAATCCATCAATCTCAACATTCCAACAACACTATATCAAATCATAGAAACCATCCAATTGAATTAAGTCATTGTAAAATTGAAAAGGGACAGCCTTTTTACTGCACTTCTCAAGCTGCAAGATCAACATATAAAAATGGTCATATGTGAGGTTTTCTCCAAAGTGAGCAAAAGAGTTTGAGAATTAAGTCGTCCATAGTGAATTGACTAAAGATCGGTCTAACTTCTTCCTTATCAACAAGTGCCCCTATTGATTATTTGTCCAAATAAGCCTTCTACCTATAGCTTTAAGATCCACGAGGTCCATTCTATTGAGAAAGTTTGAGAGTTCTTTGATTAGGCCAAAGGTGAACTTCCTTCCCCCTTCTATTTCATCTACTTTGAGAGAACAATTATAATCCCCCACCACTAGCCAAGGAGAAGAAATTTTGTTTTGAAAGTGTTCCAAATCCATCTAGAGTTGATTCCATTAGAAGCCATAATTTGAAGTGTAAACTATGGATACCTCAAAGACATGTATAAACTATTCAGTCTTTGCCATTACCTGAGCTCCAAGCTTCTTCTTATTAAAAAGACAGATAATCATGCCATTATAATGTTGATCTTGATTGGATATGATCTCCCAATTAGCACCCAAAAATTTAGAGCCCAAAAGGGTTAGGGGGCTTTTATTTTAGTTTCTAGAAGCCCTACTAAGAATGGCTTCTCCTCATTATGCTCACCAATTCCCAATTTTTTCACACAATCCTCAGCATATTTTACATTTGTTATCTGTTCGACTGATTCTGTCCTCTTCTCAGAGGAATTTGCAATTTCTAATTCTTTTTTCAAATTTGCCATAATGTCTGTATTGGACTTTAGCGTGACTGGATGCCCTTCCATTTCCTTTTGATCCAACAAGTTCATCACATCTTGCAGTTACTCCACCATCTGCAGTTAGAGTCCTCGGCTATGCACCAACCATTTGATCAATTGTCCCCTTTATAAGTAATTCATTCCTCTTATTTGCGTTCTAGCTCCTTTTTGGGTCAGAGTCCATTGTGTTGACTTCCCCCTCAATTGGGATAACATTCTTCCCTTTTAAATCAAGACTTCAACTCTGTCATCTACCTCTGGAGACCCTAAATTAGCATAGCTCATCCTGCCAAACCCTTTGAAAGGTTGACCCGTAGGAACCCATTTACGAGCAAAGTAGCTAGGCTTCCATGGCCAACTAATTTAAATTTCTGTTTTCTCTAACTCCTTATTGTCACCAAGCCACATAACAGGAAGACATTCTGGAAGAGTGACGTTTTTTGGAATTTCTATACAAAGTTTCACATAGCATATTCTTTCCATGGAGGTTGTTTGCGAATCCATACACACCAGCTTCCCTAAAGCACTAGCCATAAAACTCAACCCTTGTACTGTCCAAAACTCCAATGGTACGTTGTAAAAGTGAACCCACATGGGGAGAACATCAAACTTCCCTCGACCTATTTCCATTCCCAGCCTCCATTTTTTGTATAAATTGTGGTGCTTTCCGAAATGCCATGGCTCTGTTCCACAATCTCATCCAAGCAAGACTTATTAGAAAATTTAAAAAATAACGTACCATCGTTGCATAACAACACTTTTTGCAACTCTTTTTTGCTCCATTTGGCCATAGCCCAGGCATTCACTGTAGGGAAGGCTAGCCTTTTAGACTAGAAAAACCCAACTAAGGCTGCCTACCATGCTTGTGCCCCAGCCTTCAGCAATTCAATCGGAGCAGTAAACACGCCATCCTTCAGGACATTTTGGTAGTGATCAAGGGAGCCCTTGTTGTGCTGGGTTCTCAGCTTATTTTTCCATACTCCTTCACCTTGTGTTTTCATCTGAGTTTTCCCAGTTGCTCCCGTTGTGGCTATTTTCTTGTTACCCGAAGATTCAAGCAATCCGTCTCTTGAGAGAACCAAAAAGTCCATTTTTCAGAGACAGGAGGAACCCAACTCCATGGGCTATTGGACAGTTGGAGGGAGACTACTCCTCATGGGTAGCTCAACTGATCCTCAGGAAGGTTGTTGAGTGCAAGGATCTCAGGTTCGAATCCCGGTAGTATCAATGTGAGAGTTTCATCTAATGTGGTGACTCCTTGTGCGCATTAAGCACTGAAGTTGAATGAGATTAAATCATGATTTATCCTTCAACCATTCGGTTGAGCTGGGGTGTGGGGGTGTGGATGGTAAGAGCTGAACTCCTCTGTATTTCAACAGAAAAACTTGTTCTTCAAGTCTGCTTCAAGCCCAAACCTTTGTAGAGGAGAACAAAACCTGAAGCACTTCAGCAAACTTCAAGAGACTCTTACCAGCAGCTCCAAATAATCATGTTCCAAAAAAGAAACTTTGCAGATGAACAACACTTCTTTCTTATACACTAGATGTTTTTCATTGTAAATGTCATTATAGAGTAGATATGTGTATCTCTCAAGTGTTTATAATGCTTCAGATACAAAATGTATGTAAGATTTTGATGTATAGAGAATATGAAGTTTCTGAAATGGAATTTTCACTTTCAAATTGTTTTTCCACTTGTAGAAATTTTAACATTGCTCTCTAAACACTCATTGATTAAAATTTAAGATCAACACTAAAACAAGGAAATTTCTCATATGCAGAAGAAGAAGAGAAAAAGATGAAATTTTCCATATATTGTAATTGTTACATCCATCATGAATGAGTTATGGAGCTTTTCAAATAAGCTCTCACACACACTTCTTGCCTAGTTACATCAATGGCTCAAAATAAAAGATGAAAACAACTAAAGAGTAAGATGTTGATAAGTATCCTACTCTCATTGGTTTAGTGAGTACAAAAGTAATTTGTTGGTTAATACATTAACGAAGTCTGACAAAGAGATTTCCTGATGAGTTAAAGCTACAAAAGTAAGAAAAAGACAAAAAATGGTTGAAAACTATGGGAACAGAAACTGATGCTCGACTTCCTTGATTTTCTTCAAAGGTAATTGTTACTTTGACTTTGAATTCCTCTCCTCCATAGACTTGTAGGGCTTCACTTTAAGTTGCTTCATGAATTAGTTCAGAACATGTTTCAGAAATTTCTAACTCTGCTTCAGGTTTTTCTCTTCAGTTGATGTAGTATCAGCTCTAAGTTTGCTGTAGTATCAGCTCTAAGCTTGCTGAACATCTTCTAAATCTTCATTCTTCAATCTTTCTTTACATGTAGCTTCATTTTTCTCACTTGTCTTGCTTTGATCTTCATTCCTACACTGATTCTCAATCATTTGAATTCTCCTCCTTGGATCCAAGCATTTCTGAATTGTTCCCAAAATCATCAACTCTAGCTTCCTCTTAAGCACTGGAAATTTTCTCTTCATTCTGCTTCTCTTCTTCACTTTCTCTGAGCTTACAAATTCCTCCACCAACTTCAACATAGCAGGATGCATGAAACAACACAAACCAACAGCTCCTCGTTTGTTTTGTGCAGCCTGCATTCCTATCAACTTCCTTAATGATTCAAATCTCCACCTTGGTAATGCCTTAGTGAACAAATCAGCAAATTGAAAATTCGATCTGCAGAATGTCATTTTGATTTCGCTCTCCTCAGTCAATTCTCGAACGTAATGGTACTTCACCTTCATGTGCTTGGTTCTCACATGATCAGATGGATTTTCAGCCATTGAAATGGCAGCACTTGAATCACAATAGATTGTTACACAATTGTCCTTCAACTCTTCCATATCCTTCAAAATTTTCTTCAACCATTGAGCTTGTTTGGCAGCCATATTCACAGCTACATATTTAGCTTCAGCTAATGATTGTGCTACACTCCTTTGCTTCTTTGAACACCAAGCAAAAATTCCTGAACCCAAGCTACAACAATATCCACTCCTTCTCTTGCATTCATTACTTCCAGCAAAGCTTGCATCACTAAACACATACAATTCTACTTTTTCTCCCTTCCCAAACCAAATTCCATAATTGATAGTGTGCGTAACATATCTTAATATCCTTCTAGCATACAAAGCATGTTGTTTCAAAGGATTTTGATTGAAATCAACCATTATATTTACTGAACATGCAATATCATGTCTTGAAGCACATAAATACATTAAGGAACTAATCATACTTCTATAATAAGTCACATCAAATTGCTCACCTAACTTTATGGTCTCCAACTTCAACAGTAACACCCCACTCTCACATGACCCGAACCCGACATCAATGGTGATTCTTGAGTTCGTGCCCTGCGAGGGTGGCGTGCTACATCATTCAGTCAAAATTTAGCATAATTTTTTTAAAGCACAAGCACAAACATACACTATGCGGGAATCAATTAACATACACAATCGTTGATAAATACAATGACCACAGGGGCCCTGTTCATAAATACAAATTAATTCAGTCCGTTGACTTTACAAATTGACCTAATCATTTGTACAAAAAGAATTTCAGAAAATACAATTTTATGAGACACTAATGCAGACGCGAACTGATCCCAACCTCTTCTCTCACTCACATGCAGATGTTATACACCCGTTGCCTAACGGGGTACTCTTCTGGGTCCCGAAAAATAATTGCAAATTTTGGGTGAGTTTTGCGAACTCAGTGAGTGACCATCATCGATGGTTCACCCAGTCACATA
>JANTNU010000235.1:1436134-1446152 GCA_024752395.1 Erythroxylum havanense | reverse complement strand
GCTCTAGAAACGGGTCCAATAGTTGTGGAATTTAAGCAAGAGTAAGAGTGCAAGGTTATAAACAGTTGGGATCCGGTGTCCGGATCGGGTCCTGACAGGTGCAACCTAATCTTATTGTTGAAGAATTTCATATCTGGACGTTGTCTTTCTCTGTTTTATTTATTATTGTTTTTGAGTGAAAATAGTTAGACAAATCCTCTGACGAGGTTAACACGAGTCGATCGTGTTATCAGGTGTGATAATCTTTCATGGGTAGCTAGGTTGTGGTATAGTTACATGAATTGAGTGGAATTGTGTTAGATCAATCTTGTGTAATTTTTGTTGAACTATAGTGAAAGTGATTAATCTGGGTGAGAGCCTCACAAACGTAGACAGAGTGTATCGAATTGCGTTACCAAACTTCGGTGTCTTTGTTATTTTATATTTGTGAGTTTTTCTTTGCTTTGCTTGTGCGAAGAATATTTTTTGAGTATTATGTGAAATTATTAACCCCGTCAGTTTTTCGGTAAAGTTACTCATGTGTAACTAGAAGGTCATGGGTTTGAATCACAAAAACAATCTCTTTGTAAAAATACAAAGAAAATGTTGCATACAATTGACGATCTTCTTTTAACTCCCGCAAAGCAGAGAGTCTAGAGTTTGAAAAAAATAAATGTTTAATATTATTTGAATTAAAAAGAAATATGTTAAAATATTCGTGTTTATATAACTAAACTTACCATGTTTTCTATTAAAAAACTCAATATCAAAATATATCAAGTCTATGATTTTTAAGAAATAAATTTAAAATCGAATATATCATGTTTAAAATGATAGATAATTTCATTATGCAGCCTATATATTTTGGTTTAATCATTTAAGTATATGAAATCCCATTAGTTATTTGAATAAGAGATATTAGGTTTAGTTAAAGTAAATAATGAGATGTATTTACGTTGATGGAACGTAAAAATAAGGATAATGAGAAGAGGTATCGTTTGAATTTTAAACTGATAACTACTTCCTCTCTCTCTACCTATTAAGTTTTTCACGTATCTCTCCATTAAACAATATACAAAAAATACAATAGAGCAACGTATGCTTATGTTATTATAAAAAAAATTAGAATCTAAGATCCTGCAATTTATGTGTTTAAATCTACATGATAAAGTTTTCATGTTAGAAAGGTTACATATGGTATGGTTTTAAGAATCAATAATTTTTCATTTAAGATATTAAATAAAGAATTATTATGATATAATTATATGCATGATAGACATGATCACGAATATATTTTATAGTGATTTCTTTACCAATTACAACATGTTTTTGGTTTTAAAAGAAAACAATCGCATCTTCTCTCTTTCTTGTAGACAGAACATTATCAATGTTTTTGTTTCCACCTAAATCACGTTATCAAGATGACGAGGGAAAGGAAAAACAATATTAAGTGCTTCCCTGCCAAGTTGACACGTGAATGGAATTAACAAAACCATTAATTGCATTCATTAAATATGTTTTGTTTTATCCTATGTTTCTTCGTTAAGGATGGTTTGAAAATATTCCATTAATGGACATGAAAGATTCTCTCTCCTATTGATTGTGTTTCATCATATATTAATGATTGTTAATGTAATAAAGTAATTATACGTATGAACAAGAGTTAGTTTCAATATGAATTCTATTATCATTTATTTAATTTGATATTTATATAAATAATAATTTGTTAGTCATCAAAGTGGCTGAATTAGAAAGGTTTTATAAATATCAAATTAAAATAAATATATAGTTACCCATGATAATGTGATGCTTATGATTGCAATGACATAATGATATATTTAATGGGTATACTAAAATTTATTAATATTAAATATTTAAGAATCACCCAAAGGTTGATTAGTTAATTTTATATCAATGAGTATCATCGTGATTAATTAGTATACTTTATTAGATATATTTAGTATATCCAAAGATAACTAATATGTCTAATCAGGGTATGCATGATTATCAATTATGTACATATTACTAAGCATCAATTTATGTGTTTAGTGTATTGTTGTTTTACCCAAAGGAAAACCACAATATATATTTATTGTTGATATATTTGTTATTTAATTTTAATTATGTGTTTAATTATGATTCAAAGCTTTAACGTTGAGTATTTCTTATATAAATTTTGTAGCATTCAATTATGTTGCTATTCGATCGCAAGCTTCGTCTATTATAAAGTTTAATGGGCTTAACTTTAATGAATGGTGTGAACAAGTTCAGTTCAACCTAAGAATCTTAAACCTTGGCACTCCAAATTGATAAGCCCATTGCACTTACTGATAATAGCAGTGCTAAAGAACAATCTTTTCATGAACGTTGGGAAAGATCATATAAACTAAGTCTAATATTTATGCGAATGACTGTGGCTAACAACATTAAGGCCACAATTTCCAAAACTGAAAATGCTAAGAAGTATCTTAAGCTTGTTGAAGATATTTCTCAGTCTAATTCTGTTAATAAGTCTCGTAGTCTAATTCTGTTAATAAGTCTCTTGCTAGAACCTTAATGGGTATGTTATCGACCATAAAGTTCAAGGTTCTCGTACTATGCATGAGCATGTTACTGAAATGATAAATACAACAGTAAGATTAAGATTCATGGGAAAGGAAGTGAGTGAAAGTTTCCTTGTGCAATTTATTATTAATTCCTTACCTCCTAAGTATGGTCCATTCCAAATGAGTTACAATACTATTAAAGACAAATGGAATGTGAATGAACTACAAAGTATACTTATTCAAGAGGAAGCAAGGCTTAAGAAACAAGAAATTCACTCAATTAATCTCGTAGGTAATCAAAGAGATAGAAAGAAGTTCAAAAAGGAGAAAAGAAAGGGAAAGGATGTATTACATAAGGGCAATGCATCAACTTCAATCTTTAAGAAGGAACCAAGGAACAATAGATGTCATTTCTGTAAGAAAACTAGATGCTATCAGAAGGATTGTCTGAAACATAAGGCATGGTTTGAAAAGAAAGGTAAGCCTAGTGTTTTAGTATGTTTTGAATCTAATTTAGCATAAGTTCCTTATAATACTTAGTGGATTGATTCTGGATGTACCACTCATGTTACTAATATGATGCAGGGATTCCTTACGATCCAAACCGTAAACCCAAATGAAAGATTTGTCTTCATGGGAGCCAAAGCTACTGTTGAAGCCATTGGAACTTACCATTTAATTTTAGACAAAGGACATTATTTAGATCTTTTCAAAACCCCTTATGTTCCTACAATTTCTAAAAACTTAGTTTATTTGTCAAAACTTGATATTGTTGGATATTCCTTCAAATTTGGTAATGGATGTTTTAGTTTGTTCAAACGTAATTGCCTTATTGGTTTTGGTATACTCTGTGATGGTTTGTACGAATTAAAGCTTCATAACCTATTTGTTGAAACCCTGTTGACCTTGCATCATAATGTTGATACTAAAAAGAGTTTTATAAATTATACTTCAGCTGACTTATGGCATAAACGTTTGGATCATATATCGAAAGATAGAATGACCAGATTAGTAAAGAATGAAATTCTTCTAGAATTAGAGTTTACTCATCTTAGAATTTGTGAAAATTGTATTAAGGGAAAACATACAAAACACACAATTAAGAAAGAAGTGACAAGAAATACACAGCTCCTAGTAAAGTAATTTCAAAGACATCTTTTGAACTGTGGATAGAAAGGACACCTAGTTTAAGACACCTACATATTTTTAGTTGTCCGATAGAAGTATAGATCTACAATCCATATGAAAGGAAATTGGATTCAAGAACCACCAGTGGTTTTTTTCATTGGTTATCTATAAAAGTCTAAAGGTTATATATTTTATTGTCCTAATCATAGTACAAGAATTGTTGAAACTAAAAATGCTAGATTTATAAATAATGGAGAAATTAGTGGAATCTCAGAGTCACATAAAGTAAATATTCAAGAAGTTAAAGTGCAAGTTTTCTTGCCTATAACTTCTTCTCAAGTGTTTGTTCCTATAGTTGTTGAAAATTTTAACAACTTAAAAAAACAAGAAATGCATGACCAAGCTCCAAATAATGAAGTCATCGTTAATGAACCTATTGTAAATGAGTCACCTGAAATTTCATTAAGATCTCAAAGAAAAAAGAGATCAACAATTTCGGATGATTATGTGGTTTATTTACAAAAAGTAAAAGGTGATTTAGGTGTTGATAACGATCTAGTTTCGTTTTTACAAGCCATTAAAAGTGAAAATTCTAATAAATAGTTAGACGCCATGAAAGAAGAGTTAAAATCTATGGTTGACGATCATGTTTGGGATCTTGTTGAATTACCAGAAGGTTGTAAAAAAATCATATGTAAATGGGTCTTTAAGACCAAACGTGACTCTTATCATAATATTGAGAGATATAAAGCTAGACTTGTCACCAAAGGTTATACTCAAAAGGATGGTGTTGATTATAATGAGACATTTTCTCCTATTTTTAAAAAGGATTCATTTAGAATTATTATGGCAATGGTAGCTCATTATGATTTAGAACTCCATTAGATAGATGTGAAAACTGCCTTTCTAAATGAGAATTTAGAGGAAGAAATCTATATAAATCAACTTGAAGGTTTCCTAGTTAAAGGAAAACAAAACATTATGTGTAAACTTAAGAAATCAATATATGGACTTAACAAGCCTCCCGAAAATGGTATTTCAAATTTATTGATACCATTATTTCTTTTGGTTTTAAAGAAAACATTGTTGATCGGTGTATATATCTGAAGATAAATAGAAGCAAATTCATATTTTTGGTCCCTATATGTTGATGATATCTTACTTGTTACTAATGATCTTGGATTGTTACGTGAGACTAAGACGTTTCTCTCTAAAAATTTTGAAATGAAAGATATAGGCGAGGCATCTTATGTGATAGGAATTGAAATATTTCGTAATTGATCACAAGGAATGTTATTGTCTCAGAAAGCATATATCAAAAAGATTTTAGGGAGATTCAATATGAAAAAATGCTCCGCAAATGTGGTTCCAATTCAAAAAGGAGACAAATTTAGTCTTAAGCAATGCCCAAAAAATGAATTCAAACACACAAAAATGGAAAGAATTCCTTATGCATCTATTGTTGGGAGTTTAATGTATGCTCAAAACCAAATATCAGTTTTGTTGTTGTAGATACCAGGGTAATCCTACATTGGAACATTTGAAAGCTGCAAAGAAAGTTTTAAGATACTTACAAGGAACAAAAGATCATATGCTCACTTATAAGATCTGATCATCTTGAAGTGATTGGATATTCAGATTTAGATTGTGCTGGATGTGTTGACACAAGAAAATCAACATTTGGCTATATGTTTCTTCTAGTTGGAGGTGCAATCTCGAGGAAGAGTGTGAAACAATCTATCATTGTTGCATCCACTATGGAAGCTAAGTTTGTAGCATACTTTGAAGCCATGGTTCATGGTTTATGGCTGCGAAATTTTATTTTAGGACTCAAGCTAAGGAATGGGAAACCTTTCTCCTATTACATGAATCCAATTTTCATTTCATTCGGGATAGCTGGTGTATTTGGCAGCTCCCTATTTAGTGTTATGCATGGTTCCTTGGTAACCTCAAGTTTAATCAGGGAAACCACAAAAAATGCCAAGCGGCTGAAAATTTATTGTGATAATTCTACAGCAGTCCTCTTTTCAAAAAGCGACAAGTATTCAAAGGGTGCTAAACATATGGAAATCAAATACTTTACCATTAAAGAAGTTCAGAAACAAAGAGTGTCAATCGATCATATTAGCACTAATATTATGATAGCAGATCCATTAACAAAAGAATTGCCACCAAAGGCATTTAATGAACATGTCTAAAAAATGGGCATCATTCGATAACATGATTGAACAACATGTTATTATTTATGTATTTTATGTATGTGATACTCTGAGCTCATTTATATATATTGTTTTTGATATTATATCTATTAAGATATATAGTATATATCTTTTTATTTAGTTTTGGCATCTTATTTATTAATTGGACATATAAGATATTAATTAGATAATGACTTGAATTCAAAAAGCTATTGGTAATAATCTTCTAGTTATGATAAAGTTCTATCTCTAATTAATTTGTATCTTGGCAAGATGTGCTCGTGAATATTATGTATGATTCTATCTATAGAAGATGTGCATCTTGTGTAGGAGTCTTGTAATCAACATTGGAGTGCGCATTAATTACATACAGAAAAACCAAAGCTTCCGTGAAAGCAAAAGACCTGTTGGCATCACTGGTTTTTACGAAAATTCAAAGAAACAATAAATGCCACTGTTCTTGTTGTGTGCATGACTATCACATAAACATAGAGAAGAAGCTTATATGGAGTTGGCCTTATGCAGTGGGCATGAATTGAAGATTGAAAAATATGTAGCTAAAGTGGTATGGCAGAGGTAGATTCGGTGTGGGTGGTATCAATGGCAGTTGCTAGTTTTATTTTGAGAGGAAGACAACTTTGGAGAGGAGAACGTGGGTGGCTCACATTGGCAAGAAGCGGCAGCAGGAGTTGGTTTTAGAGATGTCTTTTACTTTAAAGGGAGAGTAGGCTGCTTAGGCTGCGCAATTGATGTGGTAAAGGTCATGAATGTCTTGTTTGTCGTGGGTGTGTGACTCATTGTGGCGAGGCTTCAGTAAATTATTGTGTGGAGGTTTATTTGCTGGATCTATCTTGCATGAAGTCCTTTTTCTGCAACTGTAACTTGGATTTGGAATGTGCATTAATCAGCCTATTTTGTGTAAACAACTTTCTGATCTATTTCAGAGGAGCTTAACCCATAGGGAAGTTGTTATGTTTCTGTCTCAAGTATTTTTTGTTTTCGTTCTTAAATAGTTAATCACTTAAGTTATTTATTTATTGTTTTTTGTTAAAGGAGTGTTGAAAAATCCTCTGACGAGGTTAACACAAGTTGTTTGTGTTATTGGGTGTGAAAATCTTTGACAGAAAGTGAGGTTGAGAGATAGTGTCAAGGGTTGAGTTGTGTTGACTCAACAAAGTCTTAGGTAAATCTATTATACATCAGTGAAATTATTAAGTTGAGTGAGGGACCACAGATATAGAAAAGGTGTGTCGAACTACGTGATCAAATTTTTGGTGGTTTTTATTAGTTCGTTTTTTGTTGCTTTTATTTTCTTTTGTGCTAGAGACATCCACAATAAAATTGGAAAGTTTGGTGGTTTTTCAGTATCATGTTATTTATTGTTATTATATATACATGAATGGTTATATTTTAACAGGATTTGTCTTTTACAAAGACATTATTGTTGAACCAATAAGATATACCTCATAATAGATCATATTAAGTTATGAACTAGTTTTGTGATGCATATAAGGAAGTATGTCACATTAAAAGGTGTACAACCGCTATGATCCTTTATAGTTTTTACTTAATTATGATTAATGTTGCACCTAAACAAAATAAAGAGGATTTAAGTTTTATTATATGCATATTATGTTATATTGTTAAACCATGATTAACTTACATGGGCGCCAAGTGGGAGATTGTTAGATAATTTCATTATGTGACCCATATATTTTGGTTTAATCATTTAAGTATATGAAATCACGTTAGTTATTTGAATAAGAGATATTATGTTTAACTAAAATAAATAATGTGATATATTTACCTTGATGGAACGTAAAAATAAGGATAATTAAAAGTGGTGTCGTTTGAATTTTAAATTGACAACTAGTTCGTCTCTTTTCACATATCTCTCCATTAAATAATATACAGAAAATAATGAAATAAAGATCAAGTGTAACATCCCATCACTGATGGGAAGGGTAAATTGGTCATTTGGGACGGGTTAGGCGTGTGTAAACATATCTCGGCATGAACATGCATCATATGGCCTCTATATGTATATGAATGGTAATTTTTGCACATGCACATGATTGTACATGCAGTCATGACATTTTTCGGCATATATGTTTATTATGAAAAATATGTTATTTGTGCTTGAAAAATTGAATTGGAGTGGTTTATGTGTGTTTTACATTTTTTGGGACTATTAGGAATTTTTCTGGAATTTTTTGGGATATCTTTTTGGACTGAAAAAATTGACAAGTGACAGACTGCTTTAGTTTTTGGTACCGAAAATGACTGCCCAATGGCACTAGAAATGTAGATTCATGATTTTAGGAATTATAACTTTGAGCCATTGGAATTTGGAGACAAATTGGACTAGAAATTGAATTGAGATTGGAAAGAAACCTTAAGATGCTTAAAATCAAGACAAGTGGCAAGTGACACTTGTCACTTGTCTACTTAAGTCTTTAACTTGGGTTTTATATTATTAACCTGAGCAATTCTCGATGGTTTCATTTAGGAAGAGTTAAAATCTTTTGAAATTGAAAGTCTCCTTCCTTCTTAACCGTAGCTTCCATTTTCTTCTTCTTCTTCTTTGATTTTCTCCTCCTTCTTTGAAATTGCCACTCTTCTCATCTACTTTAAGTGCTTCCTCTTCATATATCCAAGCCTAAGCCTCCTACACCCCTTAAAAATGGTGATTTTCGTATATATGTGAAGTGATAGTGAAGGAATTGGTGTTAATTGGTGATTTGAAGAATTTGAAGCTTGTTTAGGTAAGAATGAAGTTATATGTTCTTAAATTGGTAGTTAGAAGTATTTATTGTGATTAATTGTACATTAATTTCATAAAAATTGTGGTTGGCTTGTTTGGGTATGAGTGTAGGTATGTATGAGGTTGAATGATTAACATGCTTTGGATTGGTTTTGGTTTAGTTTTGATGTTTGAATAATGTTAGATAAGTGGTAAATTCAAGTAAGAAGATGGTGTGTTGTGCTCTGCCAATTCTTGATTATTTATTAAAGTGAATGTCTGGATGAACTTGTGGCTGAATTAGAGACTAAGTTGGATGCTTATTGATGTAGGATTGGTGTTGGAATGAAAGAAGTTGAGTTGGATATGAAATCTGAAAAATGTTACTTTGTGTAGGTTTCAGATTTTTGCTCATAACTTTTAATATGGTTGTCCAATTCAGCCCAACATGTGATTTGTGTGCAAATGGCTCTAAGTGTATAGGTTTTGTGCTTTTTGTGTTCTGATGTTAATTTTGGACTGCTAAGGGTGAAATTGGCTCAAGTGATCTTCTGGAAAATTGTATAGGATTGTTGTAGCTTTCTAATGAGATATTATATGCAAATTTTGGATGTAAGGATTGTAATATATAAATTTGTAAAGTTTTGTTATGGTTTAGGTTAAATGTTGATTTCATAAACCCTAATAGGATAGCCACATTAATGGGATGATTTGACCTAATTAGAGATGGAATTTGGTTTTAAGTCCTTCTTGAGAATTGTAGTATATTGTCTGAGCTTTTTATTTCCATATGATATGAAATTTTTCGCTAAGGCGATGTGGAGTTATGAATGTTGGAAGATTCTGTTACTGTGAGAATGAGACTTATATAGGCAGAAGTTTTGCTTGAGAATTGGAGTTGTTTAGAGATTGAATTTGCTTCCAAGTTATCATGAAACTTGTAGAACATGTTTTTATCTTTATTTTGACTTATATATTGGAATTTTTGGCATAAGTAATGGAAAGATAGGATTTTTAGTAGAGTGCAGTTACTGTTCATATGGTAGTTTTACTATTTCAATGGGCAGAAACTTTGTTTGTGTTTTTGACCCTCTTAGAGATTGAATTGGATTGAGGGGTCTTCTTGAATATTGTAGCACATGTTTAGATCCTAATGGTGTATAATGTACCTTATTTGGAGGTAGGAGTAAAAACTTATGGCGGTTGGACCTAGTTCAGTTACTGTTCATATGGTAAATTTGGGCAGAATCTTTGGAAGGGTTTCTCACCACTTTAGAGCCTTCATTTATTTTTACATCCTTCATAGAAGATGTAAATTATCTTTTACCCTTTCCATTGAGATATCACATGCAATTTTAGGGATTTGGAGTAAGAAGTTATGAGGGTTGGAAATTTTCAGTTACTGTTCATATGGTCATTTTATG
>JANTNU010000235.1:1410581-1421031 GCA_024752395.1 Erythroxylum havanense | reverse complement strand
AAAGGCACAAATTATCGTAGAAACATAAACAAAACATCACAAAAGTCTACCAAAAGAACATGAAACAAAAAGAATTACCGTGACAAAAATGCAAGTTATCAGTAAAGTTACTCATGTATAATTAGAAGGTCACGGGTTTGAATCACAGAAACAATCTCTTTGTAAAATACAAAGAAAATGTTGCATACAATTAATGATCTTCTTTTAACTCCCGCAAAATAGAGAGCCTGGAGTTTGAAAAAAATAAATGTTTAATATTATTTGAATTAAAAAGAAATATGTTAAAATATTCGTATTTATATAACTAAACTTACCATGATTTCTATTAAAAAAACTCAATATCAAATTATATCAAGTTCAGGATTTTTAAGAAATAAATTTAAAATCAAATGTATCATGTTTAAAATGATAGATAATTTCATTATGCAGCCCATATATTTTGGTTTAATCATTTAAGTATATGAAATCCCATTAGTTATTTGAATAAGAGATATTAGGTATAGTTCAAATAAATAATGTGATGTATTTACGTTGATGGAATGTAAAAATAAGAATAATGAGAAGAGGTATCATTTGAATTTTAAACTGATAACTATCTCCTCTCTCTCTCTCTACCTATTAAGTTTTTTATGTATCTCTCCATCAAACAATATACAAAAAATACGATAGAGCAATGTACGCTTATGCTATTATAAATAAATTAGAATATAAGATCCTGCAATTTATGTGTTTAAATCTACAAGATAAAGTTTTCATATTAGAAAGGTTACATGTGGTATGGTTTTGAGAATAAAAAAATTTTCATTTAAGATATTAAATGAAGAATTATTATGATATAATTATATACATGATATACATGATCAAGAAGATATTTTATAGTGATTGCTTTACCAATTACGGCATGTTTTTGGTTTTAAAAGGAAACAATCGCGTCTTCTTTCTTTCTTATACACGGAACATTATAAATGTTTTTGTTTATGCCTAAATCACGTTATCAAGATGATGTGACTAGAGCATTTATATAAATAATGGAGTGTCAAAGTGCAACTAGATATGTGACTGTGCTCCTGATGATACTCATGATCGTGAGCAGCAGGTCAGTGGATGCAAGATCAGTGGCTACTCCGAAGAAGATTAATAGCCGTTTACTTCTGCCAGAAGTTGGATATACCAAACCAAAACTGGTTAAGACTCTGTCCATGCCACTATCACCATCATTACCAAGCCCTATAAAGCCATAACTACAAAAGTTCGATGTAGTTCCCGTTCCTAAAACTTATTTGCTAGTTTTGCTTCTTCTTCTTTTTTTTTGAAGAGCAAAATACTCAAATTCTCATTCATGAAGAGCAAAATCCAAGCTTACCTTCATGATGAAATACTAATCCGTCAATGAAAAGTTGCCAACCGTTACTGCTGCTATCCATCGGAGAAGAAGATGAAAAATGCTGCAATAATCTACTTGTTGATGAAGAAGAAGCCGACGCAACTATCCTAGAATGATTCCAAAGCTCCAAGTAATTTAGAACCTCCAAATGCGTTGTGTAGCAAGTTGTATTTTTGTGAGACCAAAGCATATTATTTCTTGCCATCCAAATGTGTCTTACATAAATCACAAATTTTTGGACCTGATTTTATCACCACCCTTGAGTACCTGCAAGAAGAAATTAATAAAAGAAAGGTTAGTGTCTTCATCCACAAACCCACGTTGCCTCCAATTTCCATGAGCTTTACAACACGACACAAGAACATGATTCAAATCCTCCTCCTCACCACACTATGGACAACCTAAATCCGCCTCAACTCCTCTCCTCTTTAATCTCTCCTTGGTTGGTAAAATATTCCGTAAAGCACGCCACATAAACTCCTTATCCTTTGGTGAGACGTCTAACTGCCAAAGTTTCCCCCACCAATCTCCCTCAACTACCTCCCCACTCTCTCTAATTAAATGCCATGCTACATGATACTCCAATTTGACACTATATTTCCCTTTCTTATCCCAATGACACAATAGATGATCTTGACAAGCATGTAAACTAAGAGGAATGCTAAGAATAGCCCTAAACTTCCTCAAACTAAACAAGTGCATAATTTTCTCCACATCCCAGCGTCTCTTTCCCTCCACCAACAACTCACTCACCCTCATATTGGGCACAATAAGGGCCCTACTATTGTCCACCACAAAATTATGATCAATAAGTAACCAAGGATGTTTTGTAACCACTATACTCTCCCCATTCTCAACCCTCCACCTCATTCCCTGTTTCAAAACCCCAATGGAAGCATGAATACTCCTCCAAATGTAACTAGGAGACTGCCCCAAAGAAACCTCCAAAAATCCCTATTACGGAAATATTTTTCTTTGAAGATCTTAGCAAAAAGAGTATTAGGTTCCTTCACAAGACACCACCCTTGTTTCGCTAACATGGCTAAATTGAAACAATGAAGATCACGAAAGCCCATACCGCTCGATTTCTTCCCACCACATATCCTATCCCAAGCTAACCAGTGGACACTTCTCCTCCCATCCGCCTTATCACCCTACCAATATTTATTCATCCGCTTCTGCAAAGCATCATAAATAGTAACAGGAATTTTGAACACTCTCATACAATAAGAAGGAATGGCTTGGGCAACTGATTTAATAAGAATCTCCTTTCCTGCTCTCGAAAGGAATCTGCTAGACCAACCCTATCCTTTTTTCTAACCGATCCCATAAGAAACTAAAAACCTGCTTCTTAGACCTCCCAATTAAGGATGGAAGCCCTAAATAATTACTGTCATCCAGCGGATTAAAAACATTAAAAACATTAGAGATACCTTCTGTTACTTCTCTACTAAGATTGGGACTAAAGAAAATTTCCAACTTAGTAAAATTGATAGACTGCCCAGAAGCCCTTTCATATTTCCACAAAATATCTCTAACAACAACGACATTAACCACCAATCCCTCAAAAAATAAGAAAGAGTCATCCGCAAAAAGGAGAAGAGTGGCACTAGGACAACCACATCCAGCTTTAACACCCTTCAACAACCCCACCCTACTAGCCTCATGAAACAAGAGAGAAAGGCCTTCCGTACATAACAAGAATAAATAAGGAGATAATGGACACCCCTGCCTTGATCCTCTACCCAGAATAATAGGCCCAACCTCATCCCCATTCAATAAAACAGAATATTTGACATTTTTCACACACATCATAATCCAATCCACCCATTTACTCAAAAAACCCAAGCGAATCATCATATTTTGCAAGAAGTCCCAACTAACTCTATCATAGGCTTTAGAAATATCAATTTTCAAAGCACAAGCCCCTCTCTTATTATTTTTCTGACGCTTAATACTATGAAGCAACTCAAACGCAACTGCCAAATTATTAGATATCAACCTCCCCGGGACAAATGCCGACTAACATTCATGAATCAAATTATGCAACAAAGCTTTAAGCCAATTAGCTAAAATTTTAGCTATTATTTTGTAAAACACATTACACAATGAAATAGGCCTATAGTCTTTCAAGCTCAAAGGATGATCACACTTAGGAATAAGAACAATATGAGTATTAGTTAAATTATCCAGAAAAAGTACTTGCATCCAACCACAGTTTGCAAGCTTTCCACACACCCTCTCCTATCACATGCCAATATTTTTGATAAAAAGTTGGATTAAGTCCATCCGGTCTTGGCGATTCATAGAAAATACCGTTGTTTCACTTCATCTAAAGTCACTGAGGCAGTAAGCAAATTATGTTAAACCCCTCCTATTTTGGGCCAAACCAGATAGAGAATGTCTTCACCATTCGAGATCCCTCCTTTAAAAATCTTCCCAAAATAGTCTTTAATTTCCCCTTCTAACCCAACTCGATCAGTAACCACTCTTCCATCTTCTTTTTGTAACTTTTCAATCGAAACTTTCTTTTTATGGGCACAAACCGTTGCATGGAAAAACTTTGAGTTCCTATCAACATGTAACAGCCACCTTTGCTTAGCATTCTGCTGGTTCCTGCACTCTTCTTTGTAAAAAATAACATTCCACTCTTTTCGAAGCCTCTAAACCTTCCTATCATCAAACACGTTCCTCGTTGCCTCCAACAATGACTGTAACTGTTTCCGTTTTTTCCAAAATATAGAGTTATGCTCTCTGCCTCAACGTTTAATCTCTTCTATACACATATCATGACTTCTCATAAAATCGGTAGCAGAGACAAGGTTCCATGAATTTTTGATTACCTGTTCCAAACCAGAATCCCCCAACCAACTGTTATCAAACCAAAACTTCCTATAATTTTCACTAACTAACCTTCCATTCAAGCGAACCAAAATTGGAGAGTGATCAGAAACTGGGGCTACAACAGACTTAGAGATAGGATTAAGGAAAAGGGATGACCAGCTTAAAGAAGCCATTGCTCTATCCAATTTTTTGCGACAAACCACCATGTTATCCCTCTTCTTTTCCCATGTATATCGATACCCTTCCCAAGGAACATCGCTTAACACATAATCTGAAATAGCAACGACAAAACCGTTGATGAAATGTCTTTGAATAGCAGCACCACCCAACTTATCTGCTTTCGTCAATAAGTCATTAAAATCTCCTAAGCACAGCTAAGGCCTTGAGTCTCTACGTGACAAATCACGAAGCAAATCCCATCAAGCATTATGTCTAGAACTCTCAAGAAAGCCGTAATAACCACTCAGTCGCCAACTCTAATTCTGGAAAATCACAGTAGCATCAATAAAATTACTCGAAAAACCCCTAACAGACACATCAACCTCATTCTTCTATAATAAACACAAACCCCGACTCCTATCAATACAATTCACTGTAAAACAATTATCATAGTGAACCAAACGACAAACCTCTTCCATTTTATTTCTCTGCACTAGCGTCTCCATAAGAAAAACAATCATAGGTCTATAGGTAAAAAGGAGATCACTGAGTTCCCGTATCGCATCAGGGTTGCCTAACCCCCGGTAATTCCAGCTTAAGATACTCATTGTTATCGACTATCCCGTCTCGCAGGATCAGCCGTTTCATTATGCCCAGTCGTGGAAATAACTGAGTTAGAGCTCGATGTAGAATCCTTATTGTGAGTAGAAACTGCATGAGTTGAGTTTTTAGTAACACGCTGTCGTTTCTTGATGTCTTTGGGTTTGTTTAGAGGGTCATTTTCACTTAATTCTCCCTCACAATCCATACTATTTCTTGGACTAGGTGAGATGCTCCCTAGTTGACCACTAAACAAATTATTACGAAAATCCCTTACCATAAAAACCTGTTGATTCTCATCTACTAACCTTTTTGAACTTCCGTCATTATCGCCAGATTCTGTGCTTTCCATATTACGGAGCCAACTGCTAGTAGGTTGTCTCCTCCACTGAGGTAGTGCTCGGAGAGATTCATCCCATGTTGGAATTAGTTCCTCTGGTTTTTTGTACAATAGCAATTCACAAAACTTATCAGTGTGACCGATAATACCACACAAATAACAAAACATTTTTGAGCTTTTAATATCGGAACTTCACATAGAACATATCACCAATATCTTCCACTGACCGTTTTCTTCTTTTTAAAGGCTTCTTAATATCTATGAACACCCGTTGTCGCATGTAGGACGCCTTAACATAATCTTGGGAAACTTTTACATCATATTCCAGAAATTCCCCAACAAAATTACCCAATAGCTTCGCCATCTCATGGGACATAAAACCCAGTTGGAAATCATGCACTTGAACCTAATAAAGAGATAAAACCCAGTTGGAAATCATGCACTTGAACCTAATAAAGAGAATGGGTCAATGGGATTAACAACGGATCATCCTTTTCACCTATCTCCTTCCACACCAGCAAATGGTTATTAAAAACCCAAGGAGAACCCTCCTGAACCCGATCCAAATTGACTTGATTGAAAAAACGAAACAGATAATGCTTGACTTCCAGATCGCTAATATCCACCCCTCCCAAGGGATGCCAAATATTGGCTAACGTGTTCTGCATAGACGCAAAATGAATCTTGTTGTATGTCATAAACATGCCAACCATATAGAATTGAAAAGAGGTGGCCTGAGATTGGCTAGGGCCAACAATTTTAATACAGTCATCTTCTTCATCAGATAAGGCTAATGATAAAAAATGGTCCTCCATAACACAGCCAACAGAAGTCAGAAAAGAAAAGAACGAGAATAAAGAAAAAGATCAAATGAAGAAGAGAGATGAGATCAGATCATTCTAGGGTTGAAATATGCAAGGTGCATAGGAACGTACATAAAGCAGAAGAGGAAAAACCCTAAAGTTTTCTAGTTTTGCTTTTCTTTTTTCTGTTTTGTTATCAAATAAGATTATAAATATGTGTTACAATGTGACTAATTAATGACTATATTTTATATACATATATATAAGATTATTAATATAATTAAGGGAGTTCTATTTTGTTTATATAACAAATAGTGAAATAAATCTTAACCACTTATTTAGTCACTTATTGGAGTTATTAGTTTAAAAGTTACCGATTTATACTTATTCAGAATACAAAAAGTTTTTCATCAAATTTTCAATTAGCACAAAGAGAGTTAAAAGAGGGAAATTAATTTTAAAAAATACAATAAATTTTCTTAGTTTCTATACGTAATGACGTCTTCTATATCAGGTGCACGATATTATACTGTAATTACATATGATAATTATTTATTTAAGATCACAAAATTGTGAATATAAGTTTTAATTTTATGTCATAAATATTATGTTTTTATAATAATGCCTAAAATTGATGTTTAACATAATCATGCTTAACATATAATTATTTATGTCAGTGTTGATAAATTATCATTTAAAAGCCAAAAGTAAGAGAAACTTGAGCCTTATTTGTTAGCAATTTTTATATAACAAATTTTTGTGGGTTCAACATCATTTTATGGGCATTATTTTGAAGAAAACCACTAAATATAGATTCCAAAAGTGTCAGTTGTCTTTATGAATGAAAAGGAATGAATTTCAGGCAGATTTAAGGTAGAAACCGATGAGTTTAAGTTGTTTTTAAAGTACATACCCATGTCTGAGAGGCACATGCCTATGTCAAAGATGGACAAAAATCCGTGTCAAGACTATGAGTAAAATTTTTTCCTTTTAAATTTTAATGATAATTCTAAGAGACAAAAGTTGTATAGGACAAAACACAAGATAATAGAAGAGTTTAAATAACTTTCATCAACTTCAGCTTTGTAAAATTTTGATTTCTTGAATTTGTTTAGGAGTAGTATTAGTGTGTGCGTGTGTGTGTGTGTCAATTTGTACTAAATTCTAGAAATTAGATTAAGAAAGCTAGAAAAGCTTTAACTTTGATTATTTTATGAGGTATTCTTTGATTGAAATCTTAATGCTTTTATCTTGCTATTATCGGATTTAGTGGATTTCATGTTGTTAAAATTATATCTAATTGTTTCTTGTCATTATCTATATCATCTAATTATTTTGTTATTAATTAAGTGATCTCATTGATCGTGTGAGAATTATTGCTTAAAGTCTCAACAAGTGGTATTAGAGCCATAAGAATATACAGTGGCAATAGCTCTATAATGAAGTTGACATCAACCAACTGCTCGATATGGAGACTTATGATGAAAGATCTTTAGTATTATAAAGATCTCTGTGATCCAATTTATGTGAAAAAAAAGTGTAAAAGACAACTTCCCATCTAAGCTAGAGAAAAAGACATACAAAAAGTGGGAGAAGATGAAGCAAAAACCTTGAGAACTATTGGACATTGGATAGATATCAACATATCCCAAAAGACGAATCATTTTGAGTTATAGAAGAAATTAGAAGACTAGTGAAATTGAAGTTAAAGGCTGAGAAATCCGTGTAAGCTTCTCAATGATTTTTAGGAAATCATCAACAAAGTTGATTATGATGAAAACCATCCTCAATGATAAACTACAAGCTTTGTTTCTGTTGAATTCTTTGCTGTATAATTAGAAAATTTTGGTTGTGAAAATCAACAACTCCACTATGAATGATATGATTTCTTTCAATATGATCAAAGATGGCATGTTCAATGAAGTGCTAAGGAGAAAAAAGATCAGTGTTGATAATGTCCAAGCTCTTGGTAGAATATAGAGAAAAAAAAACAGCAAAAGCGGAGGGTCCAAAGGGCAATGTAAGTCAAAAAAACAAGACGGAGTCGAGAGATAGTAAGAAAACCAAAACATTTCATTGCTGCACTAAGCCTAGTCACATAGAAAAGTTCTACTATAAATTGAAAAGAGACAAGAATAAGATCTTTTCTGCTATAAATTGAAAAGATACAAGAAGAAGTGAGATAACTAGAATGATGGAGATGATAACAACACTAAGAAAATAACATCAAACACAAATGATGAAACGTTGTTGATTTGTGCGATTGGTGAGTGTAAATGACTTGTTAATGCAAGGGTGTCATATCATTGTGTTCCAAAGGAGTACTTCACCATCTACAACAATGGTGATTTTGAAAGTGTAAAGATGATCAATCAGAGCTCCATCAGTATCATCGGCATAGGTGGCATTAAGGTTCAAACTGATGTTTTGTGTGTGTTGGTCTTGATAGGTGTACCATACATTCTAGACTTGTGTCTAAATTTGTAGTTTGTGAATGTGCTTGACTACTAGGGATACCGACATACTTTTGGTGATGACAGGTGGGAATTGACTGAAGAAACGTTAATAATTACTCGTCGTATAATATGTTACACTCTATAAAAGACACAGTTAAAAGTATGTGTTGGATAATTACATGTCGTTCAAGAAAATACTTCACAAAATTTGTGACACTAGAGATTAAGAAACGTTAATGAGAAGGAGATTAAATTATTAGCTAGAAGATCACTTATTCCTGTGAAGACTACGATTTCTCTTAACCTCTATAATTTTGGGGAAAAGATAGAGTCTGCTTTGAAGATGCTCGTACGACAATAGAGGGAATGAGTGAGCGAGTAACGAGCGAATGAAGCGTGCGGTGAACTAGATGTAGCGAGAGCGTCAGATAGAATGATTCTCTTATTCCATTTTGTGCTTCATTCCCTATAATGATCTTTTGAAAGATATACCTATAGTAGATCCATCGATAGGCTAAGGGCCTTTAAGGGTAGACTTGTATCAGTATAGATAGTTCCAGGAATTTCTCAATTCCTTTTCAGTTGTTGCTGGAAAACAACGTCGAATGTTTCTACATAAGAAGTCTACAAGGAAAAAGATGAAGTTGAAGTTGGTATATTGGTAGTGATGTCACCTGTAACCAAATTTAAAAAGAAACCAACTTCTTGCAATACAAATTATTGTAGTAGTGAAAAATAAGGATCATTCTCATGAGAAATTTTTAAAGGTAAAGAGTGTACGAGTTCAAAACTAAAATAAAGTAACGGGGGGTTGGCGAGGGGTTTCAATTCACAAATTTAGAAAAAGATGACAAAATTGGAAATTAACAAAAGTAATTGGATATGAAAATTTAATAGCTAGACCTTGGTTTTGAGTCACCGATGTTATTACACTAAAATAGATCTTTGATATAAAATTCAGTTCATCAACAAGCATTCATTGGGTGATGTTTCCTTTTAAGTGTAAATGAATAGAAATATGTATTCTAAACATTCTTATTAATCAACAACTTAGATACGATCTTAAGTTCAATTGAGTAATAGCTTTAAGAACTAAGAAACCTGTTAGAATATATTTTATATATTCTTTGTTTAGTTTTGCCATTTTGAATTGGACATATAAGAGAATTAAAATTATTATATGGATTGATGAAGATGGGTGGAGATTGTATTTTAATAGAAGTTCAAATCATACACGTGGATATGCAGCATATGTGGAGATTGTATTTTAATTGAATTCTATCTAAAACATGCATATAGAGATTGAGTTTTAATTGATGTCTATCTCTAGCGTGAATCTCTTGTATGGTATAGTAGCTACAGTGGTACATGCGTGAGTCCTGTGTGCAGCATAGGAACATCATGCATTAATTGTCAATAAACCAAAGGATGTGGTGGTGTGAGTTAGGGGTGTTTTATTGAATAAAACACTGTGGCATTAAGGAAGACGTGGGTGTGCGGCTGTGAGTGGAGTATGTGTTGCGTTAATTATCAATGAAATATGGCTGCACCATGATATGTTAAATGAGCTGAATATACATATGTGTGTGGGAGACAAAAGTATTTGTGCAGTGAGTGGAGTGATGGCACATTGAGTGTGTCTTCATAGGTGGGTCCATAGGTGGGTCTTCACATATAGTAGAAGTGGATCTCATATGTGTGTAATATTAAGTAAGCAGTGGCTTACGTGTTTTTTGGGTTATAAGATAAAGTGAAATTGGTTGGTGGACGTGCTTAGGATTTATATTTTCTTGAGTTAAATGGGTTGCTTGCCATAGGCCATGGGCATAAAACGTTGAAGGGTAGAACAATTAGGAGATAAGTT
>JANTNU010000235.1:1369161-1387890 GCA_024752395.1 Erythroxylum havanense | reverse complement strand
AATACCTTGCGGGAGGTGCGGTGCTCTGTGAGGAGGCAGCGGATTGAGGCGATTAAGCGATGGAAGAGGCGGTTTCTATACGAGGAGAGTTTAGAGCTCGCCTGTGACGTAACCCTTTCGGTTCTGAGGAGGGGCCACGAGCTCTACACTCCTGAGGGGTCGATGTGCCCTTCATTCGAGGAATATGCCGAGCCGCTTCTTCCTGCAGCTCTTGGACTTTCTTTGGAGGGTGTGAAGGAGAAAGCCGAGGCAGAACGGGACGTCGTTCCGGATGAAGAGCTGGATCTCAGTTCCGAAGAGGAAGAGCTTCCTTATGAAGATATTCCTCCGGTTGCTCCCCCAGGTCCTGCTCCTACTCCCGTTGTGTCGCTCCCTTTTGAGGCTTCTCCTGAGCATCCGTCTCTCTTCGAGGTTTCTCCTGCTCCCCCGGTTGTTCAAACCTCCCCCTCTGTTGGTTTTTAGAGCTCACCTGGTCGGGCTTGTGTCCAGGGTTGATTCAAGAAATGAATTTGGCTTTTATTTTCTTAACTATCTTCAATGTTTATGTTCTTTGTTTTCAATCCGTAGTAGAATTTAGCAAAGCCGCTCATGGCTTGGATGACATTGAGGTTGATCTGTTGTCGAGGCCGAGCTGTGGTCCCAAGGATCTTGTCTTGGTGACCTGACCGACCGTAGTCAATCTATGTAGTTGCCGAGCGAGGTCGGTCTTATGTGGCTACCGAGCGAGGTCGGTCTTATGCAGTTGCCGAACGAGGTCGGTCTTATGTGGCTGCCGAGCGAGGTCGGTCTTACGTAGTTGCCGAACGAGGTCGGTCTTATGGGGCTGCCGAACATGGTCGGTCTTACGCAGTTGCCGAATGAGGTCGATCTTATGTGGCTGCCGAGCAAGGTCGGTCTTATGCAGTTGCCGAACGAGGTTGGTTTTATGGGGTTGCCAAGCGCGGTCGGTCTTACGCAATTGGCGAACGAGGTCGGTATTATGGGGCTGCCGAACGCTGTCGGTCTTACGCAGTTGCCGAACGAGGTCGGTCTTATGTGGCTGCCGAGCGAGGTCGGTCTTACGCAGTTGCCGAACGAGGTCGATCTTATGTGGCTGCCGAGCGAGGTCGGTCTTACGCAATTGCCGAACGAGGTCGATCTTATGGGGCTGCCGAACGCGGTCGGTCTTATGTAGTTGCCGAACGACGGTTGACTGGATTTTTTACTCTTAGCCAAATGTAATGAAGCTTTTATTGCCGAGAAATCTGAAAACCCTTTTATTGATGATAATGAGGGCATGGGCCGTTAAAAAACCTGCCTGGCACGGATAGGAAAAAGGTTCCCACAAATTGTGTACAAAAATAATAATAAGGAAAGACTAACTAAAACAAAACTGAAAGACTAACTTAAAATAAAACTTATTTATTGGTAGATCTTTCCCCTTACTCGGCGAGCTTCATTATTCTGCTTTTCTTCATCAGCTCCCGCTCCAAGAGAGCTCGTCAAGACTACTGCTCCCTCTAGTGTCCTTGTTTCCGCTAAGTAGCATTCCTTAGCGATTCTCTGCTGACCTCTGACAACACCCATTCTTCGGGGTGTCGGGAACTTCATAGCTTGGTAGTAGGTGGATACGACTGCTCTAAGGGCGTTCTGAGTAGCTCGCCCAATTATTGCATTATACGCCCCTTGAAATTTCACCACAAAAAACTCAATGTCCTTCTCAATTTGACGCGGCCTTTGCCTGAATTTTACTTTTAGATAGACTCGAGCGAACGGGTAGGCTGATGCTCCGGTTACCCCTTTGATAAGTCCGTCTATAGGCAGTAGTCGATCCTCGGGTATCCCCATTCGCTTGAAAGCATCATAATACAATAAATCAACCGAACTTCCCGTATCAATCATCACCCGCTTCACCTCGTAGCCGTCTATGTTCAAATTTATAACGAGGGCGTCATCATGAGGACAAGTTACACCATCAAGGTCGGACTCATCGAACGATATCATCCCGTCGTTCTCCTTCGGATTTTTGTTTGATGAGTCTCCGCCGACCTGTTTGACATACCTTTTTCTCCCTTTAGCAATGGATCCCCCCGCTGCATTTCCACCGAAAATCATGTTAATGACTCCAGTCGGTCGATCATCTTGCTCCCTGGCATTTCTGTCATCTCTCTCCCTTGATCGCCCTCTCTCCTGGCGTCGATTATTTGTATTCGCATTCTGCTTTCCTCTATCGTCTCTATCATTCCGCCTCCAATGTTGTCGCCTATCGTCGGGCCGATCTGTCTTATGCTCGTTGTATCGATCGGCATTCTGCTCGCGCTTTACAAATCGGCTCAACCTTCCCTTCTGAATTAGGAACTCAATTTCTCTCTTCAATTGCCGACAATCTTCCGTGTCATGGCCGATGTCTTTGTGAAAACGGCAATGTAAATTGGGGTTCCTCTCACTGGAGGGAGTCATCATCTTCTCGGGTTCTCGAATAGTTTCCCCTTCCGCTCTCATGGCCGCTAGTACTTCTGCATATCGCCTGTTGAGCAGAGTGAACTCCTCTCGATATCCCTGTCTATCAGTTGGCCTTCTCCAGCTCGATTGGCCTTTTTGCCGCTTATGTGAATTGCTCGCTCTGTCGTTTGGTGAGTGGTCATCCGTCCGACGCTTCGTGTTTTTCAGCACTTCTTCAAGCTGAATATACTTATCCGCCCTGTTTCTTATTTCTTGAACAGATCGAGGCTGGTCGAGGGCCAACGACTTCTTAAACTCCTCATCCCTCGTGTTACTCATAAGCGCGGCCAACATGGACGAGCAAGTGAGGTCGGGGACCTCGACCGCTTCGTTGTTGAACCGAGTGATGAACTCCCGCAAACTTTCATTCCTTCCTTGGGTAAGTTGCATCACCTCCAAAGCTATCTTCTGCGGCCGCTTACTGGTGGCGAACTGGTTAAGGAATAACAATCTGAAATCTTCAAAACAGGTGATACAGCTTGAGGGCAAGCTGTTGAACCATCGCCGAGCTCCCTCTTGGAAAGCAATGCAAAAGGCCTTACACTGGATGACGTCCAGAACACAATGTAGATTCATTATGGACTGGAAGTGCTGTAGGTAGTCCAGGGGGTCGGTCTTTCCAGTGTATTTCTCAGGGGTAGGTATTTTGGAGCCGGGCACTGGGAGGCTATCCAAGATTTGCGGAGTGAAGGGAGAGCTGTGATGAGCCGTCGGGCGATCTGGGCGAAAGCTCATAGCTGCGTTAATCCGGTCATCTACGATTTTCTCTAGGGCTTCGGTTGGGTGATGACCGGTCGTCATGCTAGTCTGTCGTGCGGCTTGCCGTGTAAACGGCTGCTGTTGTGCTGGCTGAGACTGCAAAATCTGGCGGATTAACAGGTCAGCCGCTTCCTCGATTTGCTTTCTGGTGAGGGCGGTGTGTATAGGCGGAAGAGGATCTGCATCCGATCGGTGTTGGAGATTTGGACGCATATTGGGTGCCTCGTTATCCTCCAGAGCTACGCTCTGTTCTTCCTGTTCCAAGATTGGTGGCTGTGGTTGATCATTCGGATCTGAATATTCCGTGCGGGAAACGTGAGGCGCAGGCGGCATGGTTGTAGGTAACTGCAAAGCTATGCGTTGCATCGCCAGAGCCACGACAGCGGCTATATCTGGGTTTGTTGCCGCCGCCTGACTAATCTGCGTGTTTCTGGATGTAGTGCCCGAAAGTCGGGCCCCACGGTGGGCGTCATTTGGTTCTGCCGGATTTTGGCAAGACTGGACATTACCGTTTGGATTCATGAGTTGACTGCTTTCTGCTGTGATTTCGATAATGAGATCCCTGCAAAACAAAGAAGGCACGTCGGGGGTTGTTTCCCGATTAGCCCCTCCGACGTTCAAGTTAGATTTCTGGTGAAGGTAGGGTTGCCAAAAAGCAATGAGAACTAGGTTATGAATTGCGTACCTTCGTTATGATGGAACGATACCTTATATATGAAACAACAACTAGGTTTAGGTCTTTACGTGCGCATGGGAGTCTCTAGCATGCAGACGGACTGAGGAGAGTACGGATTGGGCTTGGGCTTGACATGGCCATTAGGTAGGAGATTGGTATTTGAAGAATGGTCCGATCGGCCCACGGGTCGTGATGGCTGAGTCCGGGCCCAACACGGCCGACCCAACCAGAATTCAATTCATACTATTCCAAATTTTCTTTAAATGAAAGAAATCGAATATTCTCTTCTTCACTACGCATTGTTTCTCCTATTAAAGAATACGCACCATAAGATGAGTGGAAATCGGAACAACTTAAAGTGGGGCGCACCATCTTTAAAAGAAGAGAGAGCAATTAAGATATTATTATGTATAAGAAATGAAAACTTCACCACTTGCACCAAATCCACAATCTCTCCACTATATTTCCGCTTTTTTTTTAATCATTTCTAAGCAAGGTCTTGGTTGAAAAAAATTAAGGAATCCTATATTTAACCACTTGCCCCACGTTCGTTGACTATCTGAACCATGTCGTGAACGGTGTGATTGAGTTTGTAACTTGACTTCTTCGCAGACCCTTTGATGAGTTGGCTAAGATGATTCCAGTACTGGAGGTGCAGGGGCATCGGTGATTGAAAGGGAGTGATTGCGATCACCCTCATAGGTCACGATAAGCATCACTGAATCATCCAGAGCACGTTCCACATAAATTATGGTAAGTTATGTTATAAATTATTTAGTTATACACATTAAAGTATTAAACAAGATTAAATAGTGATGATCTATATTATAAAGATCTCGTAAATTCTAAACCTTACTCTTCTATACAAATTCATGGGAGAATTCCTAGGATTCTAACTTTGTAACTTTGATTTATATAACATGCTGAAAGCTTTACTTAAATGAATGGAGATAGACTCCACCGGATAGAGCAAACATACCAATAAAAAAATTGAGATAAAAGAGACACACAATATTTAACATGGAAAACTCCTTAATGAATATGGAAAAAAATCACAAACAATAATAGAAAACAAATATTATAAGAAGAAGATCTCACAATTCACACCAAGAATTATACACAATGTTATGGAAAAGATATTTTTGGTATGTGTAAAATCTTAAACATATGCCTCCTTATATAGCCTTAATGAAGGTTTCTATGTTCTCTCTTTACCAATATGGGATTTAAGCTAACAATCTCCCACTTGGAGATTTGATTGAGAACCAATCAATCTCCATATCATTATTTCTATCTTGCTATTTCTATGTTGTCTATGCCTCTACCAAGCCATACAAGGATCTACACCTTATGAATTTATCAATGTTGATTGACTTTATTAGTGCATTTGCTAGGTTCTCTTTTGTGTGAATTTTTTGCATGTTCACACTTCCATCTTCTATCACTTCACGAACAAAATGATATTGAACTCCTGTCTGTTTAGTTCTAGAATGAAAAGCTGAATTCTTTGCAATATGCAAGGCACTCTGATTATCACAATGCAAAGGGATTTTCTTTTTTCGGTGTCCAAGCTCCTCCAAAAACCTTTTTATCTAGATCGATTCCTTGCATATACTCAGCTTCTATTGTAAATAATGCTACAACTGTCTGTAGTTTAGACACCTAGCTCACAGCTCCTCCTGTAATAGTAAAAACATAGCCTGTAGTAGATTTTCTTTTATCAAGATCACTAGCAAAATTAGAATCAACATATCATTTAACAATAAATTCAGATCCTTCATAATATAGAGCAACATTTTACGTTCCTTTAATATATCTTAGGATCCTCTTTACATCCCACCAGTGTTCTCGACTAGAATTCGCCATGTAACGACTAACCATTCTCACTGTATATGCAATGTCTGATCTTGTGCAAATCATAGTGAACATTAAACTTCACTGATGCATACGGTACTCAAGAAATCTCCTTCCTTTCTACTTCACTGCTAGGGTTTTTACTTGAGGATAACTTAAAATTAACAGGAAGAGGGGGAGAATTTGACTTACGATCTTGCATATTGAAGCGTCGTAAGATTTTCTTCAAGTAATTCTTCTGAGAAAGCCAAATCTTCTTGTTATTTCTGTCTTGGTAAATTTGCATTCCTAGACTCTTGTTTGCTGATCCTAAATCCTTCATTTCAAACTCCCCAGTTAACTGAGCCTTCAAATCTTGAATACGATCTTTGTTGGGGCTTATAACCAACATGTCATCAACATATAACAATAATACAATGAAATCATTATTATCAAACCTCTTGAAATATGCACAAGGATTTGCGCTAAATTTGTTGAATCCACGACTCATTATGAAGGAATCAAATCTTTTGTACCAACATCTTGGCGCCTATTTTAAACCATATAAAGATTTGTTCAACCTGCAAACCAAGTTCTATTTCCCTGGTTCTTCAAAACCTTCTGATTGATGCATGTAAATTTCTTCTTCAAGATCTCCATGAAGAAATGTAGTCTTTACATCTAACTGCTCTAAATGTATATCAAATGTAGCACGCATAGCTAGGAAAATCCAAATTGGATTGAGACAAACTACAAGTGAAATTTTTTTTAATAAATTCGATACCTTCTGAGCATATCCCTTTATCACTAACCTTGCACCATGTCGCTCCACCTGATCATCACTATTATGTTTGATCTTGTACACCCATTTGTTGTTAATGGGTTTTCTCCCTTGTGGTAGTGGTAGTGGCACAAGCTTCTATGTCTTATTCTTATGAGGAGCTTTGATTTCTTCCAGCATTGATGCCATCCAAAGTAATGCATCTGAGCTATTTGTTGCTTCTTTGAATGTTGATGGCTCACCATCTTTTGTTAGGAGACAGTATGCAACATTGCCCTCTATAATATAATTAGACTGTGAGGTTAGGATTCTTCTTTCACGGGTTGATTGTCGAACTTCTATATTTTCACATTCAACCATTTGTTGCTCCTCGCGATCTAATATAGCTTTAATAGAATCTTTTTGTTCAATCTTCCTTTCCTCCTGAATCATAACAACTTCATAATTTTCTTAAGACGTGCTATTTTGATCTTTCTCTTGCAGTTTATCTTCTAAAATATGACCTGAATCATTACAACTTCATAATTTTCCTCAGACGTGCTATTTTGATCTTTCTCTTGTAGTTTATCTTCTACAAGTATGACATCTTTGCTAATGATGAGCTTGTGAGAAGTGGGATCCCACAGTTGATATCCTTGAACCCCATCGGCATACCTCATAAATCTATATTTTCTAAATTTTAGATATAGTTTTGTGATATCTTGGTAGTATACATCACGAACACATGACTTCCAAATGTGTGTAACTGAGAATAGTATGTTGGTTTACTGGTCCACATCTCCATCGGTGTCTTCAGATCAATTGATCTTGTTAGTGATCGATTAATCACATAGTAGGCGGTCTTCACTACTTCTGCCCAGAAAGACTTTGTCATACTTGCAATTCTCAACATGATTTTACTTCTTTCAATCAGAGTTCTGTTCATTCGCCCTACCACTCCATTTTGTTGACGAGTCTGACGAACTGTGAATTGACGTTTGATACCTTCTCGATTACAAAAATTAATAAACTCATTACCAGTTTATTTTCCACTATTATCAGTTCTGAGGCACTTGATTTTCTTCCCCGTCTCTAACTCAATTTGTGCTTTAAATGTTGTGAAGGTCGGAAATGCATCTCCCTGTCTCTTGATAGGATAAACACAACATCTTCTAGAATAATCTTCAATAAAGGTCATAAAATACTTTGCTTCACCTAGAGACATAACCGATGCTTGTCATACATCAAAGTGAATTAATTCTAGAATATCTTTACTTCTAAAATTCGATGCATTAAATTTCAGTCTATGCTGCCAACTTGTAATGCAGTGCTCACAGAAGGGTAATGATACCTTCAGGAGATCAGGGAGTAGTTTCTACTCAACAAGAATCTTCATCTGACATGTGACCAAGTTTACGATGCCATAATTTTGTTGCATTTTTGTAGAACTAACCAATACAATCAATGCATTTGCTTCCATGTACGTCTCTCCCGTAAGCTTGTATAAGTTTGCAGCTATCCTTTCCACCTTCATGACTACAAGTGCTCCTTTGATCACCTTTATAACCCTATTTTGAATGGACGTATTACACCCAATTCATCCAGTTGTCCTCAAGAAAAATTCTTCTTCAAGCCTTTCACATGTTACACATTTTGTATAGTGTGAACTGTACCATCATACATCTTCTTCTTGATGGTGCCAATCCTAGCAATCTTTAAGGCATGATCATTTCCCATGTACACAGATCTTGCAGAGATAGATTTATAAGTGTGAAACCAATCTCTACAAGGAGTCATCTACCATGTTGCTCCTAAATCCATTATCCAAGCATCAGTTAGCTCTAATATGTCCTTGAACACCATTGCTACTTCACTCTATAAGGTTTCTCCATTGGCAACACATCCTTGAGAAGTTGATACTTCAGAGGCCTTGTCTCCACCTTTCCTGAATCGGCATTCACTTTTAAAGTGTCATCTCTTACCACAGTTGTAACATTTGATATTTTCTTACTTCTGGATTTCAACCTTCCTTGTTTGTGACTCCTAGTAGAATTACGCTCCATTGACCATCCTCTCGTCATCAATAAGGTTTACGCTTGATGTGAACTTTTCAGCCTTTCTTCCTTATTGATGTGTCTGTTTTCTTCTTCAAGAACTGAAGCAGCAACACCATCAAATACCAAAGTATCTGTGAAGATATTATTGGTTAAATTAATGATGAGTTGGCCATATGAATCTAGAAGAATTTGAAGTAGAATCTCCATACATTCAGTTGAATTTACATTATATCCCAACTTTGAAAGTTGAGAGCATAGAGAGGTCAGAGTATTGATATGCTTTGTTATTGAAATAGATTCAGACATTCAGAATGTGTAAAGTCTCCTCTTCAGATTTTTTTTTTGTGAAGAGACTTAGCTTCATATAGCTTTGTCAGATGATCCCATATCTCCTTGGTTGTTTTCTTTTCCTCTACACCTTGCAAGATATCATTCGATAGATCAAGATGCAAATCTGACATGGCCAAAGCATCTATTCATTTCCATTTGACCTCTGTTAAGATATATTATATATACCTTTTATTTAGTTTTGGCATCTTAATTGGACATAAAATATTAATTGTAGTGGTATTAAAAAAGATGTGGTTGTCACACCTATAGTTGTGAAAGAATCTTACACTATATTGAAGTCTGTTATCATGCTGCTACTTGAAGTGTTTTACTGCTGGACATGTTGGTAATTGAATGGTGTTAACGCTGTATTGTGTGAATTTTGCAAAGAGAAGAAAATAAAGGGAAGTGGTTGTTGCGTGTTGGAATTGGGAAGTTGTTATTGCATGGTTGAAGTGGGATTCTTCTTGCTTGAATGTATAGTGCACGTCTCAAAACATAGCTGAAGTTAATCTTATGCTAGGGTGGTATAACGAAAATGAACAGTACGTTAATTGTTATTGAAAATCACTGTTACACGACATGTCTTTATGGATTGCTATACACCGTGGGTTAAGGTGTTGATATTTCCAGATTTGTTTATCTGGGGTTGTGCACATGTTCTGAGTGAAAAACATTATGGGTTAGCTTCTATTTTCCAGACTTGATCTTTTGGGTTTGTGCGTGAGATATACATGGTGTGTGAAGCATCTCGTATGGTTTAATTGGAGTTGCTGAAGTTGGGATGAATCAGCTCAACTAGTGGACAGATTTTCAGATGTATTTCATGAAGTTGAAACCATAGGGAAATCTTTCTTTTATCTCAAGTATATCGTTGTTCTGTTCATAGTTGATTGAGTACTTGAGTTATTTTTATTAATTAGCGTTTAAGTAAAAGTAGTTTAGAAAAATTCTCTTCTGAGGATAACACGATTCAGTTGTGTTATTGGGTGTGAAAATCTTTCACAAGAAGTAAGGTTGAGAGATAGTTACAAGGATTAAACAGTGTTGCTTCAGTGTGATCTTGTGTAAATCTATTATACTTTCTTAGAAGTATTAATCTAGGTAAAGGCCCCGCAGTCGTAGGTAAGTTGTGCCAAACTGCGTTACCAAATTTTTGATGTTTTTATTATTTCGTTTTAATTGTTTTTATTTTTTGTTTGTGTTAGAGACATCTACGAAAAATTGAAAAGTTTGCGAAATAATTATCATCTTCGATTTTTCAATTGGTATCAGAGCGAGATCACTGATTCAGAACTTGATAGCAAGTTAGTGGAGATCCTAGTTTCACGAACATGGCTACAAAAGAGGGTGCTTTAATCCTAGACCACCATTATGGGTTGGATCTAACTATCCTGCATGGAAATCACGGATGAAAGTCTTCATCTAAGCTCAGAGCATGAAAGCTTGGCATTCAGTAGTACATGGGTGGACACATCCGATGATCACTAATGATAAAGGAGAGGCAGTTTAAAAAGATCCATCTAAATGGACAAGAGCTGAAGAAGAAAGTGCATTTGGAAATTCACAAGCAATGCATGCGATATTCAGTGCTATTGATGAGGGATGCTTCTCAATGATATCAGCCTGTGAATCAGTTAAAAACTGTAGGATGCCTTGTAAACTATTCATGAAAGGTCCAAGTAAACTATTCATGAAAGGTCCAAATCTGTAATAATGTCGAAACTATAGATGTTAGCTGTGAGGTTTGAAGAACTGAAGATGAATGAAAATGAGACTATTGAAGACTTTCATGAAAGATTGCGAGATATAACAAATTAGGCACATCAACTGGGGAAGAAATATTCCGATATGAAATTAGTTAAGAAAACGTTGAGATTACTACCTTTGAGATTTATTCAAAAAATTACAGCAATAGAGGAGACCCATGACATTAATGATCTGTCATTAGAAGAAGTAATTAGAATTCTTACAAATTTCAAAATGAATGTTTTATGCGGTAAGCAAGAAAGAAGCAAAGGATTAGCACTATAGTTGGAAACTGGAAAAAGTGTGAATGTTGCGGAAGATGAATTGGATGAAAATGAAGACTTGGTACTACTCATACGAAATTTTGCTAAATGGTTGAAAAGAATGAAAAAGGATTGACCCGACTTTAGACAATATAGTGGGAGTTCATCAAGTAACAATTTAAAACAAGTTAAAACACAAAAGGATGAAAGGAAGGTAAGGAGAATCCAATGTCCTGATTGTGGATTTCATCTTTATATCTCCAATTATGTTATTTAGGGGGAGTTTAAGAGTTGTGACAAAAATGTCAAAAAGGGAGAGATTGTTAAGATATATTATATATACCTTTTATTTAGTTTTGATATCTTAATTGGACATATAAAATATTAATTGTAGTGGAATTCAAAAAGATGTGGTTGTCACACTTGTAGTTATGAAAGAATTCTACACTATATTGAAGTCTATTATCATGCTACTACTTGAAGTGTTTTACTGCTAGACATGTTGGTAATTAAATAGTGTTAATGCTGGATTGTGTGGATTTTGTAGCTAGAAGAAAATAAAGGGAAGTGGTCGTTGTGTGTTGGAATTAGGACGTTGTTGTTGCGTGGTTGAAGTGGGATTCTTCTTTCTTGAATGTATCGTGCACATCTCAAAACATAGCTGAAGTTAATCTCATGCTAGGGTGGTATAACGACCGTGGAGAGTGCGTTAATTGTTATTGAAAATCAGTACTGCACGTGTATGTCTTTATGGATTGCTCTACACCGTGGGTTAAGGTGTTGATTTTTCCATATTTGTTTATCAAAGGTTGTGCACGTGTTCTGAGTGAAAAACACCGTGGGTTAGTTTCTATTTTCTAGACTTGGTCTTTTAGGTTTATGCGTGAGATATACATAGTGTGTGGAGTATCCTGTATAGTTTAATTAGAGTTATTGAAGCTGAGATGAATCAGTCTAACTCGTGGACAAATTTTCAAATGTATTTTGAGAAGTTGAAACTATAGGGAAGTCTTTCTTTTTTCTTAAGTATATCGTTGTTCTGTTCTTAGTTGATTGAGTACTTGAGTTATTTTTATTAATTGTCATTTAAGTAAAAATAGTTTAGAAAAATCCTCTGATGAGATTAACACGAGCCGGTCGTGTTATTGAGTGTGAAAATCTTTCACAGGAAGTGAGGTTGAGAGATAGTTACAAGGATTGAGCGATGTTGCTTTAATGTGACCTTGGATAAATCTATTGCACTTTCTTGAAAGTATTAATCTGGGTGAAGGCCCCGCAGACATTGGCATGGTATGCTGAACTGCGTTACCAAATTTTTGGTGTTTTATTATTTCATTTTGATTGTTTTTATTTTTCATTTGTGCTAGAGACATCTACGAAAAATTGGAAAGTTTGCGAAACAATTATCACCTTCGGTTTTTCAACATCATCTGTGAAATCCGTCGGCCTAGCACTGATGGCCTCCAAGCAGTTATCTTTTACTAATACTACCTTCATTTTCAATTTCCTTAACTAGAACTTTGTCCCGTCAAACTTTGTAATATCAAATTTGGTCGATATTGTTTCTATCACAAGAATTGACTCCTATTCTTTTACTTTAAAAAGGGAAAACGCCTTGAATTACCTCTACTTAGGATGTAATAAGATTGTAGTACACCAGAAAAGTTTCCAGAAAATGTTGGAGGACAATGAAGGCGGGAGGTTAGTAAAGACAAGAACAATGGCTACTTGAGAAAAGATGGACAGCCGTTTGCGAGACTTTGGATATGCCAAAAAAGACTTGGTCGAGACTAAGGGGGCGTTTGGTTTGAGGGTTTGGGAACAAAAGAATGGAATAATTGTAAAAAACTGTGTTTGCTTTGGAATCTTCAATTTTAGGGGAATGGATTTATCCCATTAAATTTGAGAATCTGTTAAACCCATCAAAGGGGTGGGTATCGAGTTTTCATTCCAATCTAAGTTTTTATCACGTTTATTTTTTACCCTTTTTATCCCCAACTTTTGCCCTACCATCCTCTTTTCTTCCTTATTGTCTTTCAATTCCTTACAATCTCTCATCATGCCTTATCGCGTCTCATCAATGAAGGAATATTTTATTCTGCAACTTCACGTATATTTTCTGAAATCTCTTGTTTTAATTTGATGTTAAATAAACTGGATAGAACCTGGTTTCATCTCATTGTAAATGGGGCTTTTGCTCCTTTTTTTTATATTCTCGTTTTAAGATTTAATCAAGAGAATAACCAATCTGCTATATGGTTTGATGATGTAAAAGCGCATATGGTTATAGATTGAACGAGAATCATAAAACCAATCTGCTCCTTTTTTTTCCCTTATAATTATTGTTTTGTGATTTAATTTGATTTTTCATATATGGTTTTAACTCTTTTAAAAAAATACATAGTAAATCGTCTTCTACGTTGGTGTTTATTTATTTGTTTTGTAAAGCTCTTAATGGCTTTCAAGAACAACGAAACAGAAGCATTTTTTTTACAGTTTTTAACTTTCGTATAAAGACACAAGCCCTTCATCTTTATCCAACGTTTGTTTCTTTATAAAAGTCATGCCTTTTTTGTTTTGATAAAGCCTTAACCTTTGGATATGATTTATTATCTGACGAAGAAAACAATGATGTGTGTTCGGATTCGCAAGCAACTCCAACTTACGCAAGCAACACAAATGTGAGAAATGTGAGTGCAAAACAGAAACAATCGCCAACTAGAAATGGAGGGAATATAGCAATAAGGAAGAAAATGTCGTCTATTTCAGCTTCCTTAGATGTCGGGACACAACTGTAAGAAATCAATTCTAGTTTTTGTACTTTTGTAGAAGGCTTTAATAGCAATTTCGCAACCATGACAAATGCTATTGTAGATGAAAATTTACGTGACAAAGCTGCTTCGGAAAAAATAAAAGATGTGGTTGAAGAGTTAATGAAAATTAGCCTTCCAAGTAGTGATGTCTTTAAAGCAGCTAACATTTTAAGCTCAAATAAAGACAAGATTGATGTGCTCCTCAACCTTCCCGTTGACATACGAAGGCTTTATGTCTTAAGTTTATTTTGATGTTGTTTTGATGCTTCATGTTTTAGGTACTATAAGAAATCTTGCTTTATGTTTTAAGTTTATTTTGATGTTGTTTTATACTTTATATTCCATTCTAAATATGATATGGAAATATAGTTGCACTTATATTGTCGGCATTATGCAACTCTGTTGACAAATGATCATATAACTCATCTAATGCTCAAAAATTGTGATAAAATTTCTTGACAAAACTGATTAATTTTTTTTACAAACATATAGAGATAGCCCCAATAAACATATGAAAGGCAAATTATTTTTATTTTTATTCAGGGTAAAAATGATATTATATTATCTTTCATTCCCATTAATACAACAAACTAAACAACATTATTGATATTAATATAGAAACCTAAGTTACAAACCAAACATTATTTTTTTATTTTTTATATCCATCCTCATTCCCTTCTACTATTATACTCATATCTATAGCCAACTTCGTGCTCAAACCAAACGCCTAAGTTGAAGCCAATATCACCACCAAACTTTACGGACCCATAATCATAAAGCTTGGTGTAGTTCCCACCATAAAGGATCAAATGCTACTTTCTTTTCTTTTCTTTTTTTATTGTTGTTTGTTAAATTTTCTATAATAAATTTAATAAAATAATATTTTTATCTTTAATTCAAATTTTTAAAGCAAAATTTAAACAACCCATAATCATAAAGCTTGGTGTAGTTCCCACCATAAAGGATCAAATGCTACTTTCTTTTCTTTTTTATTGTTGATTGTTAAATTTTCTATAATAAATTTAATAAAATAATATTTTTATCTTTAATTCGAATTTTTAAAGCAAATTCAAACAATTTTCTTAAGGGTCTATAAATAGACCCACATGGAACAAAAGAAACCATAGTGCTCTGTCAAACTCTTTCCTTTCGTTATAGTTATACCCTCCCTTAACGCATTAGATTTTAGGTTTATGGTCCTTTTCATTTATATATCCTCTCACTATTTTGTCTCTTTTTTAACATGAGATTCTTACTCACACTTAACCTCCCAACATTTCCATGAAAAATCAACGAGCAAAGCAACTTGTATCTGTCTTCATCATTGTGTTCATGATTCTTGTTTGCAGCAGATCATCTGATGCAAGAGTCATGGTTACTTCGAAGAAACTTGACAGCCAGCGCCTGTTGAGTGAACTAGGGTTTACCCAACCAAAAATGGCTTCTCTTCAACACTTCAGCCGTAGATACCGCTGGGTCCTTCGCGTTAGAGCACCCTCAGCACCGAGTCGCACACGAAGGGGTGAACCCGGCGGACCTGGTCTGACCACATAAGTAGGACTTATGCTAGCTCTTTCATGGTTCTCTGAATCAGTTTACATATATACAGCAGTGTATGTCTTGTTCTTGAACTTGGATGCATGAGTGTTCGATTGTGAGATTCTCGTGTATTTAGCACATAAATAGGTTAAGTCTCGAGATGAAACAGGTGGGGATGGCTTTGAAGGGCTAATTATTGTAAAAAAAAAAGGTTTTCTATGGTGTGTATTTATAATTATGAATATTATAAATAAATAAAAATATATTTTTATTCAATAATATAATTATTAATAATCATTAAATAATGACTAACTAATCTTTAATATCATCTCAGTGCATGCATGATATATGAAAATTGTAATTATTAAATAATGCATTTTCTCTTATGTATAAATACAAAAAGAGGAAAATCCCAGCCTTGAGTTAGATCTATATTGGATATCACTTAAATGGTTTTGACGTAGTATGAGCTTACAATTATGAAATCAATTCGATTATAGTCATAAATTTTCCTATTTTATTGTCATTTTGATTTTTGAATGGAATAAACTTACTAATTTTTTTGGAGTAAATTATTTGTTTTCTCTCACTTTTTGTTGCAATAAAAATTTAAAGGATAATTTTAATGATTGTCTTATTTTTTTGGTAATTATTTGAAAAAATCGAAAGAAGAGTTGAACTTAAATTCTTATTTTTTGTTTATAAATAACTTAAAAGTTTTATTGAAATCAAATTTAAATAATTAAATTTGAATATGTCCAGGATTTAAATTAAACTAAAAAAGCATAATAGTTGATTGAATTTTAATTTTTCAAAACCTTTTTAAATTAGATTTTAATGTGTTTGAATAAAATTTAAACTTTAGGCTTTTTAAACTCAAATCTCAAAATATCATATGTTATTAATCTCAACATTTTAACTTAATCTTTTCCTCTTCCATTGTGAGAGTTGAAATTAGAATGGACTATTATCATTCAACAATACTTTTGTACTTTTGCTAAAATATAAAGTCATAAATGTTTAATACTATTTCAACCAAAAAGAAATATACTAAAATCTTGTTATTTATATAACTAGGCTTACCATGATTTTTTTAAATTAATTAAAGAATAAATATATAAAATTCACACATTTGATTATTTTTAAGAAATGAATATAAAATTAAATACATCAAGCAATTATGTTCAATAAATACCACTACATATTTTTCTAAAATTTTTAATTTTTCTAACCCCTCAACCTACCACACTTAGTCAAATGCATCAATGTTATTCTAATAATTAGTTAATATTTCTTGTTGACGTTATTAAATTTTCTAAAATTTATTGATATTCACATCTTATATATCATTAGAAATTATTTTTAGTGTTATAAAATCTACTTTATTTATTTGTTCTTACTATATATATATGTATGTATGTATGTACGTATGTATATATTTATATGTGTATATATATATATATATATATATATATATGTGTGTGTGTATGTATGTTTGTATATATCTTAATAAGATTTATCGTTTTCATAATTAAAAAAATTTACAATTAATACGTAGTTTTATTATATATTTGTATATTAATAATAGGTATTTTGAAAAAATAACTTGATCATTAATCTAACTAAAAAAAATCTTCACCGTTGATAGGTCCAGTCTCAGATCTAACGGTGTAGAAACAACACAAGCCTGCTCTCCAAAAATTCTCCAGCCCAGCCCATTGCAACACAGAGACACAGAGAAAACACAGATAGCGAACCCTAAGCTACGAGACCACAACCATTTCTCGATAGAAGAAGAAGAAGAAGATCAATCTTAACTGATCATGTCGTTCGCTTCTCGTGTTCTCTCCAGATCCAAACAGGTGCCTTTCATTGATCGCGTTTACCCTGTCCGTAACTGATGGCCCATCCATCCTTCCCATCATTTTCATTGTTTGTTTGAGTTCAGACGTGACTCCTTGTATTTTCTTCTGTATTTTGATTGAACTGCTGATTTAAGCATCGGATAGTGTTGGAGTTGGATCTGTGATTTTCTGATTTTCATATGTGACGATTGTTCTTGCGATTATGAGTTTAGTGGTCTTGTGATCACTGTGAGACTGATGCAATGTTGAAATTGTGATTAATATTACTGTTTATGTGTTGCTTCTGCAGCTGCATGGTAGTCAAGTGGTTTTGCAGCAGGAGCGTGTCATTCCAGTTCGCTTCTTTGCCAAAGATGCTGCTCCAAAAGGCCTTAAAGGAGATGGTTAGTCTATACTTAGATGCATTGTTTGTTATTTTAATCAGATTGCGCTGTTTCTGTCCGGATTGTGTTTTTACTAAGGAATTTAGAATCCGTGAAGTGCATTCCATTGGTTTAATTACTAGCATATCATAATGTTGTTAATCTTGAAAGTGAGCTCAAAACACTTGGATAGATCATGCAGAAGTGCATTATATAATTTAATTTTTGGAATCTTTGGAACTAATTTTTCTCCCTGATTAACACAGCACCCAACTGTAATTGTGTTCCATTCCACTGTTTACGTGACTTTCAATGGCATTGATGTACCTAAAAAGTCTACCGTTATATGCTCTTGGCATCTCTCCCTTTCCCTGTCTTCATATATGCACGCTGACACCAACATTACACTTCTATGGTCACATATGGAATACAGGTTGAATCTACAACCTGAGTGCAACGGCCCTTTGTTCCAGTTGCTATAAGTAGTTGGCTAATTGTTTCTTGTTTAGTTTGAGGTTATATCAACTGTTCTTTTGGGTGTTCCTCATTGGGTATGATGTTACATTGGTTTGTGAAACGACATATTTTGCATTGTCTCAACTTGTTATTATGCTGCTATTAATCATGTATCCTAAAGGCTATGCTGCTGGAGTATGATTTATGTTGACTCCCTTGCTTGATTGAATGTGAATGAGTTTATACCATGAATGGGCAGATCAATTGGTGGGACCTGCAGGTCTTACATTTGCAGCCGATTAATTTATTTGCATTTTACACATTTACAACAGGAGCTAGGTTTCGGAAGGTTGTTTACTATATACAACCCCGAAGCAATTGGTGGTGATATAAAAGATTGCTGGTGCTGGCACTTGTTATACTTGAGCTTACTTTAACCCATATAGTGAATTACAAGCAAATTTGATAACTGTTCTCTGACTTTAGATCTATATTTCTCTGACTTTAGATCTATATTCTATCTGTGATGTATTTGACCCTTAATGGATGGATTTATAAACTTTGTGTTAAGTCGATTTGTGGTTTTCTGACAAATTTTTTATCTGAAAAGAGATGTTAAAGAACATCTTTTTGGACGTAAAGAATAAATTTGAGACTGCCCTTGGAATACTTAAGAAGGAGAAGATCACTATAGCTCCTGAGGATCCAGCTGCTGTGTCTCAATATGCCAAAGTCATGAAGACTATTAGAGAAAAGTAAGTTGTTTCTTTTCTTTCTTAACTTTAC
>JANTNU010000235.1:1307457-1329600 GCA_024752395.1 Erythroxylum havanense | reverse complement strand
AGATATGTTTTTTACCAATAAACTGAATCCTTTATTGTAATAAAATAAGTACATTTGTCTACTTACAGGAAAAAATTACTGAAAATTGCAAAATTTTCAATTACTAAATAATAATTATTTGAAATGGTTAATTAAAAAAAACTTAATTAAAAACGCTACATTAGTGAGCGCTTTATTTTTAGTTCGTTATCTTAATGTCCTTAATGTGAGAGTATTTGGGTTGTATAATCTGAATATCGAAGGGTGAGGGCGTCGAGAAAATAAATTAAAAACGAAGGAAAATTTTAAAATCAAAACGTAGGGTCATTGGAGTTGTGTAATATGATTTCATTTTAATTATATAATTAAATGATGTCGTTTCATTAATTTTTATTTATTGTGTTAATTTTGATTACGTGTATTAATAGTTAAGATCTCTAAATCACGTAATAAGTCACCTTAGCAATTTTAACATAAACTCTAACATTATGTTAGAATTAACAAAGTTAAAATTTTGAGTATTTTATTGTTGTTTTTTTGAAATTCAGGCTAAAATTGTAAAATTTAAAAATTTAAACACATTATTGCTATTTTTAAAAAATTAAGATATAATTAAAAAATTGACAAAATTTTGAATTTTTTATTTTTTTTGTAATTAACCTTATTTGAAGCCACACCATATAGTATATATATATATGTTTAGACTTTTTATAGAGTAGAAAAATTTTATTGTTCTTGGGCAATCAATCAGACAACAATCACAGATTGTGAGGGTGGGTTGGGTCAAATTTACGGGCGGGACCAGATGGAGAGTGCCGGAAGGGACGTTGTAGGGTAAGGTATCTGACAAAACCAGGTTGCCCAATGGCCCACGTGTCACCCCACCCTGCGCGTGTTCTGGTGAAAGCTACAGATTACCCTACCCTCCACCACACACATCTTAGCTAATACCCAAACCCAAACCCAACCTCTTTCTCACGTACACACTGTTTTGTCCCTTTGAATATTATGTTCCTCTGTATACACTCACAGCCAAACTTCATGCTTTCATTGTTCACCTCTCCCTATCCACTACACCCATTCCTACTCTCCCAAATAATACAATTAAGGATTAACAAAATATAATAAATACAATTATTATATTAAACATTATACTAAACGTGAAATTTGAAGAGATTTACTATACACACTCTTATTTCTAATTAGTCGGGACGTTATTTTTAATCCGTACAAATACTCGATAGTTTAAAATGAAAGTAGTACCATGTGTACTTTGATTACTTAGATCTAAATGACAATAAACTAGTGAAAGTGAAGTTGACCCAGATTTTGGAACTAAGCTATATTATTATCGTTAAAACAAACACAAAGATTAAATAAAGAAAGGTTCCAAGTTCTAATCTAAGTCTTAATGTGTGATTTATAGTTTAATTTACGGACAGCTAAGATTAAGCAATCAAACTACTCGTTAGCATTAAAAGAAAAACAACAGCCAAACTTCATTCTCTTCTTCCTCTTAAGAGATTCATTAACTCGATTGACCAATCTTTCGATTATGCACGTAAGCTTTAATTCCATTAGTTATCTTTTTTCGGGTTTAGATTATCTGTTTTCGTTATCTTGTATTCGTCCTATTCTATTTTATGAACATTCATCCATTCAATTTTTGTGAGAGACATCAACAATGTATAAAATAACCAGAAAAGCACACACAGTCACGATCAATGCACACGTTGTAGCAAAAGAAAGGAAACTCAAAACCGGCAATGGCATGTGCATGGTGAAGAGGAGAGGAGGAACCGGTCATTGTACAGTGTCTGTGAAAAAAGGGACAAATTGCTTTCTACGAAAATTACTAATAAACAAATAATAATAATAAAGCAAATGCCAAATTTCATGTGTACGGTTTAATTATGAGATTGAGACTAAAGTTGAAGATGGTCCCTCCTTACTCCTCACTCCTTCCTTCCCATTATAATTTTCATGAAATTATTAAATTTTGTTGTAATTTATGATTTTTTGAAAATATAAAATTTTTAAAATTAATTACAAAATGCATATAATATAAGTAGTGTACGTAAATTCATAAAATGTTATTAATATGAATATACGAAAACTCGGTCTAATTTTGTAGTTAATTAAACCTGATTCAAATTAATAATTTATTATATTCGTATAAAATGACTAACTTGAAAAGGTTTAATTAATTTGGATTGATTTAATAAATATGTTGAATTATTGTTTAAAAGGAAGTTTATAAAAAAATTTAAAATTAAAATAATTTTTAAAATTAATTCATTCTGAGAACTCCATGATGACATACTTTTTTTGGCATTCATAGGACAGGATTTAGTGTGTGTCATTGAAGAAGGAAGGAAAGAAAGAAAGAAAGAGAACAAAGAAAGCACACTGAAGAAAGTGCCAAAAGAACCCTTCACTTAGTCACTATCACAGATGATGTCACCTTTTTTTTTTTTAATCAGACTCTGAATCCAAAGACTCCATGGAAGATGAAAAGGAAAAAGCTTATGAATGAAGCAAAAGGAAGAGCATAACAACTCAAGAAGTGTATATTTACACATTTATAACAAAGATAAAACAACCCTTTTCTCTTATGTATAAAATAACATTGAGTTTTCCAATTCCAAGAGGTACACCGGAGGAGGATACATACATTAAAATGGTAGGAGATACAGGGGGAGCAATTTTCTGATGTCATTTTCCAGGAAAATGGCAATGATGTGTGGGAAAATTTTCTCTGTTGTAGAAGCTGAAATAAAATCACCACCACCACCTTTTTCTTTCAATCAAAGAATTCACAGGAAAACTGATTGGCAACTTTGTTTCCTTCCACCTACTACTGCTTGCATAGTTCAGGAGCTTCTTTTATGGTCATCTCTACCATTTCCATTGTGCTAAAACTTCCGTCTTCTGTGGCAATGGTGGATTGCGAGTCAATGCCGGAACCTGCTTGGATCTCTTTGAACATTGCCATGACTTGAATAATTGTCGGTCGTCTCCACGGTCGGTCGTCTAAACACAAACAAGCTACATTTAAGTGTTGTAGAAGCTCTATCTTAAGGTTTGGATCCTCTTTCATGAGGACTGGATCAAAAACATCAGTTATCTTCAACTTAGCATGCTGTTTCACCCACCCTACAAGATTGTTGTCTCCGAAATCGGCTGAATCTGTTGGTCTTTTCCCAGTTAACAACTCGAGCAGGACAACACCATAACTATAAACATCACCTTTAGTGGAACATCTGAAGCTCTGGTAGTATTCAGGAGGGACGTAGCCGGGTGTGCCCGCCAATGTGCTAACACTCAAATGTGTATCCATTGCACTCATGAGCCTTGCCATTCCGAAATCTGAGACCCGGGCCTCCAAGTTCTCATCAAGCAAGACATTGCTTGATTTCATGTCTCTATGAATGATATGGGGGATACAATTATGGTGGAGAAAAGCCAATCCTCTGGCAGCACCAACGGCAATCTTTCTCCTTGCAGCCCAGTTCAGTTTGATCCCAGATTTCTTCTGATCATGCAGAACATCTTCCAAGCTTCCGAACTTCATATACTCATAGACCAATAGCCGCTCTTCTCCAACCTTGCAGTAGCCAAGAAGCGGAACGAGGTTCCGATGCTTGATTTTCCCAATAGTTTCCATTTCTGCCATGAATTCCCTATCACCCTGTCCACTGATATGTATCAGTTTCTTTATGGCTACAATACTCCCATCTTTAAGTTGCGCCTTGTAAACATCCCCAAAACCTCCAGAGCCTATAAGGCTATCATTATGGAAGCCATTTGTGGCGTCAAGAAGGTCTGCAAAAGTAAGCTTCCGCAGGGGCTTCTCAAATGTGGAAAGATTGATGCTTAGAGCTTCGCGAGTCCCAGTTAGCTTCCAGTTAGCAGTGGCAGTGCCAGAATGCGAGTGGCTGTCGATATACACATCAAGGGTTGAATCCTTCTTTTTCTTTCTTTTCTTCATTTCCACATAAACAATAATGAAGGCAAAGATGCAGAAAAGGGAGAACAACAATCCCATGGCTACGCTCCCTGCCAGAGACGCTTGTCGTCGGTGAGACTTCTGATGCCCTGAATTTGCTCCAGTCGCTGAACCTGCTCCACACGGAGGAAGAGGAATCCCACAGAGGCCTGAGTTATTGATAAAATTGCGAGCTGAAAAAGTTTCAAACTGACCCATTTCAGGAATCATTCCCGTGAGATCATTGTTAGACATATCGATTTCAGTAAGCAACGAAAGATCAGTCAGAGACTGAGGAATCAGGCCTTGAAGCCTATTGCTAGAGAGGTCAAGAATGTTAAGGCCCTTCAAGTTCCCAAGCTCCTCTGGAATGTTTCCCTCAATACTATTGTGACCCAAGTTCAAGATATAGAGATATGACATAGTACCGATCTTTTTTGGAATACTGCCAGACAGCAAATTGTATGAAAGATCGAGAAAGATCATTGATCCATTATCGTTAAATGTGGGCTGAGTGTGACCACCATATACTCTAGTGAAGTTGCAGGGGTGCCTGGTGGAGATTCTATCCAACCTTTCTGCTCTAATTCCTGCAAACTCTAGCAAATTACCTTCCCCATGGCATAGTTCACTTTTCTCATTCTTTAGATACACATACCTCTTTCCGGTGATAAAATTAACCGCGATGTTGCCAGACTGTTTAAACAGCTCCGGTGGGATTGTCCCATTCAAGTAGTTGGTATTGAGATCCAACCAAATCAAGCTTCGACAATCTCCCAGCTGCGGCGGGATACTACCAAAGAGCGAGTTGTTGCTTAGCTTAAGAATTGCAAGGTTTGAAAGTTGCCCAATGGATGCTGGAATCACACCAGTCAACCTATTGTTGGACAATGAGATCCAGTTCAAGTTTATGCAATTGCTAATACCAGGAGGTATCACTCCAGTCAGCTCGTTGAAGTCTAGAATCAAGGTCTCCAAGGTCCTTATGTTCATTATTTGCGGTGGGATTTCTCCATGAAGCATGTTGAACCAAAGCTTCAAGTCTCGAAGCTTAGAGAGTGATCCCAAGCTTGAAGGAATAGTCCCGGTGAGGTAATTAAAGCTCAAATGGAGTGCAGTTAGCTGTGAACAGTTGTTCAGAGTAGCAGGAATATACCCAGTAAGCAAATTATTTTGAAGATAAAGCTCTTTCAAGTTGTTACTTGGATCCTGACATATCACAGCAGGAATGGACCCAGTTAGATTATTAGAGCTCAGATCCAGGGTCTTCAAACTGGTAAGCTTTGACAAAGAATCGGGCAAACCACCAACGAAACCATTATATGACAAATCAAGAATCTGCAAGCTACTCATTTTCAAGAAAGTAGCAACAGGCAATTCACCGGTGAAGTTGTTAGAAGAAATATCAAATGATTCCAATGAATTGCAAGAAGCAAAACCAGGAGGGACAGAACCAGAAAGATTATTTGAGGAGAGATCAAGCGCAACAAGACCTGGACATGCATCTTCAAGATGTAGAGGAATCTCCCCATGAAAATCGTTACCAGCAAGTGAAAGGAACACCAATTTTCCTGTTGGAAGAGCAGGAATCGGACCCGAAAACTGGTTGGTGGAGACATTCAAGAAGCTAAGCTGTGCACATGAACCTATAGCACGACCAAGATCGCCTGAAAATTTATTAGAGGAGATATCAAGATGCTCCAAAGCCAGGCAATCACCAAACGAAGGAACAGTCGTGGAGAAATTGTTTGAAGAGACGTCAAGGTACTGCAGACTCTTGCAATTAGAAACATCCATGCCTCCACTAACTTTGTTTCCCTTCAAAGACAAGAGCTTTAACTCATTGCAGCCTCCGTATAAAACAAAGGGAACAGCTTCCGAACCCGAAATCCTATTCAAAGAAAGATCAAGAGACTCCAATCTGAGCTTTAACCCACTTGATTTGTCTTTCACTGAAAAGTCCAGAGCGTTGCCAGAAAGATTCAAGGACTTCAAAGCTGCACAAGAACCAAAACTCGCCAACTGAGAGATAGGACCTGAAAGAGCATTCTGTGATAGATCTAAGTTGCTCAAAACTGAGCTGCACTTGGATCCAGAAGGGAACGAAATGGAGCCAGAAATGTTAACAGAAACCAATGAAAGGCTCTCTAGATTGTCAAGACTCAAAAGGAATGTAGCCACAGAGTAAAAATCAGTACTCAAGGGAATGTCCCTGAGGTCTACGGACGAGACTCTGTTTGTTTCTTGGCATTTAACTCCATAGAAACTACATGGGTTTTGGTTAGGCAACCAGCTCTGAAGAAGAGAATGGTTACGGACGCTTGCTTTGAAGTTGATAAGATTTTGAGTGTCTTTGTCCTTGGAGGTAGAAGGTGGCGCTACTGGTGAGGCTCGTAGAGAGAGAAAGGTGAGAGAAAGCAGCAAGATAGAGAAGTGGGTTCTCATATTTAGCTCTATTCCTTGATGGGTTTTGGAGATAAACAGAACAAGTTGTAATCTTTAGGCATAGAGCTTGCGAACTGCCATTAGAGCCAAAGCTCTGAGCTCTCTGGTTTTAGAGAAAGAAAGATAAGAAAGAAAAGAGAGAGAGGGAGACTAAGAGAGTCAAAAGACGATGTAAGGAAGGTAAGAAGGGTATTTATCAAGTGGGGGAGTAAACACAGCTGTTCCTCACATGCCATGTGCCTCTCTCTCTCCAAAAAAAAAAGAAAAACCCACCTTCCTTTCTCTCTCTACAATTCTTCCAATTTCTTTATTTGGTGTCCCCCTTTTTTTTCCCCTAATCTACAAAATTATCTCTTTGTCTCTCTAAGCCAAACCTAAGTGTACGTGAACAATTTTTAATTAACTTAAGATTAAAAATAATTATGAAAAGAAACAAAAGGGTTATTCTCTCTCTCTAAAAAGGTTGTCTCTTTGTCTCTCTAGCTTTTATCTCTAGTGTACGTGTAATCAAGGATTGAACCATCACTATCAATTTAATGAGAAGAGGAAGATTCCATCTCTTAATTAAACTATAATTATGGAGACTCCCTTTTGGTTCACAAGGGTTAATGATAATAACAAGAGTGATTTTGGCATTTCATACCCATCTTTTTGAAGCAGTCTTTTTATAGTTTTCCTTAGAAAGTTAAAAGTCATCCATCCATGTGTTTACCAAGTTGTAGTAGCTCTTCTAGTTCTATCCAATCTACTATCCTCCTCTTAATTTGTGCAATTGGGTTGCCTTTTTCATTTCCAATTAATGAATTATTGATACCTATAATTGTCATGAGCTTATGTCTTGATGGTCCTACCTCAATTATATTAACTTTAAATGCAACTACATTAGCTTACACGTGTGGCTTGAAATTTTTCTTCTTTTTCCCTACAATGGGGGGTTGAGTGAAAAGAACTCCCTTGACCTAATTGCAAGCCACTTATGAGGCCTTATTGGTGTGTGTTAGGATACAACTTTGAAAGGACTATAAGTGGATGACTTAATTGATGGAGTAGGCCAATTTTAGAATTCTCAATTCAAATGATTATAAGTTTGAGTACATAAAAGTTTGAATAGTATAATCAATAAAAGGAAAAATACATTAAAATTTACAAATATTAATTAGATCAAATGCATCATTTAATTTTAAGTAATTGATATATTAATTATATTATTCAAAATATTTAATTTGTTAAATTTTAATTTGAGTGTTATAAAAAATGTTTGAATAGACATTTCTTGTAGGACTTAAACTCTTAGACTAATGGTTTCTTAAAGGATCTTCCTTTCTTAGGTGATAACTTTTTCACCTAAAATTTGACTTTCTACTTTAGGAGTCTTTAGTCTACATTTTCAAGAATATATCACGGTTTGCTCACTAGGGTGGTGTGTGAACTCCATTCTATTTCTAGTTCCTAAAGTGAATGGAATATTAAATAATATTGAATTATTAGGGTATACTAAGAATGCACAATAATAAGAACATGAGGGGAAAATAATGAAATAAAAGGCGAGACACATCAAAATTCCTTTAAATTATATAATTATATAATTTAATCATCAAAAAAATAAAGTGATTTTTATTAATATCTCTCATTTAATTATAATACTTTGAATGGTGATATTATACTAATAAATTCTTATAATAGTATAATAAGTCACTAATAAAACTATAAAATTTTATTATATATGTACCTAAAGATAAAGATCCCATCTTACGTAAATACTTATCCAATTAATTTTTTAACATATACTTATTATTATCGAAATGGCACTAAATTAATAGTCTAAATTTGGAAATTTCTAAGTGACTTGTAAAAACAAGATAATCTTTAATTTAATACAACATATTGACATTGGTAATCTTCAAAACCCAACATGCTTCTCATAATATAAAAAAATTTAATAATAGGGATGACAATGGACCGACTTGTGAATCAATTATGTCAATTTTTAAAAAATTAAAAGTATAAAATAACTTAAATTATCTATATTTATAAAAATTAAAGTTCGAGCCGGTCTAAATTTAGACCCGACGTATAAATTAGTTCATTAAAAATACTTTAATTAAGGTCTATACATCACCCATTGCCATCATTGGTCACTAGAAAGTACCAAAAATTTGGAATTTTTAAAAAATTAAATTTCTTGTAGATTGGAGAATGGGAAATGAATAGGTAATAAGAAAGTGGGTCTCACAGTCTTTTTGGTCTTTCTGTGTATCAATCAAAATGCAAAGTACAGAGAGAGAGAGAGATGAGAATGAAAATGAATACCACACGAGAGAGATGGTGACAAGAAAGACATGGTCCCTACCCCTTTCTTTCATTATTTTGGCATCAAAATGTAACGTTATGCTGCGTTGTTTTCATAAAGTAAAATCAAGTTTCCATTGGGCTTCAAGCCCATTTTAGAGCCCAATTCTTTATATATATATATATATAGTTTTTTTTTTGAAGAAAAAATAATAGGATTAAGAACGATGAGAATAAATTTCAAACAACGCATCAAGCAAATCAACCCATAAATGAAACCTGCCATGGCGAATAGAGTCACACACTAACAGGTGGGCACACCTATTCGCTTGGAGCCTAATCCAGAAAACCTGAATATCCGACCGAGAAACAAGAATGACCTTACAATTCGACACTAGCAAATCAAAAGCAGAATTTTTGTTTTATTATTATAATTTAGAAAATGTAGAATAAGTTTTTATAGTTTTTATTATAAATTTATTTTTTCAAATATTTGAATATTATAATTTTAGGATAACATTAAAAAAAAGTATAATAATAATAATTAAAAAAAAGAAGAAGTCATTGTTTCCAAGCGATTCCACCGAAATTTCAGGCTATATGTTTATTGTCGTATTATTACAAAACTAAACGTAGGACCCCTCAACCTGCGTATTTCAACCAACTTTCCATCATTTCGTCTCCATACCCATTTGCCTTTCTCACTTTATATATATTAAATATATATACTTTGTCCCTTTCCATTGAAATACATTTACTTATTATGCATAATATCAATTTTATTCTTCACACACACACACGTATATATATATATACACGTATAAAAGTAACTTTTTTATCAATAAAACTTAAAATTTAGAAATAATTTTAACGAACTAAATGATATATTAAACTAACGCTTCAGTTTGATGACGAATTTCTTTGTTAAAGTTCAAAATATCAAATTATTAAGATTAAATTTTAAAAATACAATAATAATATTTGGTATAAATCTCGCTAAGACAAGAATCGAGAGGATTAATCTTCAAAATTATAATTACGAATGTGATTTAAGCGTTAGCAACTTACTACTTCTTGAAAAGGAAAAAGAAATAGTTGAAACTTAGAATCATCATTTTCCAAGTTCAAATGTATAGTAATTTAGTGAAATTGGGTAAGTCTTAAATCTTAAAAAGAAGCTTATCTGTTGGGTCAATTGAGCATAAAACATTGCATGTGTGCATAACAGTTTTGTGTCTTTGGTGTTTCTGTTTTTATGCCATAATACGATAGTCGTTTAACAACGTCCTTTTCCAATTTGATAACAACATATTTAATTAGGCTGTCTTACACTTCACTTTCCACTTTTGAATTGTTTCTGTTTTGTCTTATTTTAAACAACTAATTGTACTTCAGCCTTGCTACCATTGAGCCCAAGCCCTAAATTGCAAGTATCATTCATAAATGGAAGATTTTCAATAAGGGGCTTATTTAAGATATAATTTACAAATATCTATACGTCTAAAGTTGCGTATTATCAAACCTCTTCGAATCTCACTTTATTGCGAAACTTCAGACTAGAAGATGATAACCCATTTAAGGAAGTGTTGATGAGTAATACAAATTGAAGTACACATACATGGGAAGGTTTAAATGATTTTAATTGTTTAAATTAAGAATAAAAAATACTTAAATTAGTTAGAAAATACGAGTTTATTTTAGAATTTATGATCGATTATTAAAATTGTATATGCCATTTAATTTTGAATCATACCAAAGTATGTGATTAACAACATACAATGGCTTGAAGGTTTCAAGAAATCTTAAACATTCTTCTTACTTAAAATGTTCAAAAGCCTTTACAAAACAAACCTATAGTAACAATTTGAGGATTATTATTCAATAGGCATTAAAGGGTAGTTGCTGTGATTTTTTTGGATATTTAAAAACTGTAATAAGAAAAAAAAAATTATAAGGTAGAGTTTGATGTATCAGGAGGAGTACTGGATACATCTGTTCCAAAGAAGCATCATAGTCAGCATGACCTAGATTTCACTATTCTGGCAATCTGGAGTCAAATCATGAACTCTACTACACTGCCTGAATCTTGCTTTACATATAATAAACCTAATGAAGCTGAAGGCTGAAGCAACCATCTTCCCCAATTAGAGAAGGGGGCCGTAAATGCAGACAAATTTCAATACAGACGGGTAGATTTTCTTTTCTTTTTTTTTTTTTTTTCCATGAATCCAAACAAAACCTAGAAGAGAAAATGGGACCCTAAACTGCATCACCTTATCAATGGAGCACGTGCACGTGTGCAGCTGGTGTCCAACACTCATGAGTGGGGCTTCCTATATACATTTAACCCACCAATTAAGAGCTTTGCATGAATGCACCAATTCCCATGTCTCAATTATATTAGATTAATTGGCAGCTCCTGTTGCTCTTACTGTTCCTGTTCTCTCCCAGTAGTAGTTTCAAGTGCATCTACTGTTCTTTTTTCCCTTAATAGTATCTGGGACCACTATCAATGACCAACTAGAACACATTCTTCTTTGGAGCAAAAGGTTGAATCCCCAATTCAAAAAGCCCCCACATCTTGACCCGACGAAGCAACTGGGAGGATATAAATCAGGTACTCAGCGGCCCGCTAAGGGAGAGGTGAACAACCCACGGCTTACAAGGAGCCCACCCTCAAAGCCCACAAGGGGCTCAAGAATATTGCTCCCACACTGCAGATCGTGGGATTCGAACCTTGCACCTTGGGGAGATCAATTTATTCAGGATTCTCTACTCTACCTACCTAACCTCATTTCAGCATTTACTAGGCAGTCAAATTCTGTCGAAATGCAACTCAAATGTGTGTGTGTAAGATCAAGTACATTGAAATCACTTCAAAATGCTTTTTATTGCATACTCACAAGTGTTGGCCAAGAGCGGTCCACCAAATGGAATCGCGCTTGTGTCTTTAGCGTTCAAGATCTTACAAGGAGAAAGGAAAACATCAGAGGCCTTCAGGATATGTTAAGGAATTGAAGCGTTGGATATGAAATGAGAAAACAAATTACTATAGAATGCAACTTTAAAAAATGTTTCTTATATGGGGATATTGCATCCCACACAAAAAGCATCCTTTCAGCTGAATAAATTAAGAACAACAAATACATTTAAAGAAAGAGAAGAAATGAAATCAAAGATCTGTCAGAGAAGAAATTATGGCAATCAAAGATTATGACCTCCCAACTCCAAAGTGCCTTGTGAAATTAGCTCATCTAATATAATTCATTAAGTGTCTTTCGTCATCGGTTCTCCAGAGATTTTTTAACCAAACTCTACACCTTTTCATCCCCTTCACTGGATTCTGATAACCTATCATGTTTTGGTGATTGCTTGCCATTCATTGAAAGGCTGCGCCGTTCTTTCCCACCAGGTTTAGATGATGCGTTACTGTACCAGACCATTCCTGCTACGGCAATGATCATTCCAACAACAACTTGAACATTAAGACCTTCTTTCCCAAAGAAAACAAATCCTAGGATGAGGACTAGAATTGTCTTCATGTGACCAAGTACTTGGAATGACACAGCAGTGAATCTGCCGATGCAGATAAACTGGCTGAGGTTCGTTCCTACTGCAATGCTGCATGATAGGATTATGAACAACTGCAGACATCAAAGAGCAGTTCAAATCAAACATGTAATTATTTCTAAAAGCAAGAATAATAAGAGCACACATTATACGTCCCGTCACAAAAAATGAGAAAAATTTGTCGAGCCATGGAACCAAGTTGATTGGTGCGGCGCAATACAATTTTCTGAATATCCACAATAGGAACAAAGCAAGAACAACAGGATTGTCCTTGAATAAAGTATTCAAGTGCTTAATATCCCAAGGCATAACATATAAAAGCACAACTATAATCTCCACCAAACCACAGCACGAAGCTACTTCCCCACCAATGGTGACAAATTATTGCTTAGGAAATTTAAAAGTGAAGGGTACTCGCTTTGAAGACTCATAGGAACTCATGAATCTGTAATTATTCAAGTTTGAAGAAAAACAGTACTCATCTCTACCTCCTCAAACTATCTATGATGGTTAGATATTGCAAGACGATCTTTTAGACACTAGATTCCCAGGAAGCAAAGAGTTAGAACAAACCTTACCAACTATATTATCACTACAAACACGATCTAGCACATCCAAACAAGCATGAATGGATAGTTTGAAGCGTTTAAGGATTTCCTGAGATAAATGGATTATCTGGGTAGGCTTCAGATCAAAATGTACTGCATTTGGCTGTTGAAAATATAGGGGAAATTGTAAAACTTTTGAAGTCATCACTCTGCAGCTTGATCTATGCCCATGTAGTACATAATTACAGCATTAATCCCAATTTTTCAGGTAAAAGTTTTGACCTTCCCTATGGTTCACAGGGACAACAGCTGATGCTCGTCTGGTAGACCCAAATATCTGACTCTATGATATATCATGTTTCCTCTACCACTCTAATCACATAAATTTGCCAACCAGTAATTCCAGAAATTGAGATTGGACCTGCATGAGGTCATTCTTGAACAATTCCAGGCTACAACTTCTCAAAACAGTAAGCAAAATAGGCAGCATATGGCTGTGCCAGCATATGAGAACCCCAATTGGCAGATGATGCTTTTGTTTTTGATCTAGACAGCCTACTAAAAATATCCGACCGAAAATCTACTAGTTTCCTACAATGTTTCTCTGTTAACATATGAGTTGATTTAATTTGTCACATTCCTGACTTTGATTAATAGCAATTAGATACGTAAGTAGGGACATGAAACAAAGTAAGAAATATTTAATGCTAAGAAATATTTAATGCATGTATGTGGTGCAAGGATATTTATATCCAGATAGGTTTACAGATAACAAAAACATTTAAAATAAAGGAGAGCAGTTTTACTGGTTGGGTTCTTCATTAACCAATCAATGCCAACTAGAATTGACATTATGATTAGAAACTTACAGCAGATGTGAAACCAAGGGGGTAGGCATCGATCCTCTTTTCTGTCAACCAATAATCCAAAAAGGGTCCCACCACCAACAAAGATGCAGCTTGTGCTGGAGCTGTGTGTCCCAGCAAATTGAAAGACCCAAGAGAATACCTCCGTTGAAGATAATGTACATACTGTCACGATAAGAAAACCGCTCAACATCATAAACCATAACATGGAAACAAGACAATGCATGGTACTGCATAAGATCAGGAAAAGAACAAGCAAACTACATTCCAACGGAGCTGGCAGAGCTAAGCACCTTTTGAACAAATCTCAACTTCGACCATAAGATGGGAAGATGGTAAGAGTCCAATTAATTGTTCTTGCTTAATGAGGGGAATTATATTGCATATAAAACTAAAATTTAGAACCTGAGACTAAATATGTCTTTATCCTGGATCATTGAAGATCCATCACCAATCCATCGCATGATGCCATTTATGTGCAAAATTATGGTTGCAAAGTAGAATTACTTACATACTGCTGCAGAGAAGTGCTCCAAACTGCCACTACTGCTGCCATAAATCCTTTTGCGTTCACACTCACATCTGTTACAGTACAGACTGCAACTCCAAGGAGAACCACTACTATGCTAAGCTTTGTGTCCCTTGAATATCGGACATTGTCCAACACCACTTCGAGAAAACAGGATACTGGGATCATACTTAGCTTTGCAATCTGAAAAGAGGTTCTTAAAGACATTAGAAAACAATGTGACTTCTAGAATGTTCTCCACAACAAACACAGATAGAGCTCAGAATTTCGCACTGACCTGATAAAATCCAACAGAGTTCCACATCAAACTCACATTCATTCCAACAATGGAGAAGTTTGCAAACAGAACAAACTTCAGAAGGTCAGGAAATGGAAGGTGAGTAGACTGGATATAACCCAGCCACCTAAGAACCAAAGTTAACAAGGTTGTTGTGGCAAAATGTAGACCAGTTAATGTTGTAGCTGCATGAACCATTAACAGATCAGTGATAGTGCAGAATAAACAAATTCAATGCTTCAACACAGAACACATGTTCAAATTAGGGCTACATCTAACAAGATCAAAGGTAGGTTTCCAAAATATTCCAAGGCTAACGGAAATGGTCAAATTAAAGTAATGTTTAGATTATAATAGCATATTTATACTGGCTCTGAAATTTATTTTCCTAAGATTAATTCTCATATTGGGATTTAAGATCTACAAGTAATTTCTAGACCTATAATTTATTCTTTATATAAATTTCAGTAACCCTAAAATTCTCTAAATCCTTTGTCCTTTGCATCAGTTTCACAAGTGAAACAAAAGGATTAAAATCCTAAGAAAATTCTAAAGCATTTGACCCCATACCATTGCCGGTCCCAAAAATGCAATTAATATTAAGGAGAGATCAGACAGGGAAGTTTTCCACTCTAAATGGTATGATCAAGCATATAAATCCTTTATGTCATGAGGTCTGTAATAGAAACAATGCTTATAGAACAAGAATCTAGCTGAAACATCTTAGAATGTTCATGTGCCGCTTTAAAGACTTGTTTACAGGAAAGTAAAGGTCCTCTTCGCTACATTTCAACCTTATCCATTTCATAAAGCACACTACCTTCTAAAGCACAAAAGTGTATGGACTGTTTGACATAGTCAAAACTCTAAATTAAGAAAAGGACAAAATACAATTCTGACGTCCTATCGAAGCTATACACCATATCCTTGATGAAGAAGGGTGAGTCTAAAAAGTAAAAACCCCTTTAATTCTCACGTGGCCATTTGTTTTATATATATGATGACCAAACTTCTAAACCATTATTAGCATATAGGTTGTGGCCAAAACTGAACAAAGTCCTACGAAAACAAGAACATAAAACCAATCAATGTGGTTACACCTAAATCAACCACACAGACACTCAATACATCTAAGAGAATAAACATGTTCGGAAAAAAAAAAAAAAAGGAGCAAAGATTTACGTGATACAAGTCTAGATGTAGATGAAACTACAATAAACTGGTTGTGATCAGGGACATACCGAAACTAAAACCATAGTTAGCCATCAAGGCTTTGTTAACAAGTATTATTCCAACAGATGTAACAACATTGAACAACCATGAGGCTGCGTCAATTGCTGCCTTCTTATCTGCCACGCTTGCTTTAGACATTTTCTTCTATATCTTGCAATTATCAGCAGAATCTTCAGAGGTTGCTATTCATGAGCGTAGTACTACGCTCAAAGGTCAAAGCTCAGTTGTCCCTATATTCACAGCTAACCTGCAAATATAGATGAAAAATAAGAATTAAGAAATAAAGACGGAAAAATACAGACAGAAGATTTTTCATCGGTTCAAACAAATAACTCAATAACAGTAAGAATCCAAAACAACAAAATGGCAATATATTCAACAGAGATCTTGTAACAATAGAGGTCATAATGAAATGAAGCAAAAGAAATGCTAAAGAGACATCGGTAACAGAAGCAGATCAAAATAAGCACAAAAAGGTAAAACCAAAATTGCTCAAACTTTCAAAATTATTGACTTGGAGAAGCTAAAATGTAAACCACATCAATGAACGACCGCACAAATCGCATCCAGTGGACAAGCCGACATGAAAATTTTGAACACTCGTGTGAATTCTCCATTCTCAGAGATGCACATTAACAATGAAGCACTATCATAAAACACCGTAACGCATTAATACCTAGTGATTTCAAACATGAATACGAAAACAAGACGACAAAATATAAATCACCGAAAATTAGATCAAAATCATACTAAAACCCTCTATGTACAATGTCAACAAAACCTCCACCACTAACACTGTCACTCAAAACCCGAAATCAGACGAATACATACCCCAATCAACGAATCAAACAAGCAAACACAACTAGATCGCGAAAATGAACCCAATTTTCAAAGCTTTACAAGCAGATCCAGCACGAACCCACACAAAAAAACATATAACCTACGGCAAATCACACTCATGACAGCTCAACAGCCCGAAATCAACCACTGCCACGACTCAGTACTGTACCTGGAACGACTTTCTTCTACCTTTTCGCTTCAATTTTGTTTTCCCGGAAAAGGGAATGCTGAGAAAGTTTTTGTTTGCCGGGAAACAAACAGAAAACGGAAGCACAAACAAGCACAAGAAGAGAATGCTTCGCTCTTCGAGGGGTTTACGATGTTATTAAGGAATTTGGTGATTGAAACGTCTGAAAGAGAATTCACTAAAAAAGAACCAAAAATAAGAAATTCAAAGAAAAATTTTGAACTCGACAGTTCCGATCAAACCCATTAAAGCTAAAGGCAATGATTTTTTATATAATAAATCTGCAGCAGAAATAATTTTTTATTTCACTTAATAATATAAAATTAAATACTATATTTAAAATTAAATATGAATTATGATATTTAAATTTTAAATTTAATTAATAATAAATTATTATAAAACATATAATAAATTTTTAATTAAAAATAATTTTTGATAAATTTTATTAAGATAAATTAATATTTTTTTATTTTCATTGTAACGGATTTTGAATTTTCGTTAACATGCCTTTGTAATTTGTCCTGTCCACGTTCCATGAACGTATACACGTGTACAATATTCCTTTTTTTAATTAGTTTAATTAAGGGAGCTTTAATTTGATTAGTTGTTAATTTAACTTCAAATAGAATCTGATTTATATTAGAAAAATAATGAAAGTATAGTAATGTTTGTTGCTTTCTCTCTCTCTAACTAAAAGGTGTTTAATTTTTAACGACGAAAAAATCATATATTAATTGATATATCGAATAATATAAGATGTCTCTCTAGAGTTAAGACTGTGTATTATCGGATCTCTTTAAATTTAGCCTTAGTGGATATTCAATTAGGTGTTGATAATGACGACGACTTAAGATTTTAAACTCTTAATTATTTAAAATTTTTGTTTAAGATATTCAATAATAAAGATAAAGAGATGAATTATATATATATAAATAATAATTTTTTAAAATTAATATTTTAAATAATAAAATAGTATTTAATTAAATCAATAATATGTTAATATTTTAAAAAATATTATATGCTTCTCAATTCATAATTAAAGATTGTAATAATTAATGTGATTACAACGTGAGACTAATTTGTTGATTTGTCTCGGTCCAAAAGGGCACACACCACGTGGAAAGAGACTGAGAGAGGAATACATGGAAGTTACTTGCTAAAGAATGTTGACTTTTAGAGCAAGTTGATTTAGGCGCAAACAATAAATTCACATTTAATAGGCATATAATATGGTATTTACTTATGTGATTAAGACACTCTTTTATCTTTTCTATCACCCTTAAAGTAGGGCATGTGAAATAAGTTACTTCACTTTGTTTTTGTCTCATGTGTAACATTTCCATTTTATAGAATTTTTAAATTAAAAATTAAATTGTGAAAAATGATAAATTAAATAAGTTCGACTTAATTTATTTTAAAATATTGAAATGATATTAATTTTATATTATTTGAACCGAATTTCAAAACAAACTCAATTTAACATGCGTTAATTGCTTTATTGCCCAAATAATCATTTGAAGGCTTTTTATTTATTTGGATGAGATTGGAGCACTTTGTTTCAGTTAGGAGATTTGTGTAGATTAGATTCAGTGACATAAGATTAAAACACCTTAATTATAATTTGTGTGAACTCCATATAAATATTTAAATAGGATTTAATAAAATAAAGTAGGAACTGGTTAATCGGAATAGAGAATCTAATCCCGTTTAGATGAGAGTTTAACTTAAGGGTCACATTTTGAAATATTTTAATCAACATTGATTAATTTTATATGATAAAATTTGTTATTGATCAGATTGAATTCAAATTCAGGAGCACTTTGTTCTTATTTGGATGAAATTGGAGCACTTTGTTTCAGTTACGAGATTTGTGTAGATTAGTTTAAGTGACATAAGATTAAAATACCTTAACTGTAATTTGTGTGAATTCCACATAAATATTTAAATGAGATTTAATAAAATAGAGTAGGAACTGGTTAATCGGAATAGAGAATCTAATCCCGTTTAGATGAGAGTTTAACTTAAAGATCACATTTGGAAATATTTGAATCAACATTGATTAATTTTATATGATAAAATTTGTTATTGATCAGATTGAATTCAAATTTAATCTAATCCATAAATTGAAGGAATCTAATTACAAAGAATTACTAGTTATATTGTTTTTGTACTTTTTATTATATAGTATGTGTATTTTTTTTTTCCATCCTTCAGCATGAAGGCATTTATATGCTCGTTTGATATGTTTAATTGCCTCTAGTGCCTAGTTCATTATTGAAGGCTTATATTTTTTTTTCTCCTAACTACATTATATACATTATAATCAATGTTTTAAAAATCAATCTGAAAGTTAAACTAGTAATATGAGTAATTTAAGATTTAAAAAATTTAGCCGATATTAAATTGTCGTAAAATTGACTAAAGATTGAATAAAATTAAAAAATTAAAAATACAATTAAAGAGATGGCCTTTTATTATTGAATAATTAAAATTTTAATTGAATTAAAAAATTAATTAATTAATTTTAGTTTATAAAAATTATTAATTTACGAAATTTGCCGATTACTTAATAAACTGATCAAAATTTTAACAATAAAAGTTATTAAAATAAATCAAACTAAAAAGTTAAAAATATAATTAAAATATTAAATGGTGCATAATTTTTACAAAAATACTAAATTAATATAGAGATAAAAGGAGTCGGGAGTTCCAAAATGGTGGGAACTTGTGCGGTTTTTACGTTTCCGGATAGGATTAGGATTAGGAATAGTTTAGAAGAAAGAAAAGAAAATATATTTGATTATTTTCACGTGGGAATGAAAAAGGAATTTAACGTTAGGAGTCATTGTCCTGTTGCTTTCGGCCGATTGGTGAAGCACACACGTTATCAACGCATACGTTTTCCATTCAATATTTCATTGCAATTGCGTTTCCACTTCATTTCTCATGTTTGCTATCCATCAACACAATAACCTCTTCTCAATTTTCATAAAACACAATGTCGGATCTTGTTCAATTGTGTGTTCTTTCAAGGGTTACGTCAACTTTTACGTGTAGATCTATAATATTTCTATTTTTATAATAAATTTTTTAAATTTATGAAAACGACATTTATAAAAACTTTTAAATTTTTATAAAATAAGGCTTTGATCACAACAACTTTTATTTACATATGCATAATGTTCTTAGTTAAAATTTACAATAAATTTATAAAAATTTAAAAAACTTTGATTTTTTTTATAAAAATAGTAACAACGACGACAATAACAACAAACACTTAGAATGAATCCCTGTAGCGCCCCACTCCTGCAAGACCCGAACCCGACATCGACAGTGATATCCGAGCCTGTGTCCCGCGAGGGTGGCGTGCTAACCACTCATTCAGTAATCGGAACATTATTCTTTTTAAAACATATGAGCGGAATTCTATGCCCAAATTGGGTACTCATTTAATCACATCCAATTTTAATATACACATTTTCAAAAGTTACTTAGGCCCATTTCATAAATACAAATAAACACTTTATTACATAAATAAAGACATGAAATGCAGATGCGAACTGATCCCGACTTCTAACCTTCACTTGAATCCTACAAATATACCCCTATTTTACCAACGGGGTACTCTTCAATTCTTGAAAAATAATTGCAATGTTGGGTAAGTTTGTGAACTCAATAAGAAACCATCATCGATGGTTCACCCAATTCATGCATATACAATCAATTCACACTCTCATTCACTTACATACTCAGAAATCACATGCATTCTAATTTACAAATATAAGGCATTTCGCCTGTCACCCAGTCCACAATTTAATCCATGCGCATATAAGTTTCATACACAATCTTTTCCCATTATTATCCATTTTCTTCCGAGTTGTGACTGAGCACACATCAGTAAGCAGTATTCGGTGTACGCATCTCAGGGGGAGGAGACCCTCAGGGTATGCACTTCCACCCTTCGATATTGCCCGCTTTGGCGTGGTAAACCACCCTCACGGTTTTGTTTCGCCCCTACTCGAGGGATGCAAACGCGTCTGTCACTTTAATAGTAGGACCCCACACCCCACCCGTAGGTGTTTGCAGGTTTTATTGCGGCGTGTGTTTGCGGATTTTACCGCGACATCCTCAATTTCAGTATTGAGCTTGTAGTTCCAGTCACAACCGTCATTAATAAATCAATTATAGAATTCATTTATCACAATTTCTCAATATCACATAGCAGTCAATTCCAATTAATCAAAAGCATGCATTTCGATGCTAATCATTTCCGAAATCATGTAATTCACATTTCAGCCAGTTCACACAAAGCATTTAACAATCAGAAGCTGAGAAACCAACTAGGTTATTCACCTGAACTTCCGAGTTACTTGCCTGGAAGTCTCAGCAATATCCCTGGAATCGTCGTTCCAACGGTGCCTCTAAAACAGTCAAACAATTTTCAATTACTATAATGCACAATCAGAAATAATTTAATGATGCACAAGTCTCAATTAAAACGATGTACTATGCTTATTCATAACTTTCCCGGTACTATTTTCCCATTTCACTTTCTTTCATAAATTTCTAACTTTTCACTCAATTCATCAATAATGACTGATTTCAATTCGATAACATATCATAGAACTCCACCAGATTCGTAGCTACTGGTTAGTTCCATTTGTCAATTTATACACACTAGACTAATCTTACAAAAATCTCAAAACCGATATCATTTGAACTAGATCAAATTCATCTATTGAAGACTCCAATTGCATTGAATTCGCATTCATAATTCTCACAATTATAACCCAATTATCCGAAACCATCCTTAGGTTGCAATATAATCACATCCTTAACGCTATTTCAATAATTGGAATCCTACCAATTTAAATTCGAACTTTCGTTCATTTCCTCAATTGTAGACCTCTTTCTCTAGTTCATAACGGATCCAGGATCACCTCAATTGGAGGTCTATACCAAGAGATATACCTCAAAAACTAAAACAATTTTTCAGAAATTTCTACCCCTCGCCGCGATGTAGGAGCCCTCGTCGCGGCGTGTAACAGGTCGCTCGCCGCGGTGAACATCTCCCACCTTCTCGCCGCGACGTCTACCAAAACAACTCGTCGCGGCGTAAAACTCATTCGCTCGCCGCGACGTCCCGCGTGGCTCGCCACGGCGAGCACGCCTTTTCTCGTCGCGACGTGGCCCTCTTCCAGACGTCGCGACGTGCGACCTCTTCATCTTCTCCGATCCAATTTTTCCGCCATTTTCATTCTTAAAACCAGCATTAACTCACTGTAACTACCCAATCTAACATATTAAACACCATAAATGCATTTAACACAATAATAAACAACATCAAACCATTAAACTTACCGAATCAAGCTCAAAATCTCAATCTTCGAAT
>JANTNU010000235.1:1283087-1302962 GCA_024752395.1 Erythroxylum havanense | reverse complement strand
AATGTATTAAATATATAAATATAATATTTAATTTAATTATTCATATTTTTAATTATAAATAAATAATATATAATTAAATGATAGTAAATCATATGATGAAAAAACGAAAACAAGAAACAAAAATTATTTTTTATGGTTTTCATAATTTTTAAAAACTGAAAAAAACCAAAATTAAAAACAGAAACTAAAAATTTAAATAAACAAGATTTTTTTACTAAAATTGAAAACAAAAATAAAAAACAAAAAATAAAAATGTGTGATCATATAATCTAATGTACAATTAAAATTTTTTAATTGAGTTTGATTTAATTCAGAGTTGCATCCGACTAATTTCTAATACTTTTAGAATCTTAAATTTTTTAATATTTTTGAACTTTCAAATATTCTCATAAATATTTGAATTAAAATTTTGTTACCGAAAAGTATCTTTAAAGTATCAAAAGAATGATCTTTACTTTTAATTAACAGTGAAACTGTTTTATATATAAAAAATTAAAAAATAAAATAAAATAAAATACAAGAAAATAATAAATAAATAAAAATAAAAAATAAATACTTACAAATAAAAATATAACAAATAGTTATAATAAATATATCGATTTAAAATTTGATAAAATGTTTTATATATTTTAGGTTGGCCAAAATTTCAACTTTAAAAGTTTAATGTAAATATTAAAGGGCCTTTAATTCATAACCCAAGGCTTCAGGCCCATAAGCTCTCTCTTTCCCTCCCATCTCGTCGTCACATCAAAATTGCTTCCCGCCAAGAACTCTTCTGTTTTGCTCTGCTTTTTGTCATTTTCTTCTCGTTTCAAATCCATTCCCTCTCCCATCCCTCCCTGCCCGCGTCAGATTTTGATCAGGTACCCGACCCTTCCTTCTTAATCATGCTATGTTTCCTTTTATTGTTTGTTTGTTTGTTTAATCATTGTTTTTAGCGAGAGTTTTCGGCTTCTGCTTCCGTTTTAGGGTTCCTATTCTATATTGGGTCCAACGGATGCGAATTATGTATGATTGCATCTGGGTTTTTAAAGTTTTTTCCAGATTACTTATTGGGCAAATGGCTTGGTGGTCAGAGAGAACTTATTTGTTTAATTTTAGGGTTGGATCGAATTGGGAACTAGGGTCTTCAATTGCATGATTGAAGCAAAAGCTATGAGATACTGTCGAATTGTACATATGATTGATGTTTTCTGTTTCTTGGGTCAAAGTTCAGCAATTGAGGATCGGTAAAGTATATGCCTGCTGTCGATTGGTGAGAATATAATATTTTCGGTGAAACTTTAGTATAGCGTGTTTATGGTGAATTGGGTATTCAGCTTCTTGTAAACCAGTGATTTGGGGAAGTTCATTTTTTGTTGCTGATAATCTCTTCTTTTACGGATTTTCTTTAGTGACGGTTCTCTGTGTCTGCCTTTTGTTTACGGAAAAAGAATATCAAGTGTGATCATTTCTCTTTGTTAATTCAGTTATTTTATGCGAATTTGAGAGCATGTGTGATTTCACTTGCATGTATTTGCTGTGGATATATCTCAAAGAATGTTACAATTTTAATACAGTGGGTTAACTTCTTTCCGAGGCTCAAATATTCTGAATGCTTGGAATTTAATGGCTTCCTAGCAATGACGAAAGTAAAGACTACCTTTACTGTTGTTATAACAAGCAGGAAAGCTGCATTTGATGAAAACTTCTGAAAAGCAAACCATGAAGGTTGTTGATAAGCCCACCAAGCATATAGTTGGTGCCTCCAGGAGACATGTTGCAAATTCTAGGAGCAAAACCACGAAGATGAAATTTAAATCAAAAGGTAGTTGGTTTTATGAAGTTACAAACAATAGCGATCATCAATATTTTCTATATATATATTTTATAGTTTATCTGAAGGTTCCGAGCTTCCTGTGATTCCACTTTTTTGGTCATTTATTTGATTTATCTGTAATCTGCTAATTTACTTAAGCTTTATATTCCTCTGATGCAGTAGATGTTGGAGTTACTGAAGCTGGTTTAGCTCAAGCCTTGCATCCTCATCTTTTAGACAGTGACAAACCTGTCACAGAGACAGTGAATACTGTACCCAAGAACTATCCTGAGCAAACCTTTCATCCCTCTGTGAAGGTCAAGTTGCAACTTTTTCCAGTGGATGAAGACACTCGCCTTGGACTGGAAAAGGTTAATTTGACTGATTTAGCCTTCAACAAAATCAGAAATCTTTGTACCTTAATTTGTATCTAACTGCTAACATTATTGGGCAGGATGGCTATCATCCATATTTGGAACTCACACTAAGCTCTCGGAAAAGAATATCTTCTGTGCTAAAGCACCTCAATAGCAAATGGGGTGGTTCAAGAATTGCAGTTGGGGAGCCCATTCTTTTACCATATAGTGCATCTGGAGATACAGCTAATTACTTATGGACATTGAATGAAAATGATGTCCGTGTAGCGGATGTCTTTGTAGCTATAGGATGCCCCTCTGTTTTCCGCTTAAGGTTTATATTGGCCTTATATTTTGAGATTTAGCAGTTTTTATAATTTGAGTTTCTTACTTATCTTTTTGACAAGGTATGGCTGGTTCTCCAATTCTCAAACACATTCTTCCGAAGCCCCTTCAATATCAGCTCCCTCTAAGGCTTATCAACATTCTGAAGACATGCAGGAAAGTAAAGAAACTGATAGAGGAAACATGCATACGGAAGGGGAAGAGACTGAAGCATCTAAAGAGTCCAGACCATTCATTGCAAATGGGACAACGGATGTTGCTGTGGTTGGGAACGGATCCGCTGAATCTATGGTACTTGTTTATGTTTGACTGTTCCTGGTGTATTATTGTGGGATAACATTGATTTCTTTTGCGTCCTACTGATGATATTGCAATGAACCTGGATTTCATGCTTGGTAATTTGCTGATAATCTAACTCTCACTGTAGTATTAGTTTCTTTTTGGGAAAATCACTGTAGTATAAGTTGAGGCTATATTTATACTTCTAGAATGTTTAGTGGAAACATACTTTACATGTTGCATTGTTATGATCTGTGCTTAATCATTTGGATGTAACCAGGGTACCGAAGTGAGAACAAATGTTGGTGTTGAACAGTCTTCAGCACCATGGGATGATGGCCTGACTAACATAAGTATTGGGGGTTTACTATCTGAAGCATCCATGCAGGGTAAAGTGAACAATGTTAATCCAAAACGAGATGGGAATGATGCAGGGCTGCAGCCATCTCAGTTAGTCTCTGATTCTTTGGATGCTTTCATTACTGCTCAAATAAGTGGTTTTCAAAGTACAACACCACCCCCTCATGGTTCAGGGTTATCTATTTTGGATGCTGAAAATACATGTCACGCATTTTCTTTTCAAAAATTCCCTTCAACAGCCAAAGGTGTTACTTCAGGCGAAGTTGTTTACTCCCAGATCTGTGGTCAAGATTCCTATAAGTCATTTAAAATTTCAGATCAAACTGAGGTATGCCCAATTTTATTTCAAGTCGGGGATCCAAATTTTATTTGTGAAGAAAGAGAGAGATTGAAATTTGGCCATATTTAGCAATAGGTATATTTAGAACTTAAAACCTTTAGAAGAACTTTGCTTATAAATCATGTTGCCAGTTAATGTAATAATTATGAATCTCAGCAAAAATCTCAATTAGATAAGGATCTTTCAGAAAAAACATTCATGAGGCTAGATTCTGAACTGTTGGTATAGGGAACTACTTGAGAAGTTAAGACTAAACCTGAAGAATGTGAAACTTGTCCAATAATTAGCACAACAATTTCTTATGTCTAATTTTTCAGGTCAACACCCAATCTGGTCTTCCTCAAGGATATGCTGTTAAGGATTCTGAGTCAGATTTGTCACTTTGTAATCGAGTGTACAGTGATGAAAGGAGTCTTGGGTTGTCAGGAATCAAATGGGTACTTCTATTTGCAATGGAGCTTTTTTCTTTTCTCTTTGAATTCCAGAATAACTTATTTTCTGTGTTTATTTTTTCCTTAATGCAGACTGATTCTTTAGGACCCTTTGATCTTGGCCTATCTTCTTCTTGAAGGATTATTAGCGGCAACAGTTTGAGTAACAGCAGAACTTTTAACTAGTAATCTAGAACACCCTGAGAGAGGAATAATGTTATACTCGACAACTTGATTGGATGTTGATAATAACAATTTTCAGTCCGTCTGTATCTCGATTCAAATGTCTATATGGATCATAGCTTTCAGTTGCCTCTTTGGAGATATATGGAAAATAGCAATTGTTATGTTTCTTGTTTTTGTTTTTGGGCATGTAGGGGAGCGGTTGCATGTTCAATAAATTACATTACAACTATTAGTTAAGACAAATCTGGGAGATTTTGCATATCTTCCCGTTTTGTTCTTCCTCGCGTGCACCCTATACTTCCAGACATTCTTTATGTATGGTCATGTTGATAAGGCGCAGACCAGCAAAATCTTTACCTAGTTCCTACATGAGTTTTAAGTGTATACAGGAGTTCTTGTCTGTGTTCCTTTTTACTCCATAAAGTGGGACATGTTAAGATAACAAGCAACATATCATACACAGGTCAAACTGATTCAGCTTGAAAAGTCTTGTCTTTTATCAGGTAGACACAGTGAAACTTGGTTTCTGTCGTCACACTACAACTATTTCAACTTGGCCATATCATGTTTATTAGTTTTCAATTCCGAATCCCACTAGTCTAAACCTTTAGTTTTATTATGTCAAAAGTCTAATTCCTGTGCGTTATCATACCATTACACTTCGTAAGTTCTTATGAGATGAAACAAAAGATGAACTAAAAAACTGAAGATGACAAGTGCCGGGAGATTTCCAGAAAAGCAATGGAGTGATTGGACAGAATGATATGTACATGCACTTACGCCAAAATAAGCCAACACATACCTTGGAAAAACAGTCCGAAGTCATTGATAATGGAGAAGAAAGGGGATGAAACCAAAATCTCTGTAATATTCTCAATCTTGTCCATGGCGAAGAAAAAGCTGTCACTAAACAAAAAAGCCAAACATGTTTTCCAAGTTAACTAAACTCCAATCTGAAACCGGCTAAAGGACGGCTAGCTAGTATCATGGTATCTGTTCACATTTAGTTTTCATTTTCATGGAAAATATATGACTCTTCCATTCAAACTCTATGATCCTCCTTTACTATGTCACCTAGCAATCACCGTAACTTGGAGTCTCCGCGCCAAGTTGAGGATTCTGAGAGAGATCATGGGGTGTGTTCTATCAATGAAGTCTGACTTATCACCACCAAGAAGGCTTGAGAAGATGAAACATGAACATGGTTACAGTGGAGGAGGAGATGGAGGCAAACTTGCCGGGTCGAGAAGGGTGGGGAAGGATTCTGGGAGGTTGGTTAAGCAAGAGGTGGATGGTAAGAGGGTGGTTGCATTGAACGGAGCAAATAGAGGAGGAAAGGGGGCCGCCGGTGAAGAAGTGAAGAAAGGTGACACAAATGTTTCAGAAAGGATTACTTTGAAGAAGATTACAGGAGAGGAGCTTGTGGGTGGCTGGCCAAAGTGGCTGGTTCAAAATGTTCCTAGAGAAGTTTTGGCTGGTTTGGTTCCTAAGAGTGCTGATTCCTACGATAAGCTTGCCAAGGTCAGTGCTTGATATGTTGTTTACATTCTCTATTTAATGACGATTCATACGTGAAGCGGTAGAGTTGAATCTGTTTGATATGCTTTTGTAGAATTCCTATGCCAGAAACAAAAATCGTAATGTTGTTTCAAAAAATTTCCTTTTGGCATTAAAATTCAGTAAAAGATCGATCCATGGTCATCTGAATTCTGTTCATGGTTTCTGTTTATTTTCTGTTCTCCCCTTTTTCTCAGGTTGGTCAGGGAACTTACAGCAATGTGTACAAAGCTCGAGATAGGGAAACAGGAAAGCTTGTTGCCCTGAAAAAGGTTCGTTTTGACACATCAGAACCTGAGAGTGTCAAGTTTATGGCTAGAGAGATCCTGATTCTGCAGAAGCTTGACCATCCCAATATCATCAAGTTTGAAGGAGTGGCTACTTCAAGGATGCAATACAGTCTTTATCTTGTATTTGAATTCATGCAGTCAGATCTTACTAGGATCATAACTCGCCATGGTGTGAGACTCACTGAACCACAGGTTGGAACGTGTCCTAATCCTCAGATCACATTTCTTAACTGATAATATCAAGAATTACCTGATGATCATGGTGATGTTTCTGTCTTTAATGCAGGTTAAGAGCTATATGCAGCAACTTCTTTCAGGTCTCAAACACTGCCATGAGAACGGTATATTGCACAGGGACATTAAAGGCTCCAACTTGTTGATAGACAAAAATGGAATGTTGAAAATTGCAGATTTTGGGCTCGCAAACTTCTTCGTTCCTAAACCGAAAAAGCCTCTTACCAGCAGGGTGGTTACTCTCTGGTATAGAGCTCCAGAACTACTGTTAGGTTCAACAGATTATGGAGTTGGTATTGATCTTTGGAGTGCAGGATGTCTATTGGCTGAAATGTTTATTGGAAGACCAATTATGCCTGGAAGGACAGAGGTATTCAAGTTTGTAGCTATAAACTGATTGTCTTGTAGTTAAAAACTGTTTTAAGTGATCGTCTGAAATTTAAAACTTCAACCCAGGTTGAACAACTTCACAGGATCTTCAAACTCTGTGGTTCACCACCAGAGGACTACTGGAAGATAATGAGGCTTCCAACGAGCTTCAGACCTCCACAACATTACAAACCAAGTTTGCAAGAAGCCTTTAAGCATTTTCCTGAATCTTCAATTGGTCTTCTGATCAATCTTCTTAACCTGAACCCATCATATCGTGGCACTGCTGCTTCTGCTCTTCAAAGCCTGGTAAGTGCAGATAACAATTTCATGTTTTTTCCCTCTGAACATGGAAAGGCAACCGAAATGAGAGTTCCTCCGCAATTTTTGTGTCTAAGATACTTATTCAAGAGTTCTTTTTTCTTGCAGTTCTTCTCTTCAAGTCCATTAGCATGTGACATTTCAGGTCTGCCAGTAATTTGCAGAGAGGAGGATGGAGCAACTCGAGGCAATGATCAGAGAAGGTATATTGTTCTTTCGAGCTCTGGAGTTTCAGTTCTTCTCTAAGGGTAACTAATCCTACTGATTTGGTTTCAACTTTTCAGTTTTTTCCTAACATCCAATCGCTAATTCTTGCAGATGGAAGAACATGAAAAAACAATCCTCTCGAAGAAGCATTAAAGTTCAGGGAAGAAAGAACCTGGTAACTCCACAGACCAAAGAGGAAACTGAATCAGTTAAAGAGGTATTCTTTCATCATCTTCAATAATCAACATCTATATCTGGGAGACAAAACATTCTTTCTGCATTACATGCAGTTAGGTTCTTCAAGTGAAAAATGGGCACAAATTACGTACTGCAGATAACCCTTAAGGTTATGAAAAAATAATAATAATAATGAGCAGACGCCATTATTGACAGAAACTGAAGAAACATCATGGTTCTAGAGCTTCTTTTTTCAACTTTTTTCTTAAACCAACATAGGCATTTTTCCATATACGATGATCCTTAAAGAGTATCAACCAACTTCTCAGAAGGAGCAAACGATTTTTCTATGTCTAAGCTCTGATCTTCTTCTTTGTTTAGACCATTTCGGAGCCAAGCTTAAGTGGCCCTGAGACAGAAGCAGGAACCAGCGCAAGTAACACATCCTCTACTCTAGAACCTACCATTGAAGGACACAGTCTGCGTCCATCTTTCTCTCCCATTCTTGGCACCAATGAAAAGAGAGGTCGAAGAAGCGATGCACATCCAAATGCCATCAAGAACATACAGAACTACACGCTTTTACAGGCCACCATAAAAGACATGATCAACCACAATGGAGGAACTGGAATGCCTAACCATCAACGTTCGTTTTCTACGTTAGATTTGCGAGCTCTTGACCCTGAGAAGGTATCAAAACTCTTCGGATTAGACAAGGCTTAGACTATGAAAAGTTGGTACACCAACTTGAGTTTCCTATGATAGGTTACGTTCATCATATGGCTTCACTGCATGACTTCCCTCACTGTTTTGAGCTGCCTCCTTTTGATTATTATTGTTTTCTTGTTCATAGAACTACAGAAATTTATGCTATTATATTTGAGTTTGTAATGGATAAAATTTCAAAAAAAATATTTTTTTAAACGTTAACACGGTTAACAAATTAATCGATAAATTTAATTTAAGAAGAAATAATAATAAGTCGGATTGTATTAATATGTAATCTGACCTATCAAGCCAAAATTTAAATTGATTCAAGTCGGAACCAAAATGAAATCTTTTTGATATAATTAATTATTCTTTTATTAGATATATAGTTTATAAATTTTTTAGTAGATAAATAGAATTATTAATAGATAGCATCAAATATATATTATTTATTATTCTAGTTTAAAACAATATCATTTTGGTTAAATTTGATAATGAATCAAATGAGTCCAAATTTAACCCATATTCATTTAAACCATAAAAATGTTGTTATTTTAATTCTGAGTTTCTTAAATTTAGTGACCAAAATGGTATTGTTTTGGGAAGTAAATTAAACCAACAATGTATTGTAAAGGAAGTTTACATTGACTAGACTATTCAAGTTAAGATTCATGTCAGCTTCTTAAATTTGACCTCGACTTAAAATTTAATCAACTCAGATATGTTCTGTTCAATTCAAATTGACATAGTAACTTCAATTTCTACCAGACTGAGCTAGGCTACATCTAATTCATTAATTTTAGGTCAGACTATATCCAATTTACTACCCTAAATTTAAGTATGATTGAAGTTACTTAATGTAATACAATTCAACATTCTAAGTTTAGGAGTACTTATACATTGTTTTTGTAAGAATCTTCCAAGTCCATAGGAGTTGATTTGACAGTGCTAGGCTCAGCCCAATGTACTTCTTAGACCTATTTTTTCATAAAATAAAATACCCAATAGGATTATTTATCATAAAAAATAAATTCAATATTTACAATCTTATAACTAATTCATTAGAGTAGACTTTTAGAGACTGCTTTTCACTAGGCCAATCCAATTTTGTCAATGTCAAGTAGAGAAGATAAGCAGACACATACATGTGATCTTGCATCCTTGTACCTCTCTATTTGTCCCATATTACCTCATTAAGAACTAGCAATAAAATAAAATAAACATATGTGAAATATTTCAAAAGAAATATGAAAATGACATAAAACTATATCCCAACAATTTCCAAGACAGGCACATAATTGTGATAGCAACCACCTTCCAATGTCTGATCCAAAAGACTCCAAAAACAGCTTCCAAATTGACAACCTTTGATGGTGTAAACGACCCAACATAGCACAAGCCATGGTGCGTGGCATGTGATAGACCGTAGGCTAGAACACTCCTTAGACTCATCACTAGACATGACATAAACTTAAGCAACAAACTCAATCAGAATGAAATGATTATTGAATTAATAATTCAGAACTAAGTCAAAATCGATCTAATTAATATTAATAAACTTAGCATATTTTCATCTAACTTAACCTCAGGTCGACTAAGTTTTTAAGTTTTACCCAGTTCGATATAAATTAATTCAAATAAAACGACATTGTTTTGACATAAAACACTCAAATAATATTATTTTAGTTAATGAATTGAAGAATTTATCAATCAAAATGTCTCTATTTTCTAAAATTTTAGTCACGTCTTGGTAACATACCTCATCAAAATTTATGGGTTCAAATCAATTCGTTTATAGTTAGGAAGAAATTGTGAAATGTGAGTGATACAATGTCTTTCACATAATAGTTTAAAATATTTGGTGAAGATGGCCAGCCTTTTGTGTTAAAGGCAGCCCCATCCTCAATTATATTGTCTCCCATCACAAACAAACCAAGTTGTTGATTGAAGCATGATTTGTGAACAAGAAAAATTAGCTTCAAGTCAACAATTCAATCCAAAATCTTAGATACAAACAATCATTTAATGTAATCTTAATCAACTTATTTATGTTTCAATCAAACAAAATGGTTAATTCTTAATTAGTTGTTAATACTTTTTTATATAGGAAATAATAAATTCGATAAAATGTGATTATTATTTCACTATTTCATTATTAATATACTTTTTCTAATCAATAAAAAAGATAACAATTTATAATCATAAGTCGAAGTTTTAGCGTATTTATACAAATTTTAACTTAAATTATGAAACTCGAACTTACACGAAAATTTCATATACTTGAATACTAGTTAGTTGGTTTGAAATAGATTACCGAATTTAATTGAATTTTAAATTGTAGAAATATACTAATACCTTCCAAGTTATGTTGTCATCAAATTTGACATAATTGTCTATTGTCTTCCAATAATTTGAGTTCTACTTTAGCATAACGTCCGTATCTTAAGAGATAATTAGGAAGGTTTAATCATGTTTAGTGAATGTAATTTGTTTAGTAGACAAAGGAGGGTCCAATAAACAAATTGTCCACCGTGGATTTCACGTGATTTTCCCATGCATTACACTCATGTTTGATCTGAAAATGATTGCAGCTTCCATCCTTGTCGGTTCTTCACCCTCCATTCATTAATGCTTTGGTCTTTGGATGATTAATAATCCCAAATTTTAATTAAACAAAGTAATATATAATCACGATTACACAATTAATCCCTTTTTAAATTAAGTATACATATAATAACTAATTAAACCATCTCTTTATATATCTTCTCTTTCACCTAGCTAGGGTTTGTCTCCATGTTCAAATCTCACCCTTTAAGCACATAACAATGTTCTTATTCCATTTATCTACTAGAGCTCAAATTATCAAAATTAGAGATGTATTTTCTAATCTAATTTTGACTATGCCAAATACATTATCATCGATATAGAGGTAAGAGTTATAATGCAAAACATGTGATTAAATATACAAATAAATATGAGTAACTATAACATAATTGTTTAAATAAAAAGCAATTTCCTTAAAGAAGGAGAGATATATCATAGTCTTATAGCCATCCCATTAAAGATAAACAAGAACATATTTATACTTCTTGAGACCTAAGTAACAAATATATCAAGTTACAATTTTTTCATAAATAGATGATAGACTTCATTTTCTAAAATGCTATCTTGAGTTTCTTGATAACCTATTATTTGGTGTTAGACAAATTCACATTTTGAATTTTTCTTGATTTGGATCACTTTCTAATTCAAAATTTCGTATTTGTTATGTTTGCCTTATATATAATAGGAAAACTGACTTAAACATTATCTGTAGTTTAAGAAATTTTAGAAAAATCTCTTAATTATTAAAATTTGTGAAAAAAAAAACTCCATCCAATTTTCAATTCATTCTTTTAAATGTCAAACAAAAAATAACGATGAAACACACATGGAATAAACATAAGATGTTGACTAATCAAATATTACTAATACGGTATAAAGTCAACTATTAAATCAGAGCAAAATTAATTAAATTTAACAGAAGTTAATAATTTGATATAATTGTAATAAATTATTAATTTAAGTCACATTTAATTAGTTCAGTTCAATCAACATGCATGTAACATTAGATTAGTACATTTGTGATGTTTATGATGCATGTATTTTGTTGTTATTTTTTAATCGATATTAATTTTTCTAAAAAACTAAAAATTAAAAAGATTTTTTTCAAAAATTTAAGGATTAAGGATAGGAAAGATTTATATCTTTTATCTTATGAAATAGCTCTTAAACTTATGGATAAACCAAAAGAATAATGTTCATAAGAGAAGTAAGTTATTATTATCTCTACCTTCTAATTTTAGTATCAATAGTATTTAGTTTGAAAGAACCTTCAACACTATTTTACAAGAACTCTTAAGATATGATCTTATACATAAGAACAAATTCATATATATATAAGTAGAAAATGTCATGTGGACCTCAAATAATGTTTAAATTAAAGTGAAACTCATGATTTTTTTGATTGGCATAGATCATGACTATACCGACACAAAGTGGCCTGCCCTAACTGGCTGACAAATGTGCAGAAAGTCACCGATTTCTGGTTTTCCAAAAGTTCGAATCATGTCTGGGCAACCACTTCGATGCAAAGACAACAGGTAGACATTGATATTGACACTAACAAGACCCTCTTTTGGCTCACGTAGAGTTACTACAAAACATAAGGTCACATTCCCAAGGCAAGACATGTCCAAGCATATAGGTAACTTAACCTCTATACCTCCTCTATATAAGAGATCAATCTCAAGAACCCAGCAAACAAAGCGAACCCTTTTCAGATTATTATCAGAGAAGACTTGTTTTCTGTTTTGTTTCTGATATGGCAAAGGTTTCGTGCATGGATCTACTTCTTGTGACCTTTTTCCTTCTTTGCTTCGTGTCCAACACTGTCACAGGTAAGAATTCTACTCCCCTTGATCATATCTCACATTTATGGTCAAAAGAACTTGAGAATCTCATCGTTTTTTGAAGGTTTTGATTCAGAATTTTGATTATTGGTTTCTTAACTTTTTGCAGCTCGGAAGCTGTTAAAGGAGGCTGATAATCATCAAGTAGAGAAGGACCAAAACGAGTTTCAGACATCCAAAGGAAATGAAAGATTGCCAGATCCTGATGAACTGGTGGGGATGGATTACACACCTGCAAGAAAGAAGCCTCCAATACATAACTAAAATGAAACAAAAATTGGGCTGAAACAGGACTGCAAGTTGTGTTAAATCTCTTCTTGTTCCTACTTCTCTACGATTTTTCCTCCACAGGAGAGCAAAAAACCCTAGTATAATGTATATAAACCATAGCTATTACTTAGTTTTTCATGCAAGATAACTAACTACATACGTAGTACGTAGCAGTAGTCGGATCCTTTTTGCATATCAGTAGAGTGTTCATTTTTGGCTTTGAAAGTTAGACAAAAAGTCGGAAATTTTGCAGCTTCTGCAGAACTTTCTTTTTCTGTTTGTTAATTTCATTTACTGTGAAAAGAGACTCCAGAATGATATTGTTAAAACAGCTGCAAATTAATGATATAATTATATAAAGTTTATGTTTGATCTTCTTTAGAATTCCTACTTAATCTCTACTGTTATTTTCTGATGGGTAGGTTTGCATTCTTGGATATTGTTTCTGGTTGAAAAAAGTGACAAGAAAGTAAGAAAAGGGAAGAATATACCTCAGACTATTATTACAAACTTTTAAAACAGCTGATTACAACTTTTATAATTACAATTTATTATGATAATTATAGATGATACGAATAAATACAGTAGAGTTTTTTGTTTTTTTGAGTAAACTGTGATAATACTTATTATTGGAGATCTGAAATAAGAACATCAGTAGCAAAAGAGGGAGGGACAGATCCCAACACCTCCTTATCAAACACAGAAAGAGAGCACATGAGCAAGCTAAATCTTGTCTGTAATTTTCAATTTTGGTCTTAAATTCTAATTAAAGAGACTCATCAATGTCATTATAATAAAATAGTAATCTTGTTATATCTACTTTTATCTGATGAATATATATTATTTTGATTAACTATTTTCTTTATGTTAGAATTGAATATTGGATTAACTTAGAGAGAATATTATAGAGAAGGATTAAGATCGATATAACATTAAATTAGAGTGGTTTAACTTGATGCATAAATTGGTAAGAAGAGGGAATTAAGATTAATCAAACTTGATGTTTGTTAAACTGAATTTAAGGCTTTGTTAACTAAACTACCAGACAATATCAAGCATCGACTTATTCAATTTAATTCGATCTCTTTGAAAGCTTTTTTTATATTTATGTTTTGATAAAACTAGCATTTAGCTAGTATTCTTCAAATGTGTATTGGTATTGGATAAGTTATTAAGTATATATAATAACTCACAAATTACGTATTTCAGATAAACTAATTGTTAAGTAACAAGTTTAACCACTTTCTTTTTTTTTGAAGAACTGAAATTTAACTTTAATCAAATTGAAAATGAGCTCTCATCTAAGACAAATTTCTAGATTCTTGTTCAATATTTCATGCTATTTAATATTAAAATTAGTATCTATAAAAACTCTACCAAAGTTTGAATATTATGAATAGTTGGTATAAATAATGGGACATGCATGCATGATAATGTGGAGACAAACTATTACTTGAAATATATAAAACAGTAAAAATCATATTTAAAAAAAAAAGTCATATCACCTTTAGTTACATTAACAACCAACATTATTGGAGACAAGTGTAAATATATGTGTACTCAATGGTATTTAAAGAAGTTTTTTTTTCATCATCATTCAATGATGATCAGATCAAGAAATCACAATCAAGTGTAAAAGTTACTTTCAACACTGATGATAAGTTGCTTAAATAACAGAAAAGATCCTGAACTTCACAAGTTTTTTGTTGAAAAGCAAACAATAGGCCCTTATGTCCTGGTGACATAAACATTCAGTATTTCCTGTAATAGAATACAATGTCTGTACTTTTTGAACAAACAAAAAGCATGTCTTTTGAGCAACATGACATTGAGCATGAAAGAATCTTTTTGTTTACTGATTTGGAATTTCATTCCACTGATGGGCGTGCTGTTATCAAGTTGGACTCAGGTTTGTGAAGCTGCTATGGAGAGTACTAACAGTGTGATATGTTTAACTGCAGTTTTTTTCAGCTTTCAAGAATTCTCTCGTAGAAGAGCAAACTAGCTTCTGCATTGAGAACATCATCCTCTGAAACAACCTGAACTTCAGAATCAGAGATACAAAACCATTGCACCGGGGGAGGATTGACGATTCCGTCAAGATGTTCCCCGTGGGATTCGGTTCTCACACTTCTGTAAACAGTATAATGTCCACCTCCGGCTCTTCCAAAGTGTTCCACAACAGAAGCAAGGCGATATGCGTAAGGTTTTGAAAGGCCTGGTTCAGAATTTGCACGCACCTGTGAAAATGGACACAAATACAAACTGAATTTGTTGCATGTCTTGAACATAACAGGTTTCAGACTGATGTTTCCTTCATAGAAAGTATATACATTAGCAGTTTCTCTAGGGCCGAAGTTTGCAGGTCAAAGAGAATTGGAATCAAGGTTTTGAAACCCGTACCCGACGTCGAACCGGAGGTTTTACTGATCACCGGTTTGACCGGTTCGACCGGCGACCAATTCAAACACCGGTCGAACCGGTGTGACATCATAATTACACAATAATTATATTTAATTATATATAATATTAGTAATATTAAAAAACAATAGAAAATATACCAAATAATATAAATAAATATAAATAACCGGTTGGGTCCTTTGGGTTCTGTACTTCTGTTAGATTTTTGGAAAAAAGGTGGGTTTTACTTTTGAAAAAAATCAAAAAACGCATCAGTGTTTTAGAAAGAAAAAAAGCAAAAAAAAAAAATCATTGAACCAGTGGCCAACCGGTTCGATCAGTCCTGATTTAACCAGTCAATTGACCGGTTCTCACCGGTTCAATTAGGGATTGGTTTTTAGGGGTCACCAGGACCGGATAGCCTACCGGTCACCAGTCAAACCGGTCGAACCGGCTGGTCCGGTCTGGGTTTTAAAACCATGATTGGAACACTACTCGTTAATATGCCCACTAACTCTTACCTCCTAAGTCTTGCCTAGACAAGACAAAAGGTATATGTGATGCTCGTCCACTAATTTTAAGCACTTCATTATCAGGAATGCAAAAGGTTCATTAGTATTAACATTAGAACAAAAGCATAAGATGCTATATCTGACCATTTTAAGTACCTGATCATTATCTAAGAAGCCTACATTGGTATAGGTTGCTTTTGAATGTTTTCTGCTTCGGTACAAGTCGGATTCTCCCACAAAAGACGGGATGTTCTGGATGCATGCAGATAGATCTGCTGCTAATGATTTCGAGCATTTGTTCCGTGCATACATGCAATCTTGCATTCTAGGGCTGAACTTCAAACTGAAATGGTTTGGAAGAAGGCCAGCTTTATTATACTGTTGCTCTTCCAACATGAATGGAAGCAGCTCCAAAATCAATGGAAATTTGATATGGCCCTACAATTGTCAAGCAAAGCAATCCACCATCACTTTCTTATTGCATTTAAATCATTAATAGAACACTTTCAAAGCAGCGCGAGTGAACTTAAACTTCAGATGCCACCAAGGATCATTAAATACCTGAAGTTTAACTAATTCTCCAAACTGATTTACCGAAGCACGTTGTAAATGAATGCACAGAATCTGCAAGTACACATTTAGTCTGATCAGTACATCTACAAGTTTGCAGGCAATTTAAACGCAGGAAATGGTTTTCTGAATAATTCAGTCGCTCATCTGCATGGGAGGAAAGTCTTCATAGATATTAACTACTAGAAATCTAGATGAATTCGGACGTAGTGTAACAGAAAGTTCAGAGCATAGTTCATACCATAGGACACCTAGCAAGACTTAGTTGCCTGATTGTATGTGAAAAATCATTGGACCATGGCAGGCTTTTAAGACTAGAAAGACTATGACAGGTACAAGAATCGTGTCTGCATCTCCTAAGTTTTTCAATCTCTACCTGAAACAAGAAGTAGTCATGTGACTATAAGGAAAAAACTAAACCATGAAAGCAAAGGAATTACCTCTTCTGCTTCTTTTAGGCTCAAATATTTTAATGCAGCTATGTGCCAACAATGGCTGCAATTATAATTCTCAACTAGTTCAACAACAAAGAACTGCTTTAGACAATCCCCCAAAGTACATCCAGGCATCTAGTTACAGTTTACAAACAAATAAAACTTGAGTATGAGTCATATGAGAGATATAAGGTTAAAAATAGACATAATCGATAGGCTTGAATACGCTGAATACCAAATATCAAAGGCTTCTTTTTTAACGTACAATGGTGGCACCACTTTCCAGCACTGGCAAAAGAGGCAAGCTATGAAAAAATTGAAAATTCATTGAGATCTGCAGGATGATAGAAGCACAATAAATGTAATGGAATAAAAGATAGGAGAAGATAAAAAACGTTAAGTAATAAAGTATTCAAATAGAAAATTTGAATTCATGTTGGAATGTTGCTATTGAAGTTCCAAGTCATACAAGATATTTATCCTTAATAAGTATGCAAGGCAATCATCAAGTTCTATACCAACCAAATAGAGCATAATTCTAGACATGTACTCTGAAGACCAAGAGGAATCATTTCAATTATTTCATAAAATTAATGATAAGCTAGGAAACTTGTACAAACCTCAGATGAACAACTTTTACAAGTTAAAACACTACCCAGAATCCCATCAAATGGTCCAAGGAAGTGTTGCTGCCATCGTTCTTGCTCATTCTGGATTTCATCCTTTGCTGTAAGTATCCTTAAATTTGAAGAATTTAAAGCATCTGTCAGAGAAATCTGACTTCCAGGATAACAATCGGAGAATTCTTCTCGTAAGGAAGACAAAAGATGAAGAAATGCTTCTTCCGCATCCTATTGTCACATAAATCATGAATCAATAGATAGAAAATTCTTTGCAAGTTCAGATAACTCAAAAAAAGCTACCATACCTGTTGGCTTGTTAGATTGAAATCCTGAACGTAATGAGACATTGCATGCATAACCCTTCTTGGAGTCAATACAACTCTCCCTCCACAAGATGCAGATAATTCTAAACAGAACACTTGTTAACAAAGTTACAATGATCATACTACACAGTTTTCATAAATGGACAGTAGATGATAATACAAGAGTCAGCATCAAAGTGCTTTAACATGTTACCCTTAAAAGAATAAAAATATAGGCATAACATCACAATGATTCAACTGCAACTGTTTTGTCACAATAGCCAACAAAGTAACGACAATTTAGTAAAACATCCAACAGTTCAACATTACAAAGGGAGAAACATCCCTATATTAAACTCAAAGCTTTGTTCACTAAAATTAAGGAATGATTCATTGTACTCATCATATACATACCTTCTAATAAATCACCCAAAGCATATGTCAGCTGTAAACTTCCGCTGTCATCTTTGCAGCTGACGTCAGTGGATGATTCACAGTCTTCCATAACCTTTTGAAGAAAAAGTTTAAAACTTGAAGTGCTAGCTAGAGCCTGATAAAATTTGCGTCGACGATTCAAATTAGAACTGTCGAGAGAAGTAAATCTTTGAAAATAACTAAATGGTTTGCTTCATTTCTATCTTCCCTTTACGTTTTCCCAGAAATTTCTCCTAAAACAAACAAAACCGAACAACTTATACCGATTCAGACCATAAACAATAATACCCAAGTTATAAAGTTAACCAAACCTGCAATATAATATTCAATAAACCATTTCTATCTTCCCTTTACGTTTTCCCAGAAATTTCTCCTAAAACAAACAAAACCGAACAACTTATACCGATTCAGACCATAAACAATAATACCCAAGTTATAAAGTTAACCAAACCTGCAATATAACATTCAAAAAGCAATTATTGCCAAGATTCTGCAACCCAGGAACAAACAACAACTTTTCCAAGCGACTATCTTTTTTAGCCAACCAAGATAAACCACTGAGACTCCGGAAATTTCGGTCTCTCAAAGCCAGAATCAAACCAGCCACACCCAATAGTCCGGCGACCGGTAAATGAAACCCAGAAGAGAACTTCAACGCACGGCGGACGTTATGGACTATGAAGCACAAAGCTTTATCTCCTTTGATTTTCATTCTCAAACAGCAAGTTTTAGGCGGCGTGAAGAGAGAACTAGTGCAGAACTGAAAAAGATATGAAACAATAAAGATGGATCATATAGAGATTAACATGGAATAATCAAAGAAGAAGCTTGACTGGGAATCGTGTGCAAGTAGAGGTTTTTGTTCTTGGCTACCAAGTCAACACAGAAAACTTTGTTGTGCTTCTCTGTTCTACTTCTTACACGTTACACCAACCAAAGTAAACAGAGATTTTCAATTGTTTTCATAATTTAATAATGCGGTTTTCTTTATCAATGCTTTTTTATTTAAAATATTATTTGATATCTTAAATTATTTGTAATCAAATAAATACTAAATTATTGTATATATTTAAGTATGCCTAATTGGACACTTTAATATACGCAAATATTTAACATGATATATTTTAAATGTGATTTTAAAATTTTTAAAATTAATCAAAACAAAACTTTTTTTTAGATTGACATAATTGATAGGAGTTTCTTGTCACTTATTGTCTTTTTGCTAATGATAAAATTTAAGGTTTATTTTACAAATCAATGTTTAATAAAAGTTAAGGGTTGTCTGCTTTTGTTTTTTTTAAAAAATTTTGTTGTGATTTTTGTAAATTAAAAAAAGACTCTTAAAATCATATTTGGTTAAACATGTTTATATATTTCATTTTTTAAAATAAAAAATGGTAGTTATTTTACGAAAATATAAAAATAACGTTTTCGTGATTTTTAAAAACAGGTTTTATAAACGTTTTTTTTTCTAAAAATAAATCATATTCAAGTTTTTCTTTTTTCTGCGCCGACTTCGTCTTCAACATTTTCATTGATGTTGCAATATCTCCAAGTCTGTGTTTCATATCTATCTGTAGTTTATGTGATTTCTCTTGTCCATAACATCATACCTATAACAAAATAGAGAAACTAGGCATGATGTAAGAGAGAGATCTGCTTTAAGAATAAGCTTCTGCAAAATTTTGTGATGATAGAGAAAATGATGGACTCTCATTCTTCCTTTAAACATAAATTTTTATAAAGAGAATGAGTTTCTATGCGACGTGTTTCAGCTCTTTAGTTTTTGCTTTACCTGCTGTGCTAAATATAATGACGACTTAATCTAATTCTTTATAAAGAACCAACAAAACCGTGAACAACTATAACGTTATTAAAACCAAAGTCTATAGCTTTTTTTCTTGATCTTCGCGTCATTTT
>JANTNU010000235.1:1210255-1221375 GCA_024752395.1 Erythroxylum havanense | reverse complement strand
TCATGACTGGGTTTGCTCAGTTCCACCGAATCAGAAACCAAATCAACGAGAACCCAACTCAGAACCGAGTCCTCCAACGGGTCAAAACAGTCCAATTACGCATTCCAGAACCAAAACCCACTTAAAAACACAGTCTTTTCCCACACAAACAAAAACCAAACTTTAAAAAGATGCGCCAAAACCCAGCCGTAGCTTTCTTTTGCTGGGTGCAGTTTATTTCAATGAAATTTTACAAAACAAAAGCAAACGCTCTTCACTCCTCTTCAAATCTTAACAAGTGAAGAAGATGGGGGGTGTGTTTATTGATATTGACACTGAGCACCTCTTTTTAGAGAGAGAGAGGGAGTTGAAAGAGAGAAGAAGGAGACAGATAGATCAGAAGATGCAAGAGCCAGTGTGTATAAATGTCTTAAATGTCTAGTAATTGTAATAACAAAAGTGTGTAAGAACCAAATCTTTTTTTTTACCCAAAACTAAAAAAACCCTAAAATTAAAATAATTATTTAAAAAATAGACAAAAACAGAGAGATATTTGGGGTCTACTACTTACTACCTACTAATAAATGATATTTAATTTCTAAAAAATTTAGGGTGTGTTGTGCAATTTTCAATTTATTTAATTTTGGATTGAAGAGACATAGAATAAGATAATTGAGCACTAAATAGTAAATAGTACTAGTAGTGGGTGTATAGTGGAAATTATATATATTACTAAACTTCAATTTTCAAAAAAATTCTCTTGATTATTTAATAATTATTATTATTAAATTGAAGAGCCAAAAATATCGTGGGACTGAAGGAAAAGTGTGACTCTTTTTACTGTGAGAGCGTTTTTGGCTGAGCCTTTCAAAAAAATGTTTATTTAATAATTGTACGGACTACTATTTATTTTTACTGTTTTTGATAATATATTTATTATTATTATTATTATTTAACCCATCGAAGGCTGTCGGTTGCATTTTGGATTTTTGCAAAAAAATAAAATTGTCACGTCTAGGTTATAGTCAACATTAAATGCTCTAAATAATCTCAAAATTTACCAAACTTGGGATTTAATATGCTCTTAATAACATGAAAATGATCTCCTATTTCGATGTTTTTATCATGTTCTATTAAATTTTATTCACATATTTATTAAAAAATAAAAAAATATTTTTTTATTTTTTAATAAGTGCTAGGAGAAAATTTTATAATTTTTCAAATATTTTAATTATATTAATTACTTAAAATTACTTTAATATTTGTCGAGACTATCAGCGTAAAAAAAGATCAACACATAAGTCTAATAGGTTGTTCACTTATTGTAAATTAATTTTAGGACATAATCTCACTTAAATTTATAAATAGCTTAACTTTTCTTCTCATATAAGCCAGTAGACTCATTGCAAATTTAACAATATAATTACATTTAATTTTGTTAAAATAATTTAAGAATATTTTAAATTATATCAAAAATTTTATTTTAAGTAATATTATTTTTAATGTAATAAAAATTTATATTTAGAAAACAAAAAAAAAAAGATGGGAGACATCAAACAGTCAAAAGTGATAAGAACATAAATCATTTGTGCACACCTAAGTTTGGACGCTTTCTCCGTTTCCTTCCCAATGGTCCATTCTTCTTTAACACATAATATATAATGGTTGGTGGTGACCCCCAACTTTATTATAATAATGCCTCCTAGACAACTCATCAATGCAATTATCAAATATCCAAGTTGAACCCAACTCTATGAAATTGATGCTTTACCTCCCTACATTTTTATTTACTTTTTTAAATAAATAAATATTTAAATTTATTTATTTATTTGTATTAAAAATTTGATAAAACAGTTTATGCAATTATTTACAATTTTAAATTAAAAAAATATTACAAAATAATATCTTATTAGTTATGACATTTTATTTTTATTATAATGTTTTTTTGGTCTTGTCCTTTCATGCCAAATGGTCATCAAAGTGTCGGTGGACGTAATAATATACACACCAAGTACTTATTTTTTATTTATTTATTATAGACTTCGCTTTCACATGATATAATTTCCACTTTTGGATATTAATTTTCTGTCACTTTAATGATTACCCATCACAAAAAATAAATAACCCATTTGAACACTTTTAATCCTAACCAAAACGCAACATTTTGCATGTAGAGATTTGGGCATAATAATTCCCCCTTCATAAAACCTAATCATGACTCATGAGTGATTAGTTAAAATCACACACGTGTTAGTGACTAATTAGGTATTTTATAAATAAAAAACCTTTTTATTTCTATTTCTTTTACTTTATTTATTTACTTACCCACAACTTGACTTAGAAGGAAATATATACTTTAGCATGTGAATGGTCCCGATTTTAATGGCAAGACTCACAAACTAATCAAATACTTACAATTGGCAAGAAGTAGTTAGCATTGGTATGATTAATTCATAAATTACATATTTTAAATAAATTTTTTAAAATTGAAATTTAATTGACATCTACAAATTATTAAATTATTAAAGTTGGAATTACTACTTAAATTTAAGACCTATTAAATTGATGGATACATAATTAGATTACCATTTTTTCACAAATTTTATTACTAATTAATTATATATTTTTATTTAAACGACGTAATTAACAATTTATTGAGTTTTTTTTTACTAAATACAAATTAGAAAAACAACCCTCAATTCTTTTATATAAATAAAAGTTGTTAAAAAGTGTTAGAGAATATATAAAATCAATTGAGTTGACCTCACACAACAGCTTAAGTTATTGTGATGAAATGGTCACTTAACATAATATCAGAGCCTCTATAACCAAATGGTTATGAGTTCGAATCCTACCACTCACCTATTCTAATTAACAAGTTTCAAGCCTAAAGAGCTTTTACTTAAGGAGGTGTGTTAGAGAATATATAAAATTAATTGAGTTGGTCTCACAAAATAACTTAAGCTATTGTAATGAAATGATTTCTTAACAAAAAGCAAACTTGTAACCTAAAACTATAGAGAGAGAGAGAGAGTACACAATCATGGAAGGTTTCACCCTTTACCCCATAAGAACATGGCATGTGGTCAAAAGCATGTGATCTTTGGATTGAGGTTCAAACCAAGAATAAATATGTAATAATTAAAACCAAAGAGAAGAACCAAGCTTTATTTTTTAATTTTACTTTATTTTGACTTTTTTTAAATTATGAATTTATTTTATTAATAAAAAATAAGATTATGTATTTTGTACCTTATTAATGCCGAGTCGATATTGTTATTATTATTTATAAATTAATTAAAATTGGGTTTTTTAATGATAATAAATACGTATGTTTGTGTAGTCTTCGGGACAGCTGGAGATAGTGATTGCTTTGGTGGAAAGTGAACTGTGAACCACAGAATCTCTCCTCCAGGAAACAAGAGAGAGAAAGAGATGAAAGTGTCGGTCGCAAGGAAAAGGTTTGGTTTGATGATTGGTTGAGTGGCGAGTAGAACAACACATATTCATACTCGCGTGTAAGTATGATGCTTTCACGAAGACGTTGTCGACTCGAGTGATGCAATGCTCTGATCACTAAAGCCAATCTTGTACTTCAGAACAAAGTAATATCATTCCTTCTAAGACAAAAGAGGCCTCATCCAAATAATTGGGGTAGGGTTTGGATTATCTATGATTCCATATTATTTTGATTTAAAATTATATTTAAAGTTAAAATAATTATTTAAAATTTTTAATTAATTTATCTTAGATCAATTCAAATTATTTAAATTAAATTGGATTAATTTTTTAAAAATTAATCATTCAAAATTGTATCATTTAATACGTATCATAATCTGTCAAACATAACTGATTATAATTAATTTGTAATTTTTATAAAAAATCACTTAAATATCTAAATTATGTATAAATTATAATTTCTAAATATATGCAATAGTTAATCTGTCACATATCGCAAATAGATTATAGATTATGACCCTATTTAGCAATCAGCTGATAGCTGATTCTATTAGTTAATTTGACTAGCGAATTGCATTAACTGTTTGTTAGAAATGTTTGGTAAAATTAGTTGTTTAATATTAACTGTTTATGTGTAAAATAATTTATGAGGACACGACTTAAAAAATGACGGTATGAATATTATATATTTTAGTATTTTGTTGTATATTGTTATAAGAATTTAGATTTTAGAAAAGTCATATTTACCTATACTGTTTCATTATCTATGAAAAATGTATATAACTCTTTTTATTTTTATTTTTATTTACAGATAATATTTTATTTTTGACCTATAACTGTATAAAGGATATAATTGACTTTTAATACCTAAAATTTTTGTTGATTGTTGAAAACGCTCCTCCTCTTAGCCTGGGATCGTGATTTCAGGCGAATTATCTTAGAGTCCGATTCTCTTGAAGCTATTAATTTAGTTGCGGGACCTTGTCCTCCCTCTCACCCTTACTTCCATGTTATTGAGGACATCAGGCATTTGATTCAACGTGATTGGGAGTGTTCTATTGTGCATACTTATAGATAAGGTAATCAGTGTGCGGAATTTCTAGCTAAGCCGGGGTCTTCTAATCCTCCGCTTCTGACTATTTGGGAGGCTCCAGGGCCAGGACTTCGTCAGTTTCTTCTTAATGATGCTGCTTCTATTGCTTACTTAAGGCCATAGGCCTCTTTGGTTTTTCTTTCCTTCTCACCAAAAAAGTCATGTGTATTATTATCATAATTGCATTTATTATCTTATATCATTCAAAACCATTAATATAATTCGTAATTTGTAGTTTAAAATTAGGATAAAAATGACCTTAGATATTTAAATTACGTAAATTTTGTACGATAGTTAATCGATTATACTTCTTAAATAAAATGCGAATTATAACTATAATCATTATATTATATCGTGATTAAATACAAATTTTTTATTATCCTAAATGCATTTATCGTATTGTATTATTCATAACTCCAAACTTTTAATATAATTTAAAAATTTTGCATGAAAACAATTCTATAAATAACATGAGAAACATGGTTATCACATGGAATATGAGTTTGATAAAAGCAAATGTCCACCGACACAAAGAAAGTACTTTGGAATCCAAAAAAAAAGGAAAAGGAAAGAAACTCAAGTGTTATGTACTATTGAAACACATCTCCATAAGACGGTCAAAAGCTCCAAACATTGAATTGTTCACAATTTGATTCCAAAGTAATTTTTAGTGATCGGTCGATTATCTGGTTCAGTTTATTTTTAAAAATTAGTTCTTAATTGAATCAGTAAAAATCGGTCAAATTGGTTAATTGATCGGTTCGACCACTGGTTCAATAAATTTTTTTATTTTTATTTTTATTTTTTGGTATTTTTAATACTATTAATATTATATATAATTGTTGCATAATTATGACGTCACACCGGTTCGACCAGACCGGTCAAACCGATGACTAATAAAATTTCCGATTCGATGATTGGTTCGAGTTTTAAAATATTGTTTCCAGAGAGCCATCCCCAAAAAGTCTAATGTATATGTAGATATACTAAAAGTAGGGTTTATCGTTATGTATAAACCCTAATTTTTTATACTAAAAAAAACAGGTTTATACATAAAGATAGATCATTTGATGTTTGTTATTATTGAAACCAGCTCATGTACAGCAATTCAAGGGAAGGAAGGTTTGGTTTGGTTTGGTTTGGGGTTTTGTCATTGAGTGGAGGAAGATTTGTACCTTGAAACGACGAAAAAGTTCTGATTACTTGAAAGCAACTTCACAACCTAAACTTCAGGTCAACATCTGTTGTATGTAATCCAGTGATGATACTTTGACTCTTGGAGATTTTGATAATCATTGGGTTTAATTGGTTGTTACGGTGTTATAATCTAACATTAAATGTTCAATTATGTTGATGTCACAAATCTTATATTATTAGGGTGTACATAACATGTAATACAACAACAACTTAGTAAAAATCTTGCTGAATACAAGATGTTGAGAATTTCAATAATATGCAAATGGCTATTTCCGATGTGCATTAACATGTAGTGATATCGATAAATGACGATAAAAGGGTTTGAGTTTGAACTTTTTTTAAATTTAAAGTTCTAAAAGAATTTGATTCGAGTCTTCAAATTCAATCAAATTTAAAATCCAAATTTCATTCATATATTCAAAAAATACCATTTTATTATTTAATATTTTAATAAGGACATTGCTTACGACTTGCTCGAATTTATACGCATCTCTCGTCTCTATTGGCCTAGTTGCAGCCGCTCACCTAAAGAACGGACACTAGCATTTTTCTGTTAGGATTGTCAATTAGTTAGGCCTAAAATTCGATCGAATTTGAGCTTGAAGTTGGTTCAAAACTAGAAAATTTCAAAAAAAAAATTGAACTTAATCTAAATTATGATTACGAGTCATATTTGCTATTTTTTATTTGAATAGGGCCAAACCTTAGCTTAACAACTTTCTCTAATCTATGTCACTCCTTATAATTGTATTTTAGGGATAATAATGTTTCTTAAGCCTGATAAAATCGAGTTCGCCCCGTTGACTTCAAATCAAGCAAGGTCAAGTCTTGATTTAATTATTATCTTTATTTATATCACTACCTGTACCAAAAATTAAATCGGTAATATAAAAGGTTTAAAGTGTAAAATGTTCAACCAGTAGTAGACTGTCATAAAAATAATTAAATATTAACTAAAACTGAAAATTTCGAAATGCAATTAAATGATATAAAGTTTAATTAAAATGAAGAATATTAAATAAAAATTAGTTGATTTATTTTAGTTAAAAATCAAATAGTTTACTAAAATCGATTAATTAATTAATAAATTATAGATTTTTAATGATAAGAATTATATTAAAAATTAAAAATTAAAAATTAAAATAGATGTACTTGGTAATAATAATATTTAAAATTGCTTTTCTAGATTGGATTTTTTCCAGCGTTATTTGCGGTTAGTTTCGTAGTTTCCGTGGTTTTCTTCTGCGTTTTTTGGAGGTTGATCGTGACAGAGAGCGTCTACCTAAGTTGGATAATTCGGATTTCAAAATCGTTTGCGTCTAATCTCAAATTTGATCAAATTTTAAATTAAAATAAAATTATAAATAAAAGTCTGTTGTCAAATTTAATATCATTATTATTAAAATAAAATTATATATTTTGAATATGTGAATTAAAAAATTATTATAAACACATAATATGTATGTGTATATGTATGTGTATATATATATATAGATAGATAAATGAGCAACAAGTCTTACATGTGGACTTGTCTTGCTGGAACCTAAATGTCAAGCATAAAATCAAACCAGTTGCTTCACAACTGTGTAGGTTTTGGTCTTTTTCTACCCTGGGAACGAGGGTAGGCAGGTTGTACTGCGTGGACTAGGAGTAATTTTTTCTTATTTTAATTTAAACATATATTTAATAAGTTGACAGATTAAAATTAAGGTAAAAATACATTTTAAAAAATACAAATTGAAGCCGTCAAACTAAACTATAAAAGATTTTAAAACATTCACAGCACACCCTAAATGAATTAAAAATTTGATGAGGTTAACTCTACGTCGACTAAGCTTTTTTGTTGTAGATATTTTATGAGAAGAACTTTTATAAGAAATCAGTTGGTTGTTTGATTATCATTTATTTTTTTAAAAAGAGCTTTATATAGTAGATTATTTAGTAACATAAAAATAAAATATATTTTTAATTTTAATTATATTTTATTTTGTAGTAAAAATTATTTAAATTATATAACTAAAAAATGCTTATTATTTGATCTGAAAAATCTACATAAAAATGCTTTTTTTAAAATTTCAAATTTGAGTTTTTTAAAAAATTGTATTTTAATTGCTAAAAAAATTATATATATTAAAGAAATATTTTTTTTTATGTTATACTCAAACACTAAATTTTTAAAAAAATTTGTGGTAAAAAACCTACTTACTGACATCTTAAAAGCCCATCCACACATGCACTAAATGTCATACTAAAATATATTCTTCGTTATTTTTTATTTTAGCTATTAAAAATGGATAAAATAATTTGATAATCGCCTATCAAACTGTTTTTTTTTTTAAATTAAATATCATACGTGGAGGAGGTTTTATTTACATCAGATAATAAAATATGATTGGATACTGTTAGTCGACCGTTACAACTTGGAAATTCACTAGTTCGCATCTTTTGACTTTCTGTTAAGTTGTTAATGCGCATCTGTAACATGTATAGTCAAAGTTGTTGCCCTAAAATTAAAATAATGGATTATATGATAGAAGAGTATGCGAGTGTGTATTTTAAAATAATAATAATCGTTGGAACAAGCTTTTTTAATGGCCCAGCAAGCGTTTAAGCGGCGCGCATATAGGGCCACAACACATACAGGGCCTGTCGTTTCGAGCATAATTTAGTGGGGTTGGAAAGGGTAGTTGGCGATAACATGGCTAGAGAATGTGAACTACAAATTGTATATCCATCCGTGAGCACCGGTCCTAATGTTTCACAAATTGCCAAAACCAAACACTAAATTCACAAGCCGAAGGACCAAACTTATTGTTTAATTTTGAATTATTAAATTGCTAATTAATTTATTAAAATACATAAAATAATTTTCGTTTCTTATATGATATAAGTTTAAAAGAAATTGAAAGAGGACTTCAGATGGGCCAATTTGGATCCATTTTCCTTTTGATTCGGCCCACCCAAGGGTTTAACTAGTCTTAATTATAAGCAAGATAAGGGGTTCAACTTCAAATTGCTTCAGCTTCCCACTACTTCGTCTTCGGGTAACCTTCAGCCACCTACAACCTCTTCATATTCTTTATCAGTTAATTACAGGATCAAGACCTCTAATCTTTCTGATCTGATCTGATCTTCATTCAGTACTCTCTGTTTCATGTCTCTATAAAAACAGAGCATTCGTATTCATACCCACAACAAAGAGAAATTAAAGCTTTCTTGATCATGGCATTCAAAAGAGTGTTCCTGTTCTTGGTGGCAATCATAGCTTCTACTGCAACAGCAACTAGGGACATGATTCACATAAAACCAGGGGATGTTCAAAACCTAGCAGCCATGTTCGAAGCTAGCGGAGGGCTTGTGGAATGTTGGAATGCTCTGCTAGACCTAAAATCATGCTCTAACGATATCATACTTTTCTTTCTCGATGGGCAATCTAGTATTGGACCTAACTGTTGTGGTGCAATTGAAACTATCACGCGCAATTGCTGGCCTTCAATGCTGAGTTCCTTAGGTTTCACAGCTCAGGAAGGTAGCATTCTGAGAGGTTATTGTGATGCTGAATCTTCTGCAACTCCTCCTCCACTCCTGCCTCCTACTCCCTCTCCCATCAAACTCACCAGGACTGACTTTGAATTGAATCAATAATGAATTGGTGTACCCATTTCACTACAAAGATTCTATTTTAAGAGTATCCAGTCTAAATTAGTGTTGAATAAGAGTTGTGGGGTTGCTTGCTAATGTTTTCTAAGAGCAAATCTATAGTGATTGATTATGTATGGGAAGAATCCAAAACGTTTTCATGGAGTTCAATGTGTTTTTGTTTAAATTCAAGAATCAAAATGTAGAAGAAAGCTGCAAGAAGAATTATGGATACATGCTAAGTACTAGCAGAGATTTATCTACATACATTTCCAAGAAGGAAGGACCAATTAAGCAAACAAAAACTTCAAAAAAATTTCTTTTCTGCATCCAAACAGAAAGTTTAACTACGTACTTGCTTAGCTCACTTACCGATCACAGGCCCAAACGATGATCAATTTTGGCGAATTTGAATGGCCCGATACCACCACCGCGACCACCATGAAACCCTCGCCAATTCGTTCTCATCTCGGACATTGACGGAATATTTGCCGGAGATATTGGCGATGTTGACGGGGGATACATCGGAGCACGAGAAACAATCGTTGATGATGGCGAATTCGCCGGCGCATATCCAGAGTGATACTCCTCAGTGTCATCATCGAAACCAGATTCGAATCCAGCAGGAAGAATCCCTTCTAATCCATGAACCGCGATTGATGATCCAAGGAAAAGATCAGGAACCGAAACCCTAACGTTGTCAACCAAAACAGACTCCCGAACGGTTCCGTTGAGGAAAACAAAAGAGCTGGCGATCAAGTGACGGTGGTTAGGGAGCAGAGTGTCGATGTAGGGAACACCACCCTGGAGGTCTGACGTGGAGAGGAAGGAGGGCGAAACGTGGAGGAAGAGCGAACGAGTATAGTGGATGGCGGAGGAGGAGAGGTCTAGAGAGAATACGTAGGGGTCGGGCGGAGCAAAAACCGTGAAGGTGGAGTTGGAGGTGAGAAGGTGAAGGCGGAGGTCCGTCGTCGCCATGGCGTTTGGGAAGAGAGTGTAGCCATGGGAGCGGAGAGCGATCACCGCAGCGTCTAGCTCTTGATCGGTGAGTTTGGCGGGGGTCTTTGGGAGGAGAAAGAGGGTTAGGAGTAGTCGGAGAATCGTAGCCGTTGATTTCAAGCCGGACGTTTCCATCGTGAGGGTTGGCGGTTTTGAGTTGCTTTTTTTGGCGGGATTTTCAGGTGGAGTTTGTCTTATATACGGTGATTGTGTGTGGGATCATTGGTGATCTTTTTATGATGTGTGGTTGAGATTTGTTGGGCACTATCAAGCCATGATAGGCGAAATTGTTAATTGAGTTTTCTTTCGAGAAATTAAAAATTTTCATTAAATACAACAAAATTACATAGCGAGGAGTCTTGTTCACTTGTGAGAGAGTCACGTACAAACAGAACCTAGTGATGTCTTCTTATTTTGTTTTATGATTACCTCACGTCTTGTTTGGTTGTCACGGATTGTTGCTAAGGAAAATAATATTTTTCTTAAAATTTAAATTATTACGTTTGGTTCGTTTTTTTAGTAATTAGGAAAGTAAAAATTTTCCTAATTTAGGAAAAGCAGTGACACTTTTCTTGGAATCTAAATCTCAACACTTCTTGGTATTTAGATTACTTTCCTCACGAATTTAACCTAAAAATATACTAGATAATTTAATCATTCTTTCTCTTAACTTTGTAATTTTAAAATATATAAATTTCAAATAAATTTTGATTTAATAATTAAAAATATATAAAATAAATATTAGTTTATAAAT
>JANTNU010000235.1:1014293-1035012 GCA_024752395.1 Erythroxylum havanense | reverse complement strand
ACACGGGTTTAGGTTGTGATAAATACACCGTGCACGTAATTTCTGTCTAGGAGGCCAGGTTTTAAGTGGGACCGTTTTTGACCCCTCCGCCTTTTCCTGGGATCTTACGTGGAATGGTAATACTGTCTTAGGAGACTGTTTGGCGGTCATTCTTGGGTATTACCGAATCGGTTCACTTCACTAGTTGTTTACCTTAGAGGGAAAAATACCCGATTTTCCCAACACCACGTTAGATGAAAGAACCAAGTTAAGAGCCATTCCAAATGAAGAAGGTTTTGGTGTTGTTGATGAATATATATATAATGGATATGTAATGTGGATATATAAACTATCTGACCATGTTTAATAAGGTCAGAGAATTAAATCACTTCCCGGTTAGTTCAAGATAGTAAAATCAAAACAACTAACTTCTTAAAAGGTTCTGTTTGCTTTTCTTAAGGTGGTCTCTTCACACGAGCTTTAAAGAAAAACTACCCTTTGCAAGAGATAGGATAGCTGAGTGCTTCGTGTGGACATCTGGGGCTGCAATGGAGCCTTGGTATAGTTATTTAAGAACATAAAGCACAAAACACAGTCAAATCATTACAACAATTGATGGCATTTACGATGTATATGGCACCTTGGATGAACTTGAACTCTTCACCTCTGCCATTAAAAGGTTAGTGTAACCGACTCTATGATTAAATTGAATCAACAACAATTCTAATTTGGGTTTAAGAGAATCGATAGATGGGATATTTTTGTTTGGTTTCAGTTGGGATATAAACATGATGAACGGACTTCCGTATTACATGAAGCTAACTTTCTTTGCTCTAGCCAATTTCATAAATGAAGCGGCTTACGTTGCTCTTCGGGATCATGGAATTGACATCACCTACTACCTTAAGAAATCAGCACAGAACGTTTTGTTTATCAGTATTAATTTGCAGAGCGAAATAAGTATATGTATCTTAATTTGGCTTTCTGTTTCTTTTAGTGGATAGATTTATGCAAATCTTACTTACTGGAGCACAAGTGGTATCTCGGTGGATATAAGCCGACACTGCAAGAGTACTTGGACAATGCATGGATATCTATAAGCAGTCCTGTGCTTCTAGTCCACACTTATTTTCTAACAGCAAATCCAATCACAAACAAGGCTATGGAATCACTCAAGGAAGAAGGATACCCTAATGTTATCAAATGGTCGTCAATGATTTTGAGGCTAGCAGACGATCTTGGAACATCTTCGGTATTGAAAAACCTAAAATTTTCTGTTTTTGTTCATACTCTACATGTTCTTCTGTAACATTTTTTGATCTTCTTTTTTTTTGGATTTTTTTAAACAGCACGAGTTACTAAGAGGTGATGTTCCGAAATCAATTCAATGTTGCATGCACGAAACAGGAGCTTCTGAAGAAGAAAGTCGTGAACAGATACACTATCTGATCGGTGAGACATGGAAAAAGATGAACAGAGACGGAGCAAACGATACTTCGTTTTCCAGAGACTTTGTTCGAATGTGTATGAACCTTGGAAGAGCGGCACAGTGTTTCTACCAATATGGAGATGGATTCGGCATTGTCGATCGTGAAACTAAGGGTCGTTTCTTGGAACTACTTGTTCAGCCTGCTTCACTTTCATAAGATCCTTGTATTCTTATATTCAAATGGAGTTGGATCATTGTTAATCGAGGATTAGTGAGTATTTACGGTGATGGATATTATATATAGTCAAAAATTACATTATATTTAAGTTGAATGTTTACGTTAAACCTGAAACTGGAATTATTTTAATTTCTGAAAGGTATTATAGTTTATACCTACAGCTACTCTATGTTGAATTAACTTGTCTTGTGCAACCTGATGCATTGAAATTGGTGGAGGAACTTGCAATGTCATTGAAAGTAAGGAAGAAGAAGCTGAAGAGAAAGCTGAATTGATTTAAGTGCAAATGGAGATTGGAATTGATGATTCTAAGCATAATTCAACAATGTATGGATAAAAGAAATGAAGCAAAAGATCAGATAACTGAAGCACAAGGCAGCGAGGAGAATGGTAAATGAAAGATGCAGATGCAAGTTCATTGGATGTACAGCAGAAATTGAGAATTCGAGTTAGTTACTTGGAGAAAAGTAACCAGAAGAAAAAGAACAAATTGAAGCAATGAAGTGCAAGCTGACTGTATAATGTTGATGAACAAGAATTAAACTTAAGGAATGTTGTTAGGATTAATTAAGGGAGATATAGACAGATCACTATGTGGACAAATCATTGTGTAGCACCATGTCTGCTTTTTCAGAAAAATGCTACCTACTGTTACAAGTTTCAAATCATTGTGTAGCACCATGTCTGCTTTTTCAGAAAAATGCTACCTACTGTTACAAGTTTCAGCTTTTTCCAATGTCAGTTTGAGTTACACTAAAGACAAAATTGTTTACTTTTGTGTTTTGTTAAATCTGAAAAAGTCAGTACTAGTTAGTCATTACTATCAATTTATGCTTTTGTTCTCTAGTTATTTTTTCAAATTGTAGCAAAAAGTTGTAGAGCTAATATATAAAGCTCATCATCTTCTTCATTTTCGAATGTAATGAAAAACCAGAAAAAACCTTCAAATACAAGATCATTTTCTTTCAAGCTTTAATTTTCTTATGATTCATTGTTGTTTTTTTGTGTTCCAGTAGCAAGTTCAGAAGTTGAGTATTTGGAGAAGCATTTTGTGAGTGTTCTGTTTTGTTAAAAAAAAAAAAACCTGATACTAGCTTGGAGTTAGTTTTGTGAGTAAATACAGAAATTCAATTTTTTTCACAAGTTTCAAATCAGTTCTCTTGATCTGTTAGTTATATTTTCACATCATTTTAGTTCATTCAAAAGGTCAAAAGTTGGAGAGTGAATAGTTGAAGTAGATTTTATACGCACAGAATTTGCAAAACTGAAGTTCATTATTCGGATGTTATAGAAGTGCTACACTAATTTTCAATTTACACAAAATCATTTTCCTTACATTCACATTTTCCAGTGAGCAATCTGAGATGTTGTTTTAGAGACATATCATACATGAAAATTTCAAATTGAAGATCAAAAACTTCAAGTTTCCATCCAACTGAAACTTGAGAGAACAACGGAGAAGGTGTTCGATATTTGGCCTCAACCAACATTCTAGCTCGACAGATTGTGCAGTAGAGGGGCCATCTTCAATCCTTTGCAAGACTCTGTACCCATGTTGCCACAGGAGTCTGAACCCGAGAGCTCTGTGATGCGAACTCTTATCCTTTAATTTATCATTGTAAATCCTCTTTAGGATCATATCTATCTCATCTTCGAAATGATAATCCACTCCAAGTCTTTGCAGGGAGTCAATCAGCTCGAGTTGGTCTGCACGAGTCGCTGTTTTGGCAAGCAACTTCTTCACATCTTCCTTCAGCTTTTTCTATAATCTAACATTTTTCTCAGGTTTTTTTCGATGGTAATGTTAATGGCAGAAGAAAGAAAACAACAGAAAGAATTACGTACCAGAAATTCGCCATTTAATGATTGGATATAATCATAATTCCATACAGAGGATCGGTAGTTCGCACAGCGCCTAGGGACTTCTTGATCGTGGATTTGATGGCCGAGGTTGGACTGAACTCGCATTGGAAAATACTTGATCGATTTCATGCTCCACATGTGATTTCTGGGTGACACCAGGTAAGATGAAAGAACCAAGTTTAGAGCCATTGCAAATGAAGAAGGCTTTGGTGTGTGTGTGTATATACATATACATGTAGTTTAATAAAAATAATATGAAAATAAGATGTGTGATAATTAAAATAAATCCAAATATATTATTATAATTACTTCAATTCAATAATAAATATTAATTTTTATTCTCATTTTAAACATTCAAAAATAAAATTTATAAGAATCCATTTATAAATTCTATATTTTAAATTATAATCGGTAAGTAATTATTTGTATATTAATTTTATTCCATAAATTTATAAGTCAAAAATTATAATTAGTTTGTAAGTGAATATACGAAATTACGTAATTTCACAAAAATTATACTTTAACCGCTAGACTATATCTGTGGTTGCTTGATACAAAGCAAAATTGTCATCAACTGTAATTAAATTTTTTAGCACAAATGAAAACAGACAAATTAAACGCGAAATAAACAAAACAATACGTGAGATTTGATAAAATAGTTCGACACTTATTATCTACATCTGTGGAACCCTCACTCAGTTTAATCGCTTTCACCAAAGAACAATAGGTTTACTCAAAATATTACAAAACCGACTCACTCGGCTCTTAACAGTATTTCTCGTTTTCACAACTCGCGAAAATAAATCACTCTCAATAGCTCTAACCTCAACAAAGAATTTTCATAATAAGGTTTGACAATAAAGATAAAAATTAAACAACTTAAATAATTTAAACAATAAAACATAAACAAAGACAATACTTGAAATAGAAAACAACATCTTTAACTATGTAACTTTGTCAACTAAAGAATGAAAAGTTGCCACCGAGAATTTTGGTGCTTTTATCTTAATGATGACTTGTCTGTATCCATATTGTAACGTTGCAATTGATTTAGACATCAATGTGGCTAAGACATTGGGAAATCTCGGAATCCAAAACCATCTACTTATGGATATGTAATGTAATGTAGACATCTAAACCAACTAGCCATGTTTAATAAGATCGGAGAATTGAATCACTTCTTGGTTATATTTAACTTTATTTCTTGAAATCAAGATTCAATGGAATCGACCGAATTTAGTTGACTAATTTGCACAAATGTTGACCTTATTTTATTAGAAAAATCTAAGAATTGGATCATTAAGATTAAAAATGAAAATAATATTTTGATTCAAAATTTAAAGTTAACTTAGACTTATATATAGATAGATATTATTTTAATGTAAGTAATTAAAATAATATTTATTTGATTTTAAAATCAAATTATTTTGATCGATTATAAAAAGAAGTTTAACATTTTAAATAGGGGTGACAATTAGACCTAAACTCAGGTGTTTTCAATTAGGTCTGAACCTAAACAGTCTAGAGTAATGCCCAATTAAAAAATATATAATTTTATACTTTTAATTTTTATAAATTATTTTAAACGATAACTATGTTTTTGTTTTATATAACTTCGGATCATATTAAAATTGAAAATAAAAAATCGATTCAATAAATTAGCTTAAACTTTGAAGGGTATATTCAAAACACAGACAAATTCAAACTTACACTTACTTATTCAAGCAAAATCAACCACAAGCCTGTCAAAGTTTTTTCAAAAACTAGAACTTCGAACCTGTACATTTTTATCTCTAATTTCATTCCAAGCAATCTACTAACCTCACATGTCTCCAGGAACAAGAGCATATCAAACATTCTCAGAAGGAAAAACGAAGATCACTACGTGAGTGAAGAACAACATTAACAACCCTCGAAAAAACAGAAGCGAAGAGTACTCAACCCCAACATTTTTCCCAGAATTGTTTAGACTCCCACTTCGTTTCTCCTGGAATTTCCCCCCACAGGCGTTTCAATGGGTTTGGTCACTCCTGCTTTGGTCCCTGCCTGTTTCCTCCACCTTTACCTCCTCAGCTTTGATGGGTATTGATTCAAGTGGAATGTCAGGTTTTTTTTCTTCCGGTAGTACCTCAGGAGCCTCTACAAAACCTTGGTTCAAAGACACGTCTCGTTTCATAACTGGCTCCACAGGTTTATCATTTTCAGTCACCAATAGTTCTTCAACAAGCTTTTGAGTCACTGATGATTCGTCAGCAGGTTTTGGTGCAACTAATGGTTCTTCAGTTGTCACTATCAATGGTTCTTGAGGCAGTGGCTCTGTGACCTTTCCAGTCTCTACCGTTTCTTGTTTCAACTGCTCCACTGGTTTATTATCAGCTTCAGGTATCTGCTTCTCTCCTTCTTTCTGCAAATTAAACCATTAGAGATCTTGAATTAATAAACATAAAACACAAAAAGCCTTCCGACCAAACAGTCAAAGTGCGACGAAACATATTTTCCATAACCGGCAATAATTGGTGGTTTAAGGAACAAAAACATGTCCTGGAATAGTTTTGGAAAGCTACGTGAAAGTCCAACAGAAAGGTTTAACAGATAGGTGACAAGAATGAAACAGTCACTACCAGACAGTAATGGAGGTTGGTTACGAATGATCAGAAAAATCCAATTAAGATCCTGAACATTTTCTTCCATGAAGATGCCCAGTACATTCAACTAAACCATTGGTTTTCTTGCATTGTCAATGTTGCCCACCACAGAGATCTTATGCAGATTATGCTACTCAGGCAATTCCTTTCGATATCTCTCAATCTGGATTTAACCTTCCTAACAACTTTGAGATTCCAGGAAAAAAAAAGCTCAATCTTCCTTTTAAAATTTTAAAATTTTGCACAATTTTTTCTTTTTTTAACAGAAAAAGAAATATATGAATCCAACAAATAGAAACCAACATTCCATCCTAAAATATTTGAAAACGAAAAACGGGAAGATAAGAGAGCAAACAAGTGGGGAGAGTTAAGTAACTATTCAGTCTCAGAGGATCCGACGAGATGCTGCTAGTTCCAAAGAGAGCTTATTCCCTATTGACCAGTTGACTGAATCTGAAACCCACTCACCAACTATGCCAGTTCACTAGAACTTGGCATCATCTGTTTCAAAACTTGCTTGTTGGTAGTTTTTTATCTTACTCATCTCTCCGACGAGTTTAAATTTTCTGTCTAATATTATAGTGTTTTATTGTGTCCAAATAATCTCAGCCGTTTATTTATGTGAGTCTTATGTAAGTCTTGCGTGGATCCATAAAATAAATGATTGATATTTCATGAGACAGAATAAAACAGAATAATATTAAACAGAAGATCTTGGTTCCGCTCCGACTACTACCGTAAAACTTGTACCCCTCCTTTTCTGATTAAAAAAACAAAAAGTTCAAGTGCCCTTTAAAAACAACAGAACTCGTAAAAGAGAATCTTATAGTAAAATCAGAGACAGCACTCCGCAATGACACAAAGTCACACCATACTTTGATTTGAAAGTAGGTATTGTTCATCCGAGATATTATTCACTTTCTCATAAATCTTTTTTAAAGTAATACTTTTATAATTTATTTTATATATAAATAATTAATACTAAATAATTAATTTTACTGATCAAATCAACTATTTAGCTATTTTTTTATGAAGTTTTAACAGTTGATTCTTTATTTGCATATAATCAATAATTGAACGTACTAATTTGTAAGCGCAATAAAAGGCATATAAACACCAAATAACCACAGAAAGCTAAAGTACTAATTGGGAAAAACCAAAATGAAAAGGACAAATTTGACCATTTGCATCAAGCTTGCAAGAACCGTCACATCAAACTCAGAATGTTAACATCACCCATTAATACTTATCTCCCCACAGATCAGGCCTATGTGTCGATGTCAAATGTTTGAATTCAAATCATTGATTGAAAAAAAATCTAAAACTGGAACTCTTAGTCTTGCTTAAGATTAATTCTACATATAAGTTAAACAAAAATGAATTTCACAAGATTTAAGATTTTAATCCTTTTTTTTCATAAATCAAGGAACATAATCGAAATTCAAAAGGGTATTCTTCTTCTTCTTCTTTTTTTTTTTTTTTTTTGTGGGACAGAAGCAATTACCTCCTTGAACAAGTTGCTTAGAGATCGTCGTTTACTGCTGTCATCATCAACCTTTTGATCATCATCTACATCTTTGACCTTACCGTGACCTTGATCACCAACCTCTCTCTCAACAACCTTCTTCTCCTCTTCAGCCACACCGGTCACCTCCTCCTTCTTCACTTCGGCGGCAACCTCCTCCTTGACCTTCTCCGGAGGAGGCACAGGAGCCTTATCCTCGTCGTCTTTGGCCACCTTTGGCTTCGTAGCGCAAGCTCCCATGTTATAACCAACTGGGATATTCTCAACTTTCTCTCTCGGTCTCTGCACACCAAAGAGTTTTGATCTTTTCTTTACTTTTGCTTTGTACAAGTAATGATATTAATAAAGAGAGAAGGCACAGAATAATATTCTGAGAATATAGAGAGGGACTTATAGGAAACAAGAATAAAAAGGTTGTCGGTTTGTTTGTTCCGACAATTGTTCTGTGGTTCAGAAAATAAACAAAGATATGTACATACAGAAGCTGTAATGTGAATGATGACGATATGATAATTTAGAAAGTTGGTGATTCTGAATATAATATAAATATAAATATATGGATGTATGTATGTATGTACATTATATTAATGGTGATTCTGAGGAATTATGATCACAGGTGTCACAGGCTGTACATATCTAGAGAGAGTGATCAAGAGTTAATGGAGGGTTTTGGAAGGTCTGTGAATACGGAAAGTGCAAAGTTGGCATTGGTGGTGGAGGAGAAGTAATAAAAATGGGAGATTTTTATTGGGGAGTGGTTTGGTTTGATTACAGCTAAGGTGAGTCAAATCACTTTCCTGAGAAAATTAAATTTTCCTCGTAAACAAACATATTTAAAATTTCAGGGCTTTTTTTTTTTTTTTTTGGATCTTGAAAGCATGCTCTTGTGCTGCCTTTTATCCTCATCAAATCAAACAGTGGTATCAACTCGGTTTCTATATCTCTTAGGATGATATTGATGCTTTGACAAGCTTTGTTGGTGACTAAAAAAAGAAGGGCTTTGAAAGTATTTTTTAATATTGTTATATTTTGGTAAAAATTATTGTTGGACGATAAAAATATAGATTAATTTATATTAATTGATCTCTTTTATAAAATGGAACTATAACTGAACTTCTTATAGTTTATTTATATAAAAAAACTCTTCTACAAACTTAAAAAATATTGATTTTGGTTTATGAATAGATTTATTAAATTTGAGTTTAATGGTCTAAATTTTCCTTTTATAATAAACATGAAAAGCATAAAAGTTGGTAACCTTTTTTAAATATAATAACTTGAATTTAAGAGTTAAGAAAAAATCATATAGTGAATTACAAATTTGTAAATTTTAATATTTTACTTTAAAGTTAAAGAATATAAATAATTAAATTAAAAGATAGGACAAAAAAGGTATAAATTTATTTAAATTAAATTAAACAAAATTCTAAATTCTAAATTCTGAAAAAGCATTTAACTTAAAATTATGTATATATGTATGTATATATGTATATACATTTGAATTAGTAGGCTTGACAATTGCGCCCGGACTTGATCCTGCCCAAAACGAGCCTGAGGCTTGATGAATAGTTGCAAAAAGACGTCCTTTTGAAATTTTTTAAAAAATAAAAAATCAAGCCCAGTCAATCGAATCCAAACTCGAGCCATGTAGCCCCGGGCCTAATTGAGCCCAGCCTAGGCCTATCTATTATCATCCCCAAGAATTAGGCTTATTTTAACTTTTAATCTATATTATACAATAGGTTGAATTGAGCCCGGCCTTGTCTGGGCAGCCTTGTCCAAGCTTTAGATCAACTCAACCGGGCACACTTTTTTCAAAACACAAAATAGCATCATTTTATTGGACCATTCCTTAAGTTAGGCCAGGCTGAGCCCAAGGCCTAGTCAACCCAAGCCTAGCTTTTTGGATTCGGAGCAGGGCCTGGGGTAGGGGGAGGTGAGCTCAGTCCCATTTGCTCCTTTATTGTTATATGGAAATCCATGATCTTAAAAGCCATCTATAGGCAAAGAGTGAACTCTACGCCTCGATGACCGCGAAACCAAAACCGAAGACATTGAAGACATCCCTTGTTCCAAGATCTCTGGCCCTTTTTGTACGACATATCAACTGTTTTGATTGTTTCAGTTGCTTGGGCAATATATATACATAGAATTGTTGAAGAATTTGATTCTATTTTTGGAATTGTCTGGTTTCTTTCGTTTATTATGCAAATACCCGGATGGCGAAACGCGTTGATGCTCAAGAAAACGTTGTCTACACCGACTTTGTCTCAGTCAACAAAATCGACGGCGAAGACCCAGTTTGCTTCGATTCATTCTACACCTCTTAATTGCCAGAAATGGAAAAGCAAGTGGAGTGCAGTAAGCGTTTTTGTCTTTTAATTATCTTGTTTCGTTCAAAGTTCTTATCTTTTTTTGGAAAACAAAGTGCTTCTATTGTGCACGTATGGGATGGTTTTGTTGTGCTTGAAGCATTATTCTTTATTCTTTAGGTGGTTTTTGTTCTTGTATTGTTCAATGCTAAAACAAAAAGGAATAGAAAGGGTGAAAAAAACTCTTCTTGTAGCAACTGCTTCGTTTACTCCTTGGAGATATGTTTGTGTGTGCATGAATGGCAAAAGATTTGGTTAATGGAAGATGTGTAACCACAGACAAAATAACAGTTTTAGGATGGTAAAATCTTGTTAGCTTCTTGCAAGGCTTGAAAATTCCTGATTGACATTTGTAATATTGAGTTGGATGTTTTCATCTCCTGTCGCTGTTTCCTTATACAATTTGGGGATCAAGACATGTCACTTCGGGAAGAGGCGACGTTGGCTAGCGTTTCTCTCGGTTATTGATTATGTTGATGGTTTATGGGTTAGGGTGGCTCTCCTGTCCACTACCGACCAGTTGGATCAATCTCATCGCACTGAATATGTTGTTAATGGGCTACTGTGTGCTCGCTCTTGAAGGTTTTCGCAATATGCATTCAAATTATAGCAATTTCAGGTTCCTTTATTATCAAAAGAGAAAAAGAGAGAATTATCTGATTCTGAATCTGTTTTTTTTGCTTCACAAAGTTATAGCATTTTCAAACTTAGCTTATTCTGTGGATGTTATACTAGGTTTTCTTTTATTTTTGAATGTCAATCCCCTTAATTTGATGTTCTGAAAGAGAAATGTTCAATTTCAGATATGTATTTTCTTTGTCTATTTGTTTCTTGAGTTTGTATTTGTCTTGTGTACCTTCTTTTCTTCTCTCTTTTCTTTTTTGGTACATTGAATCCTGATATAATTACCACTGCTTGAATCCTGATAGATGTTTAATACACCTACCTCCCTGTCCACCAAGCTAACCCTCATGATTTTTCTTTTCTTCTCTAGTAAATCAAATGTAGTTTATAGTAATTACTGTTAGATAATTGGCCTCTAAATGAACAAACTCTAATCCTCAAAGTCAGTTTCAGGTCTCTTAACAAGCATAGATGCTGATGTACTTTTTTACTATTACTGTTGCAGTATGCGGAAGGACATCAGCGGCCATCTAAGGTAAAAGTTTCATGTCAAGTCCTGGAATTGATGTATGCAGGTTATTGTATGATTCGTTAGAAAATTACATTGTGGGAAATGCCTCTTTCATGCCTTAGATCTTCTTGAGTTATTTCCTTTTTGTCTAAGCCACAGCATATTTAAACCTCTTCACTTGCTTATATTCGCTTTTACTCTTTTTTTTTGTTTGTCTTCCTCTTGAATTTATTTAATGCCTTCCCCAAACTAAGTTTCTTTGAGACATCATTGAAAATTTTTATTTTGAAACTGTTTCCTTTATCCAGACACACATGCGATATGCTGTACGACAAAAACGTGCTGATGCAAAGAGAGCTCTGAAGAACCTTATCTTCAATGGTGGATACTCGAGAATTTCATTTCAGGTAGATAACTGTAAGTTTTAATTGAAACACTCATCAAAAGATTAGGATCAGAAAAAGATCACTTGTTTTCGCCCATGGTTTGATTTTTTTTTAAATTTCATCCATCAAAAGAAGAATAATATAATCAAATAGATCTAAAATCACTTGATTCTTTTGTTCGTGATTGTAACAATGTAGGTTGCTCCTAGATATAATCAGAATGGAGGTTGCTCCTAGATATACTTGATTTCATTACATACTTGTATCATTATAGACTATACAAGCTAATTTTTCTCCACTGAATTAGAAAAGGAAAAGATGTAAAATCTGTTAACCTTATTTTCTATAGATTTGGTCAATCTGCTGGATGAAGAACGTGATCGTTTACCATGCTCCTACTATAAGCAAATTTTAGAGGTGTGCTATTGATGCCTCTTTCCATTATTTTCATAATATTTTGGATTGAATTTTTAACACCAGTAATGTAAAACGTGAATGCTAGAGGGCTGAGCTGTTTAGCTAATTCTGACTAAAACAAACAGTCTTGTTAGAAGTATGATCGGTAAATAGAACATTTCAGTTTTGAAAGATTCAAATGGTCGCACCTCATAGACTTCAAGGGTTGCCAAAAAAACTCTCGAGGGTGTCATGAAGTGTGCTTTGCCACATGCGTCATTATTCAACTTCTTAGGAACTTTTCATGTCTGTAACTTCCATATCACTTTGTTAGTTATATGTGCATTACTTTGCATTTTTACTCAGGATGAAGACCAAAAATGGACATTTGACAAGGAATCCCCATTTACTGGTGACACAAAGAGGAGAGCACAGGGTTCTGCCCAAGGTTCTAGGAAATCTCAACCCAAGAAAAAGAAATGTGAGCGTTTATTCTCTTCCTTTACTCAAATAATTTTTTCTTTTCTGTATAGCCATCTGCCAGATTTCATGGTATCTACAGTTTCAATTTCCATTCATGGTTTTTGTATTTGAAATACTTCTGTAGTATGCTGCTGTGTCACCTTTTTTTCTGGACATGTCCAAGTGTGGTCCACAGTTTGTGTACGAATTGCTCTTTTACCTGTATGATACCACTGCAAAAGTTGCAATTTTTGTCGATTTACTTGCCTAATTGTGAACGTTGTTTGATTCCGATGGCTGCCATAGATCTCATACCTTGTTGTCATTTCGAAGTTACAGTTTTTCCAAGAATCTTGGTTTAATGGATGCTGAATATGAGACATCTATGAGTTGTACTTATTGAATGTGGATAGGAGATTGTATAAGTAGGGTTTAGAGGTGGAACTTGATTGTCTATAGCATATCCAATTTCCTGGTACCATTTTCTGATTCAAAACCATATTTTGTATGGTAAGAATATGGCCCCTCGGACATCCTGTTACTTTGGTTTAGATTATCCGCAAGAGATCTTCTTATATCAGAAAAAAAATACTATGTGAAATCTTCGGTTTTTTCCTCTTTCACTATCCCTATCCCATAGGTACAGTGTTTGAATCAACAGAGCACCCCAGTATTTGTTCTATGAGAAGCTTAGGTTCCCTTCTTGTGAACAAACTGAATAGGTTCCATTTTCATATTTTCAGACAAGTCTAGAAGAGAGAATTTCTCTGAAGACTTTGGTGAACCTGAGAAAGTATTTCAAGCAACGTTTGGAAACAGATGGTATTCATGGTCATTTAATGGCTCTGGCTTTCAAGAATCAACAGCTGGGTTTGAGTGGAGAGAGCAGGCAAGTTGGAGAAACCATAGAAGTACAGAATGGGACACTTCAAGTGAAACTGAATCAGATAATGAGTCATGTTCTGTAGGATCAACTTCTGAGAGAACAATCCTTGGTTTGCCTCTGAATGGTCCGTTGACACTTGACGATGTGAAGAAGGCGTAAGTTTGTGTTTCAAATGCTTTTTTTTTTTCCTCTTAAATCATTTGCATAATCATTTCGTCTTTAATCTAACAGTTTCCGGATTACGGCTCTGAAATGGCATCCTGATAAGCATCAGGGGCCTTCACAGGTTAGTTGATCGAAAGCATTTTCTTCGTTTGGGAAAGATTTGGTGCTGCATCTTCTTTCCAGTGTATCTTTGATGGTTTTATAATTTCTTCTTAAAGCAATTGCATGATATTTGTGTGTACATTTACAGGCAATGGCTGAAGAGAAATTTAAAGTCTGTGTCAACGCATATAAATCGTTATGTGCTGCGCTTTCCTGAGTTAAATGTCGCAAAGGCATTTGATCTCATCTCCTAACAAAGGATTTATCTTTGATTCCTGAAAAGAGGATGCTGTTGTGAGCAACACTGAAGATCCAGTTCCAGATGATGTAATTCGTGGATAGTGGGTACCTCTTATCCGGGAAGTAGTTATTGTTCCTTTCTTTATTTATTGTATGCTGGAACAGAAGGAAGGAAGGAAGGGAGGGAGAATTTCCATCTGACTTTATTGTACAAGAGATCGTTGGGTTCTCTCTAAGACGAGCCCATCTTTTATAATGATCGAAATGGGTCGTCAAGGAAGGAAATCCTCTAGGCACATTCAATCCTGGACCAACTTCAGAGAGTGATGATTTATGAGATGTTAGAGAACAGGGCAATCGCTTAATCACCTATCAGTGTCACACATCAGTCTTTTTGTCCTGAAACTTGCACACGTTTGAGTATAAAGATTCATCTTCCATTGACAAACATAATTTACCGGTAAGATAATAGAACCGTTCCTGCATTTCTTGTCTCTTTATAACCAACCAGTTTTCAAACTAGAAGAGATTAGACTTTTTACCTTCTTTCAATGCAAACTCTGAAAAGAAAAAAAGGTCCCTGAAGTATTATAAAAAGATGGTCTTCAAAAGTAAATATCACATCATGAGTTTCGACAAATGAACCTGACACTGTTCATATTTTTCCATTTTGGCTTTTTTCAGGGCATTGAGTGAATAGCATCGCAAACTTAAGATTGCTCAACTTGAATCACCCTTTGTTCATAATACATTAAAACCCAAGAAAGAATTCTTTTTTTCTCCTCTGAAACTATATAATCTGAAATAATAATAAGATCATAAGAACTCCCTCAGAAGAATTCAGAATTTTTACATCAAATCTAATCAAATTGTACCCCAAAAAAAAAACTCATCACCAACTAATCTACGATCTGAAAGCCATTAAGAATGAAGCTAAGTGATAACCAGTAATGACAGGCTAGAAACAGAGCAGCACAACAGAAGTAGACACCATGAGTCCATAGATCAAGATCAAAAACCCAAAATGCAATGCCCAGTTCCTCTTGAACTTACCAAAGTAACTCTCAGGTGGCTCTTGATAATGAATCTCAAGCTCACCCTCATCACCAACCACATCTCCATACTCATTACTAGTACTAGCCATTCTGATCTTCAACCCTCTTAGCCTCTCAGTGGCCAGCCCAAGAGTGAGCTTGTGGCACCTTCTCTGGTACTTAAACCCATTGATGCACCTAAGGGTTTGAGCCACAGAGACGTAGAAAATGAGGTGAACCAGAGACAGGAACGTTATGGGAGCCCAGCAATGGCGGCACTGAAGACGACTAGGCTGTGCTTGAGTCATGAAGATGAGAGAAAGAACGATGAAGAACAACAAGATGAGCTTGTGAAGCTCCTTCTTTTGAAGATCTATTGCTCTTTTCTTTTCGAGGGTCTTCTCGAAATGAAGTTGGATTATTGTGTTTAGAGCTTGAAGTGCTGTTTCTTTAGGTATTGCTTGTTGTTGGTGGTGGTAGGTCGGGGATTGAGTTTCGTAGTCGGCCATTGCTAAGCCACCAAGACACAGACTTTAATAGTCCGAAGAGAGAAGGTGACAGTCCTTAATATGCAGGGAATGAGGTGGTGAGCGTGAGAGAAGAATTGTGCGCGGATCTGTATGTAGGGATCAATGACATTCATATCATCAACGGTTCCAAGGCTTGGGGAACTTGTTAAAACCCAAGACGGGGTAAAAGGTAATCCAGTAAGCCCCAGGCCCCAAGACCTTAGTCAAGCATACTCTACATAGACCTTAAATTAAATTCGAAACTTCTTTTTTTTTTAACTTTACACTTGAGACCAGTTTAACTCGACTCATATTCAATCCAGACTCAAAACCTGATATCAGGTTCAAACTTAAATTCACTAATCCGAGTTCAATCGAAATTAAGGAATTAGGTCAAATTTGAACCAATTTATCATCAAATTTACATGAATAATTAAACAAAGTAGATAATTTAATTAATTAAAGAGCAGGACTTGCATCATCAACCAATTGATTTAAACTAAATTATTAATTCTCCAGGTAAATTTCAGCCGAGTGAATGATCCCATTTCAAGTCTTCTCATCAGGTGATATATATGCAATCAATCAAACGGGAATGCAAAAACTCTGTGCTCAAGTCTTACTCCAAGCTTTCGACAGTTATATTCTGCAGAATTTATTGTTGTATGAGCATACCAGCACATGAGCAATCACAATGATTACATGGATGTTTTAGCGTCAAAAGTGCTTTTTCTTTTTCTTTTTTTTCCCTCTAATCATACGATCCTATTGCTTGCTCATGTGGGATATTATAATCACCGCTTTATGGAAAAGTAAAGCACCTTCTTTGCAATACCACTAGTTATAACAACTTTTCTCTTATAATATGTTAATTCTCCTCACCTGCCCCATGAACCAGAATCAGTAACCCTTCAGAACCTTTATAAGAAAGAAGCAAAATGATGGTAGATTACATTTATTGACTGTTTGATACAGTATAACCAAACATTTTCACTTTGGACTTCAACTACAATTCGTTTCTTGTATTACAGTATTACACGTCGATTCGCTTTCTTCTAACCTTTGACTCTTCTATGTGTGTGATGCTTCCCATCAGATGCCTGAAAATGCCATCAAAACTCGCACATGTCAACGGAGCCAAGAAGCAGCCTTCTAAATGACCAATGGCTCAAGCATCAAAGGCACACCAAGTTTATGTCTCATATAGAACTGGCCTGTGTTCAATCACTTCATAATGGCTCACACTGTTTAATCTCCATGATGGAGATTGAAGAAGGACCATTGGCTACAATTTGATAGCCATCTCCATCTTCTTTCTAAGCATCATCTTTGTGATTCTGATCAACATTTTCACTTTCCACATCTTCTGTTATTGCTGACTCAACCCGTTCTCGCTCATCTTGGCCCCCCATCATATGCAGTAGAAGCTCTTCTGGCTTGAACTCATAACTGGAATGAGCTGAATTACCGAACTTCTTAGTGTTCTCTTTATATAGAGCCTCAAGCTGGTGAAAATAAGGACAGGTTTTTGCATCCTCTGGCCTTCTCTTATTGCTGTCTTTCACCCTCTTGAAGTATTTGTTCATATTCTCCCATTTCTCCTTGCACCTCTTTGCACTTCTGTCATAACCATGTTGTTTCATTGCAGCTGATACCTCCTCCCATAGAGGTCCCTTGAGCCCATTGTCATGATACTGCACATCAAGATTACACCTCAATCTGATCAAAGTTTCAATTTCTTCTTTAGGCCATCTTGATGGGCTCATATGAACAAAATTATCATTTTTATTATCTTTTTGCATCTCCATCGGTTTCTCTACCGGAACTGTTAGGTTCTCAGGCAGTGGCACTGCTTTTACTTGATTGTTAGACAATTGTGTTGTGTTAGCTTGCTCTGAAAAATTCTGCAAGAATGACAAAACAGCTGCATCTTTTGCAGCAGCAATTGATCTTTCTTGGGCCAAAAGTTCACGTTCCCTCTTAATCCGATCCAACTCTTGCCTTTTCCATGCTTCCTCTCTCACCATCCTGTCCTGCTCACATCTCTCTATTGCCTCTAGAAACCTTTTCTGCAAACTTTCTTGTTTCTCAATTACTTGCTTCATCAAGCTTCCAAAAAACTCCGTAAGCTTTCTCTTCTTCCTTTTTGTTCTTTCGGATTCTTTACTCGAGGTAGATGCAGTTGAAGTGGACGCGTTGTCTACGAAATTCATACTTGTGCTTTGAACAGGATATGGAATAGCATTTGGAAAAACATTAAATGGGGTCGCTGCAGTGGGAATCGCAGATTGAGCTATGGCACCTGGGGTTGCAGTTGATGTTAACCCATGGTTGCTGTCTAAAGCTTCTAATTGTTCGAAAAATGGATAGGTCTTGCCTTGTAGCTTGCCGGACCTGCCTTCTTTAGTTCTTCTATGGTACTTGTGCATATTCTCAAACTTCTCTTTGCATTTCTTGGCACTTCGATTATAACCAAGCTCGCTCAATTTCCTGACAGCAACAGTTTAAATGCAAAAAAAAATCCCACATTGAATTAACCAATAAAACGAGATCTGACATAATCAAAGTCCCCAGAAAAGTCAAAAAGAAGCGCAGGACAGCTACGAAACCATGTTTGTAAGTCCCATATGTCACTAAGCAACCAAAGTTGATGGAAATCCTACATAAAGTGAACACCCTCAGATACAAAACCACTAATTCATTCCTTTTACTCAAATGGGCAACCAATATCTTCTCCAAAAATGGATTACAAATGTGGGAATTCCAACAGGAAAGAGCTTATCTCCAACATTTCTCAAGAGAAAACACAATGATAACTAATAAAGACCACATTTCTACTAAATTTTCTCGAGAAAACTAATGAACAACAAACCAAACTGACCTGGAAACATCTTCCCACAAAGGAGCTTTGGGACTTGAGTCTCTAAATGCAGCGTCCATATCAGACCTTATCTTCAACAGAGCTATGGTCTCTTGTCTTGGCCATCGGTTTCCGATAGAGTAACGGTCACCCTCTTCAGCTTTCAGCAGGCTCTCATCTTCTCCGCCGTCCTCTTCACTCTCCGGGTTGCCGGTGACGGCAACTGGGTTCTCCGGCGAAGTTGAATTTTCCATGTCTAGAGGAGAAAAATTACCGCTTTTGAAAATTTTAGGACCAAAAAAAAAACGGAATTTTGGGTTAAATTTGATTGGCTAATATGCTAATATTTTCTCCTTTTCCCTCTTTTATCACAAGAAGATGTATTTTCAACCTTCTTTCTCACTTGGAGGTGGAGAGTACCCCAATCATTTAGTTTAGTTAATATAGAGAGCTGAATTGAAATTAGGGTTTTTCTTTTTGAATGTGATAAAGTTGGTGTCTTTTGATTTTTGTTTTCAAGATTTTTGACTGGATGATGGTCAAATTTTGGGGGATTTTGGTCCACTTAGCCTCACTTTTTGCCTCACATAAAGTCTCCATTTCACATTTATCATATTTTATTTTGGCTCTATTGCCTAATATTAAATTCTTTAAGAATACATTTGAAGAGCTTTGATGTCTTTTGATCATTGCAATAACCTTTTAAAAGAAGAAATCTCCATTCAAAGGAGATTTTATAAAGAGTGACTAAATTAAGGAGTTAGAAAATTTATAAAGAAACATTATATTAACTTAAAAATAATTAATAATTTGAGATATTAAGCTATTAATGTAAAAGTTGCAATGCAAAGAAAAATTATATTAAAAAATAAATTATCAAATAAGTATATTTTGCAATACTTTAATTCAATTTTTAAAATAATAAATGACTATTAATTTAAAATTATAAATGCGTCACAAATTTACAATTAATTCCTTAAATTTTCCATTATCAAATTTTGTTATTTTCAAATTTTTGAGGGATGTGTTTATAATAAAATAAAGTCAAAGTCATCGTAACCAATGTAAAAGATTCTTTAAAGAATTTCATAATGTATACAGCATTACTACTTAAATAATCTTATTTACCCTTTATTGTATATGCATTTTGGAAAAAAAAATTAAAATAAGAAAAAGGTAATCTTATTCAAAATTTAGAGATTATCTATTTGAAAAAGAAAGGAGCTTTTTGTTGAAGATGAAGCTTACACGTCAAGGATAGAAGATAACTTTGGTTAATGGGTAGATAAGTTTCACGTCACAATATATTTAAAACATTATCTAAAGTGATTTGCCTTCTTCTTTTAATATTTTAATATCATATCATTAAAAAGTATATTTTATCAAATAAATAAATAATACTATTTTATTTAAATTATTAATAAAATAAAAAATATAAACATTATTTAGAAACTATTAAATTACTAATAATTTATTTAAATAATAGATTATAACATTTTAATTTAATAGTTAATTTTTTTAAAATTTTATAAATTAAGTAGAAACATTATTTTTACTAACCTAATGTTTTATTTTTGAAACGGAGAAACTCGTAACTGTTATTCTTTAAATATGTATTAAATAAATTTTTAAATTGACACAATAATACGTAAATTAAGTCAATTGGGTAAGCAGCACTAGACAATTACAGTTAATAGTAAGGTGATAAGGTAATCTTCAACACAGTTTACCCCATAAAGAGTGTAGAAATTGTCTACGTAATCTTTTTCACGTATTATTAGTTTATTACCTAACAAGCCAAAATATGAACGTAGAACTCTGGCTTTTTGAACCATAGATTGAAGCCGCTTGATTTAGAAATCAAGTACAAACCCAGAAAAATTAGTCAAGGCTTGGCTCTCGGTAAAAGTAGGAATTCATAAAAGTTGGTCGGGCTGCGACTGGGGGCATTTGAAATTAGGGATCAACCTTTTAGAACAAGGAATTCATAAAAGTTAATAGTAACAAATTGTATGTATGTTAATGGGGGCAGATTGAGCCGGGTTTGCCGGACCCTTGGCTCGACTTATGACTTAATGGGCCACGATCAAGGCAGGTCAGTCCGACCTATCTGGTTATATTTTACTCTTATATCATCAAGCATGTTGATAATAAACTATTATGTCCTCGAACAAACACTCAAAATGAAGCTCGTCAATTTCACCATATAGCACAATTCATTATGATCTAGGTCATGATCAATGCAACCAATGTCTATAGGAATATATTCAAGATAGACTTTTGTATGTTGTCTTTGACCTAAGTAAGTCCCGTTGTAATCCGATTGAAGTATACTTCTTGGTTCTGCCGGATTCTGGCTGAACTGGTTGTTGCCATTCTGATCCATGTCTCCGATGTCCGTTGAAGTGATCTTGGCGAAAGAGTATCCTGCAAAACAAAGGAAGGCACGTCGGGGGTGAGATCCCGATTTGCCCCTCCGACGCTCAAGTAAGT